>SJYT01021104.1:243449-282715 GCA_006410635.1 Cephalophus harveyi
AAAAAAAAAAAAAAACCCTCCCTATTTTGAACAGCACATTATTCAATGATACTGAACAAATAGGTTTTCCAGAAACATTAGACAGGGCTATATTTATTCTTGAGTTTTCAGTTAGTATATTCTGCAAAGTTCCACAGGATGCTTAAGAGGGGAAAGGGTTTAAAGCCAAATAAATTCTGGACACTCTCAACATAAAAGCTCTGAAAAGTCCTGCAGTTCATAAGCCACGTTGACTCTATGTAGTGTAGAATTTCCCAAATATATTTATGAGTAAAGCCTCTGCTGAAAAATATGCCAGCATTAGTGTCCTAAGATCCAGACTCTGATAAATGCTCTGTTGAAAGCATCAACCCGGTCTGGTTTGAACGATTCATGTTAACTGCAGGGAAATGGAAAAGCTTCAATTAGTGACAATTACTTTGTCCTTGTTCTCTTTTGCCAGGCAGAAACCAGGCTCTAGTCAAAAATACAGGCCTGCAAAGCAGGGTTGTGCTTTCAGTGCAACTGGGAAGAGGAAACTGTGAACGTCCAGACCCCAGCAGCTGAGCAGCGTGCAAGCCAGCTCCAGCTCTTCAAGTATGCCTGCCTTTCTGACTCTCAAGCCTTGGCTCTGCCGGTCTGTGACCTGATACCTTGCAGCAATACTGGAAGTTCCCACAGCCTCCACCTCGCAGCATGGAAGCGCACTGATGACTGATACACTCAGATGACCTCTTTGATGCCCATCACCCTAGATCTCTCTCTTTTGTACAGATATGTGATGAACCTTAAAGCACAATGGTGTGGAGTAATCTTATTTTCTCTGTACACACACATAAACTAAATTTAAAAATTACACTCATCTGTACCATTTTTCTAGATTCCACATGTATACATTAATGTACAATACTTGTTTTTCTCTTTCTGATTTACTTCACTCTTTATGCCAGACTCTACGCACATCCATCTCTCTACAAATGACCCAGTTTCATTCCTTTTTATGGCTAAGTAACTTTAGCCACCTGATCCAAAGAGCTGACTCGTTTGAAAAAACCCTGATGCTGGGAAAGATTGGGGGCAGGAGAAGAAGGGGACAACAGAGGATGAGATGGTTGGATGGCATCACTGACTCAACGGACATGGGTTGGGTGGATTCCGGGAGTTGGTGATGGACAGGGAGGCCTGGCTTGCTGCGGTTCATGGGGTCACAAACAGTTGGACACCACTGAGTGAACTGAACTGAATAGTCCATAGTATATATACATTCCATTTCTTTATCCATGGCAGGGAGACCCAAGAGGAAGGGGATATGTGTTTACATACAGCCAATTCACTTCATTGTTCAGTAGAAACTAATACAACATTGTAAAGCAATTATACTCCAACAACAAAAAAAGAAAAATTACGGGCTTTATACCAGGTGTGTATCTATTAGCACACAGTCAAGTAGAAAATGAGGCAATTATCTGAATAATGATCACCACTGACACCTTAATTTAAGCCTTTCACAAATTACCTACAATTAATATACAACTGACAGAGGCCTTTGAGGGAATAAAAAGAATGTGGGCTCTTTCACACATGGCTGTGCCTCTTGATGTATTTCCCCTCATTTGCTACCTATAAAGGATTTCTGAAAGTGAAATGATACACGGTTGGCATTCAATACACAAAAATATGGCTTTTATAGTACCATTTTTGCAGCAAGATTTTATTGGGCAATAAAGCAATATTTCTGTTGTTTAATATTTCAAAAATATTAAACATGTACACAGTTCTTAGTAAGGATATTGATGAACACTTTCTGGGAGAAGAAATCTACCAGTTAATAGCTGGATGACCAGAGGCAATTTATCAAACATCTATGTACCTCAGTTTTTGTCCATCAAGCAGAGATTATCAAAATTCCCACCTGATGGGTTGTTTTGAGGATAAAATCAGTTAGAAAATGTGAAGATTTTACAAGAGTGATGAATATGAAGTAATCATATAATCTTCCCTATTACTAATATTCATTTTTGTATCTATAAACTCCATAACCTTTCCATCCTTCAAGTCTAATCACCCCCATGCAATCTGGTCTGACTGTTCTCCATTTCTGTCTGATTACTATCCTCCCTAATTACCTACAAACTTACAGTTTTGACCATATAATTTTACAGTTAATTATAAGGGCTTCTCTGGTGGCTCAGATGGTGAAGAATCTGCCTACAATGCCAGAGACCCAGGTTTGATCCCTGGGTCAGGAAGATCCCATGGAGAGGGGCATCGCAACCCACTCCAGGATTCCTGCCTGGAGAATGCCGTGGACAGAGAAGCCTGGAGGTTACAGTTCATGGGTTGCAAAGATTTGAACATGACTGAGTTACTAACACACACCTAAGATGATAACCTGTATCAGAATGCTATTGGTTGTTTCATGTCTGTTGATTTTTGTCTCTAACATGGTATTTTAAAGTCCCTAAGGGGTGAATTCTCTGCATCCTTCCTAGCACCTAACTTAGTAAGACCACAGAAGGCTTATTTTTGTGGATATAATAAGTATAACAGCGTCACAATCCTTGTGAAGAGTTGTTTTTTAATAATTGTCTAGTTTCTTCCTCTTCATCATTGCCCAGGTGATCTCCACTTAGAACAGAATTGAGATTCCTGGCTCTGCATACACTGTGCACAGCTTCAGGGCATGGCTCCAAGCTGTTTAATCTGCTCCATGGCTGGTCACACTTCCATTAGGAAAGTGTTTGTCATTGAAAAGATACTAATCCGGGCCAGGGGTGGCTTAAAGGATACTCTCTATAGTTAGTTTGAGGTCTGTTAGAATAATTCCCTGAAATGTCTTTCGTTTTAGAACTGAAGTGGATAACATTGCATAGTCCTGGTGTGTCAGCCCAGATAGGCTGAGGGGGACCAATGAACCTTAGATTCACACCTGACTTTAGTGAGATGAATATTATTCTGACATCATTTTGTGAGATTATATTTTTGAAATGTTTATCATCAAAACTGAGGAAGGCCATTTGGTTTCCCTGAGAAGCCCCCCAAATATACCCAATTTAACTTGCAGTTAAGCAGCTCCAGGCTTATATATGCATGGCTGGATGTGCAGGGAAGCAGGAAACTGGCAGAGGTCTGAGAGGACGCGTTTCTCATGATTTAACATTTGCAGCTCTGTGCTAATACCACTCTAAGGCCTTTGCTGGCTGCTGCTGCTACTGCTGCTGCTAAGTCACTTCAGTCGTGTCCGACTCTGTGCGACCCCATAGACGGCAGCCCACCAGGCTCCCCCGTCCCTGGGATTCTCCAGGCAAGAACACTGGAGTGGGTTGCCATTTCCTTCTCCCATGCATGAAAGTGAAAAGTGAAAGTGAAGTCGCTCAGTCGTGTCCGACTCTTAGCGACCCCATGGACTGCAGCCCACCAAGGTCCTCCGTCCATGGGATTTGCCAGGCAAGAGTACTGGAGTGGGGTGCCATTGCCTTCTCCAAGGCCTTTGCTGGGGACCCAGAATATCTCCTCCACTGGAAGTTGGGAAGTGTTCTTTCTCTATTCTGTGTCCTGACTATACCAGTCCTTTCCATATTATTTCCAGACCCAGGTGGTATCTGTCCCTGTTTCTCTGTTCATTCAAAGGTGGCAATTTTATGCCATGCAGCTGAGGTCCTCTGAGTCCTCAAACAATAGCCCCACATGCTTCACACTACTGCTAGTTAAATGCATAAAGCTATTTATAACAGTGACAGAGCCAGGTGGTACCTGCCTTTGGGAAGTCCCTTAAACAATAATTCATTTATTACTTGCATGAAAACCAAATCTTAAGTTCTTTGGCAACAAATGTCAATTTTGAAGTTAATGAGGTATCTATCATTAAATATTATCAAGGAAGGTTGAGGGACAGGGGCTATTTCAAGAAAATACTTTGGCATGGAATGAAACAGTGAACAATGAAAATACTATTGTTTGCAAAGAGAGAAAATCCAAGGAATATTATGAGATGGATATGGTATGCCTCTGTCTCTTAAATTTTCTTAGCTTGAAATACTGTGGTCCACAGAGATATTTTCACCACCTGGCACATGTCTACTCTGGAACAGAGGGAAAGTACATTTGAGCCATTTTTGCTTAAAAGACTTTTTATGCCAACTCCTTTCAGATCAGAAAAACTCATAAAACTCATGTTTCTTCCCTTTTTGCTCTGCCTGTTCAGTTCAGTTCAGTCGCTCAGTCGTGTCCGACTCTTTGCAACCCCATGAATCGCAGCACGCCAGGCCTCCCTGTTCACCACCATCTCTCGGAGCTCACTCAGACTCATGTCCATTGAGTCCGTGATGCCATCCAGCCATCTCATCCTCGGTCGTCCCCTTCTCCTCCTGCCCCCAATCCCTCCCAGCATCAGAGTCTTTTCCAATGAGTCAACTCTTCGCATGAGGTGGCCAAAGTACTGGAGTTTCAAGGTAATTGGAGCATTCTTTGGCATTGCCTTTCTTTGGAATTGGAATGAAAACTGACCTTTTCCAGTCCTGTGGCCACTGCTGAGTTTTCCAAATTTGCTGGCAGATTGAGTGCAGCACTTTCACAGCATCATCTTTCAGGATTTGAAACAGCTCAACTGGAATTCCATCACCTCCACTAGCTTTGTTCGTAGTGATGCTTTCTAAGGCCCACTTGACTTCACAGTCCAAGATGTCTGGCTCTAGATTAGTGATCACATCATCATGATTATCTGGGTTGCGAAGATCTTTTTTGTACAGTTCTTCCGTGTATTCTATTCATAAATGTCTTGTTAACTCTCATGGTTAGTATGTTTCCTTTATTTTTCAAATATTTCTTTGTTAATAAGTCTATTGAATGTGTGTTCTTTGTACATAGTAACTACTTTTAAGAGGCAGGGGATAAATGAATGAGTGAAAGATCAAACATAATTAGTTAAAAATCTACTTGGCACCATTTCTCATGCTCTTGATTCCCCATCCCTTGCTTTCCTTTTTCACTGATTCATATCATCAGAAATGCAAGGAAGGTAATGGCCTCAGTGGATAGCCAGGTGATACTACTGTCAAGGCTTAGATGCTATCAGATTAATTGTCAGGAACCTGCTACCTTGACATCCTGCCCCTGGTCTAGCTGGAGGGCCTAACTACACAGTCCTCAGTCCCTTAGTTAAAGCAATCCCCCAATCTCTTGATTCAGACAGAACATAGCATCTCTTTGTCTGGGTCTCACTCATATTTTCCTTCTCTCTTTGTCTCATTGGCCCCCAACTGCTCTGCTTAGCATCTCCCCTGTCTGTAGACTCATCACAGGTCCCTCCACTTCCAGACAGCTTTACAATGTTAACATACTAAAAGCAGAAGGTTGGGATCAAAGGCACTGGGATTATGGCTTCTGTGTGCTGCTTAAGTCAAGTCGCTTAGTCGTGTCTGACTCTTTGCGACCCCATAGACTATAGCCCACCAGGCTTCTCCATCCATGGGATTTTCCAGGCAAGAATACTGGAGTGGGTTGCCATTTCCTTCTCCAGGAGATCTTCTTGACCCAGGGACTGAACCCAGGTCTCCCGCATTGTTCAGTTCAGTCGCTCAGTCGTGTCCGACTCTTTGCGACCCCATGAATCGCAGCACACCAGGCCTCCCTGTTCATCACCATCTCCCGAGCTCACTCAGACTCATGTCCATAGAGTCAGTGATGCCATCCAGCCATCTCATCCTCGGTCGTCCCTTTCTCCTCCTGCCCCCAATCCCTCCCAGCATCAGAGTCTTTTCCAATGAGTCAACTCTTCACATGAAGTGGCCAAAGTACTGGAGTTTCAGCTTTAGCATCATTCCTTCCAAAGAAATCCCAGGGTTGATCTCCTTCAGAATGGACTGGTTGGATCTCCTTGCAGTCCAAGGGACTCTCAAGAGTCTTCTCCAACACCACAGTTCAAAAGCATCAATTCTTCGGCTCTCAACCTTGTTCACAGTCCAACTCTCACATCCATACATGACCACAGGAAAAACCATAGCCTCGACTAGACGGACCTTAGTCGGCAAAGTAATGTCTCTGCTTTTGAATATACTATCTAGGTTGGTCATAACTTTTCTTCCAAGGAGTAAGCGTCTTCTAATTTCATGGCTGCAGTCACCGTCTGCAGTGATTTTGGAGCCCAAATTGTAGGCAGACGCTTTACCGTCTAAGCATGGGAAAGGGGAAATAAATGCAGAAAACATCTGAGTCACTCCTAGGTAACAGGAGTGACTGCTTACTGACTGGAATTTGGGATGTTATCTTAATCCTTGGGATCTTATTTCCCTCACCTTTAAAATGACAATAGTAAAAGGGCTTCCCTCCTAAGGTAGTTAGGAGAACTAAATTAGATAATGCATGAGGTTCCCTGACACATAGTATAGGGGTTTGGTTCAAGATAATGGCTCACATTTACTAAGCACTTAAACCACAACTGCTGAATGGTTTTTTCCCCTATGTTAGCTTATTTAATCCTCACAGCAACTTACGAAGTTGGCACTTCTGTAAACTGCTCAGTGCCTGGCAGAAAGTAAGCCCTCCGTAAATGTTAGCTCTTGTTAGAATCACTGTTGCTGTCTTCATCCGACAGACAAGAAGGACAGTTAAATGTTGACTCATACTATCTACTACTTGCTAAGATTTTTGCATCTAGAAGCACTTGTATTACCAAAAAAAAAAAAAAAAAAATCCATGAGGAAATATTATTTAATCATCGTATATGGAAGAAACTAAGGTTTAGAGAGGTTAAATAGTTTGCCGAATGCAACTCAGCTAGAAAGTGGCCTAATTGGAATCTGAATCCCAGCAAACCCATATGTACTTGAAACCTGCCTCTCCTGTATGTATCACACTGTTACTCGCTAAGGCTTCAAAATCCTCCACCCACCTCAGTAAGGTTCATCATAGGGGGCATCTCTGGCCTCTCCCTCTTTTTATTTCCACTCCTATGAGAACTAGGGACTGGGCAATGACAGCAGAGCCCAGATCATTCGTAGACCACTTCAATCACCTCTGACACATCAATCAATAAAAAGGGAAACCCCCTTCCCAAGAGATTCAGTGGAACATATTCTGGTTGTTTACCTGCTTTGCATATTCACACTGATTGCAGCAGCTGTTCTGACAAGTAAATCCTCACCAAGCTGTTTACAGTGATCAGAGAGCAGACTCCAGAGTCTGGGAACTCACTTCATACAACCGAGTCCCATAGAGGAGACCATAACGGGGGGCCAAGAGGTGCCACATCCCAAAGAATAGCTACATGTCTATAAGTTATAAAGAATCAATGAAGACAACGAACTTAATCTGATAAGTTCCATAAAACAGGTGCAAACACATGGCTGTGACAACATATAAGAGGTAGGCAATTTTATTATTATTAGAGAGCTAGGAGAGTGTCTCTGTTGATTTAAAATTCTTTCTAATCACTTGTTCAGTTCATTTCAGTAACTCAGTTGTGTCTGACTCTGTGAGATGGATTGCAGCACAATAGGCTTCCCTGTCCATCACCAACTCCCAGAGCTTACTTAAACTCATGTCCATCGCATCGGTGATGCCATCCAACCATCTCATCCTCTGTCATCCCCTTCTCCTCCCGCCTTCAATCCTTCCCAGCATCAGGGTCTTTTCCAATGAGTCAGTTCTTCGCATCAGGTGGCCAAAGTATTGGCGTTTCAACTTCAGCATCAGTCCTTCCAATGAATATTCAGGACTGATTTCCTTTAGGATTGACTGGCTTGACCTCCTTGCAGTCTTCTCTCTCAAGAGTCTTCTCCAACACCATAGTTCAAAAGCATCAGTTCTTCAGTGCTCAACTTTATGGTCCAACTCTCACATCCATACATGACTACTGGGAAAACCATAGCTTTGACTAGATGGACCTTTGTTGGTAAAGTAATGTCTCTGCTTTGTAACATGCTGTCTAGGTTGGTCATAGCTTTTCTTCCAAGAAGCAAGCATTTTTTAAATTTCATGGCTGCAGTCACCATCTGCAGTGATTTTGGAGACCAAAAAAATAAAGTCTGTCACTGTTTCCATTGCTTCCCCATCTATTTGCCATGAAATGATGGGACCGGATGCCATGATCTTGGTTTTCTGAATGTTGAGTTTTAAGCTAACTTTTTCACTCACTTGTAGACATTTAAAAATGACTTCCGTCTATCCAGTAACAGACCAACTGAATTAGAATCTCTAGTTATGTGATATCCCATTGTAAGTATATTTAAAAAGTTATGCAGGTGAATCTACTGTGAAGCAAATTTAAGAATCCCTGGTTCAGGGGGTAAAACGTCATCAGGATTTCAACAAGCAGAAAGTGGGATAGAGAGACAGGGAAAAGCATTCAAGCAAAGGGGTAAAGGTTGCAGGGTTTGTAAAGACTGGAAAAAATATTTGAGGAGGCTTGAGAATCCATATTAAGCATGAGAGGGAGCAGAGGAAAATAAAGATTCAAAGGCAGACGCAAATCACAGAGACTGACTAACATCCAAGGGAGTTAGACTCTTATTTTCAAAAAATCCTCTTCATACATGGCATTATTAATATATATTTTCATTTCCAAATGACCAAGATAGATAGCTATGCCTGGATAAAAAGGAACTGCTCAGAGCTTCTGTTAATACTGAGAACCAGACTCCCACCACTGCATCCAAACAGAGAGTACACTGGACCCTACAGTAACAAGGCAGCGCTGTCATCTTCTTCAATAAATGCGAAAATTGAAAGTGTTAGTTGCTCAGTCGTGTCCAACTCTTCGCGACCACATGACTGTAGCCCAGCAGGCTCCTCCGTCCATGGAACCCTCCGGACAAGAATACTGCAGTGGGTAACCATGCCTTTTTCCAGAAGATCATCCCAATAAATACTATCTAGTAAATCTTTGTGTGTCCATCTGTCTTGGAATTATAAACAAGCAAATGAGAGCGAGACAGGGAAACAAACGAGACTCTGATAAACTCCTCAAGAAGGATGATTCTGTCTGTCTCTACAATACCTGAACTAGTCATTTCTTCAACTGTATGATCAATATACTTTAGGAGAAAGAGGCAATAGGAAATCTTGCAAGGGTGCTGTTCTTTATGACACTACTAACATTAAATGTTTACAGTAACTGATGAAGTCAATACAGCAGGTGTGATCCTCACCTAAGAAAAATGGCATGGAATGACATGTGACTGTTCCCTTAAAAGCCTACAACTACCACATTTTAGATTCCAACTATGTCATTCCTGCTATTATCTGGGGAAAAAGCATAGCTGAGTGCATGTTCCTAAGACACTTAAAAGAAGATTGTCTTAGATGCCACTATTGCTTTTAAATGTAAGCATTAGTAGCTGATGTTATTTACAGCTCATTTTATGTGCTAATTTTCAGTGCTATTAAGATACGTTATTATGATTCAGAATATTTCAAGTTATAAATCCCCCAAGAACAGAGATCTTATCGTCTTCAAACCCATATTCCCAGAAGGCTTAACACAGTACTGGTGTAATGGTTGTTCGTAACAAATACTTTTTTTCTGAAACAAAAGACTCACATGATGTTGTGATGTTTAGCATCTTATGTTACTTACTGCAGTCTACACAACTAGTTGTGTCAGCCCCAATACAAGATAAACTTGTCCTGATAGAGTTCTATCTATTCCTTCAATCATTTGACACATATGCATGGAATGCCTACATTGTGTGTACACAATAAAGCAATGAACGTACAGTGGTGAAACAGAGACAAGGTTCCTGCCCTCCAAGGATCTGTACATTTGCGGCAGGAGACAGTTACACATATGCATACGCACAATACATATGAAAACAAAAAAATGCTATAAAAGGCATAAAAGAGTGATACGATGAAGCAACTGCTTCAGATAAAATGGCCAGGGAGAGTCTCCTCAAAAAAGTGGCATCTGAGCTAAGAATTAAATGAAGAGGTTTACAAATAGTAAGTACTAGAGAAGGTGTTCTGAAAAGGGGAACTTCCTACACTTCTGGTGGGAATGTAACTTGACGTAGCCACTGTAGAATAGGCTTCCCTGGTGGATCAGTGGCTAAGAACCCTCATGGCAATGCAAAAGATGTAAGAGACATGAGTCTGACCCCTGGGTCGGGAAGATACCCTGGAGGAGGGCATGTTCTCAGTGTTCTTGCCTAGAGAATCCCCATGGACAGAGGAGCCTCGTGGGCCACAGTCCATAAATTTGCAAAGAGTTGGACATGACTGAAGTGACTTAGCATGCAGGCATGCACTGTGGAATGCAGTATGGAGGTTCCTTTGAAAAGTGAAAATAGAACTATCATATGATCTAGCAACTCCACTCCTGGGTATATATCTGGAAAAACAAAAACTTTAATGTGAAAAGATACATGCATTCAATGTTCATAGTAGCACTTATTTGCAAAAGGCAAGATATGGAAACCATCCAAGTGTCCATCAATAAATGATCAGCTTAAGAAGATGTGGTATATATGTGTGTGTACACACATACACATAATGGAATATTACTCGGTCATAAAAAAGGAACAAACTACTGCCTTTTGCAGCAACATGGATGGATGTAGAGAACATTATATCAAGTGATATGTCAGAGAAAGAAAAACAATATATCAATTACATGTAGAATCTAAAAAAAAATGATACAAATAAACTTATTTACAAAACAGACTCACAAACATGGAAAACAAACTTTGGGATACCAAAAGGGAAGTGGAAGAAGGGAGGGACAAATAGGAGTATGAGATTAACAGATACAAAGTACTATCCATAAAATAGATAACAAGGATTGTTGTACAGCACCAGAAATTATATCCAGTATCTTGTAATGGAATATAATCTGCAAAGAAAAAAAAAATCACTACGCTATACACAGGCTTCCCAGGTGGTGCTAGTGGTAAAGAACCCGTCTGCCAATGCAAGAGACATCAAAGATGTGAGTTTGATCCCTGGGTTGGGAAGATCCCTTGGAGGAAGGCATGCTACTCACTCCAGACTTCTTGCCTGGAGCATCCCATGGACAGAGGAGCCTGGCTGGCTACAGTCCATAGTGTTGCAAAGAGTCGGGCATGACTGAAGCAACTTAGCACAAATGCATGCTATACATGTGAAATTAACACAACATTGTAAATCAGCTATATTTCATTTTAAAAACATGCAAGAAAACAGATATTGAGTGTTACAGACAGTGTTCCAGCAAAGGCAAAGGCCCTAAAACCAGGTGATTTCACTGTCACGTGCAAGACTTGAAAAGGTCAGAAAGGCTAACATATATAAGAGAAAGCCCAAAAGTGGACAGGGACAATGTCACCTAAAGCCTGGAGGAAAGACCATGCAAAGAGTTAGAAATCTATTTTACATTTACTGGGAAGGCATTAGAAGGATATAACAAGAAAGTGATATGATCAGATTTATACATCTATTATGCCAAGAAATATTCTGAACCAACAGTGCTTTCAATTACCAAGAGGAAAAAAAAAAAAAACCTAAATGGTCAGATTCCTATTCTTAGTAAGACTCATTTACAAAGCTATTTTTAGTGAGGAAATGAAAGGGAATTCAGATGAATGATTATCCAACTTGAAAACGTTACTAATAAAAACAATCCTAGTTCTTTGCCAAGGACTCCGACTCACCAATGGCTTCCTGTGAGGAGCTGGAATCAATTCATGGATGAAGAAAGTGCCTCCCCGGGGAGGCAGAGCTCTGTTCCCCCAGGCACACCACTCAGCATGGCAGAGAGAAATCAGTAGGTGAGGTGGCCACGACATCGGTCATCCTAGCAGGGACATTTATGACAGTGACAGGGCATGACTGGCAATTACATCAGAACAGGCGTAAAGTGGGGTTGTCCCTGGCATTTGGGATGTAGGGTCACCTTTGACCTAGGCTTGAGTCTCTACTTGTACCAAATAAGCTGTGAGGCCAGAAGCAAGGTGTTACCCTTTCTGTGACTGTATTTCTTTATCAGACAGATGAACTATGGTTGCATTTTCTCATTTTCTGAACACCAACTGCCAAAGCGTCTCGCTGGAGAGACAGAACAATAAAACTTATTTTATGTTTACAGACTAGTACAAGAACAATAAACTGAACAGTAGAACAGCTACAGAAACACATGCCAGGATAGAAGCTCTAGAGTTAGCAGAGGAGAGGAGTGATAACTCCTGTGAAGATTTCAAAGAACGCTTCACGGTGATCTGGGGAAATCTAAACTGAAGCTAGGAAAGTGAGCAGAAATTCATCTTTGAATCCGCATGATCAGGAAAAGAGAGGGTCATCCCTGAGTCGGAGATCTGCTCCATTCCACCCAGAGAGGGTCGGCACGTGCAAAGGTACAGAAGTGTGTGACACCACGGTGGTCACTTGCATCAACCAGGTATCTCTATGGTCTATGGGCTAAGCATCCCACATTTACTGATATCAAATACATTTTTTAAAAGTGAAAGTTTTGTTTTTAGCCCTCAAATGTAATATCACATATGTCAAAATTATATCTTTCTATCTCCAATAACAATAGCCATTTGATCTATTCCTGTTCACATAACATCTATCTACTATGAGTTGCATATATACAGAAGTTCCTGGCCATGGAGTAAAGGAAGTATATGAAGACCCAGGATAAATGCAAAGCTCTCCACGAAGTTGCAAATCATTGCTTTAACAATAAAAAGAATAGGGATGGAGTATGAGACAGAGTGCTGAGCATGCAGAAAAATATGACCATTTCCATTTTACACACAGGATAACTGAGGTACAGTTTAAATAAGATCTTGCAGCGTACTTAGTCATGGCAGAGCTGGAATCTGACTATAGGGAGTCTGACTCAAGGGTCTATGCCTGTAACAGTTAAGCTGCATGCCTTTCAACAGTAATACCAAGACTGCAATGGACAAGCTATGAGCTTACTGTTCCCTAATTCATCTTTGCTTCAGAGCCCATCTCAGGGCAGAAGTTGTAAAAACACTGATTGGTTCTTAGCGGCAACCTTTAGGGAAAAAAAGATACGTGGTGAGCAGAGACAGTGGATTTTCAAAATCAAATTTCCACTTTCTAATTCAGCATTCTGAACTTTGAGAACCCATGGTCAGAATGCTTGCCCTCTGGGTCAGCTCAAATCAGCATTAAGAATTCAGCTGAGTCCACATGACATGAAATAACTGGATTGGTTAAGGTTCTCATGGAAACAATTACATTCTTGATCAGTTGTTTGGATTTCATGAAAGGTATAAGGTCTTAAAGGTGAAGAACTCCATCTGTTAACTTCCTCTGTTCAGCAGGTAACAGAACCATAAGCAGAAAAGAGATTAAAGACCTTGCAAAGATGATGGCCGCAGTAATAGCAACAATAATAAGGTTAATTCAACTCTATTATATTTGTGCATCAGTCCAAAGCTTATAATCTTTAAATATATGGCATCCCATTTAAATCTAATACTATAAATATGTGCATTATTATCCACATTTTTATATATTCACAATGAAGGCTCAGAGAGGTGCAGTGACATTTGTAGCACAAGAGCTGAGATTTAAACTTAACTTTCTATGTCCAGTAATATTTCCTTTTCTCCCACAGCTGCATCTCAAACTGCAAAAAAATTCTAGCAAGTCATCATGGTTTCCTTCAGAAAGAACTAAATACCACAGCCTACAGACTCAGGCTTTGTCCCCTGACTGCCCTAGTTTTTGAATAATAGTTCTAAAACTCTACATCGCATAATCCCTGGGTTGATCCCTGAATTACAGAGGGAACAAATTTGAGAACTGATGAGTTTTAACCAGTGAGGGGTCATATTTTAACACTGGGAGCTGAATAGACTACCAAAGCAGGCTGCCGCTCCTGCAAATGTCCAGAGGGATGGAAGGCGTGGCTGAAAGCTGCTTACCAATACAGGACTCCCCGGACAGTGAATAGGTCCCATCGTCATGGAAACCGCTTCTGCACTCACAGTGGTACCACCCTGGTAGGTTAATGCAGCGGGAATGGTTGTGGCACTCAATGATCCCCTCTGTACATTCATCAATATCTGCCTCAGAGAAAAACACAAGCCCACCAGGACATTAATTTCTTTTGACACTAACCTTTTAATAAACACCTAACACACCTAACATACTCATGTCAACATACTGATTAAAACTGGTTAGTCACCTAAAATGAAAGTTACTGGAAGAACCAAGTCCCATCTTTTTCCCCAGAATTCAAACAAAATGAAAGCTCATTTTGGATGCTCTCTCATGAATTGAACAATGGATGAGAGCTGATGGTCATGAAGACATTTCTAACTGCACATGCTGAATCACCAAAAACTAAATTGAGGATGTCTGGCACAGGTCTGTAATTCAGAGAATATGATTCTTCTCTGAATTGATGATTCCAAAAGAGTAACTCCAGATATTGCTTGGTATTCTTTGAAAATATCTGTGAACAAATAAGTCCAGGAAACTCTATCTTAAACAGTGTTAAGCTAATGATTTTTAGATTTCAGTTTCAGAGATTTAATATACTTATATGCCCTGTAACTTGGAGAGGAGAATCATAATATGCACTGTTTCCCATATTTATTTGGCTGAAGAGTGCTTTTTCTTTGAATTGCAGCTTAAGGTTTGGGGGAGCACAATATGAGAACTACTGTTTTCTCTCTCTCTACAACTGCTGATTCACTAAATGACTTGATTTATGATAGTCAATCAGAGCTACTCATTCTTCAGTCATTCCTCATTAAAGGAAGTATTCTAGGCTCTATTTGCTCTAGAATCTGGCTTCATAGAATCAGCAAATGCTTGGTTCACTCAGATTCTCTAGCCCAAAGACTTGCCTCTGAGCTGAATGAAAGTGACACCCCTGCAGAAAGCTGAGCTGTTGATTGTCATTGTAGGCTCAGCTCATCTTACATAGCCTCTTCGGGTAATTATTTCTTGGAATATAGTAATTGCTGGCTGGGAATCTTCCCCTATTTCTCCTGGAAATATCGATACTACAGCAGTCTTATATATAAATAAATTAAACAAATATTAATATATAACACATGAAAACCACATGATAGAATGAAAACCATAGTCACAGAAAACTAATCAAACTATTTACATGGGCCACAGCCTTGTCTGACCCAATGAAACTATGAGCCATGCCATATAGGGCAACTCAAGACGGATGGGTCATGGTGGAGAGTTCTGACATAATGTGGCCCACTGGAGAAGGGAATGGCAAACCACTTCAGAATTCGTGCCTTGAGAACCCCATAAACAGTATGAAAAGGCAAAAAGATAGGAAACTGAAAGATCAACTTCCCAGGTCAGTAGGTGCCCTATATGCTACTGGAGATTAGTGGAGAAATAACTCCAGAAAGAATGAAGGGATGAAGCCAAAGCAAAAGCAACACCCAGTTGTGGATGGGACTGGTGATTGAAGTAAAGTCCAATGCTGTAAAGAACAATATTGAAAAGGAAATTGGAATGTTTGATCCATGAATCAAGGTGAATTGGAAATGGTCAAGAGTGAACATTGACATTTTAGGAATCAGTAAACGAAAATGGATTGGAACGAGTTAATTTAATTTAGATGACCATTATATCTACTTTTGTGGGCAAGAATCCCTTAGAAGAAATGGAGTCGCCCTCATAGTCAACAAAAGAGTCCAAAATGTAGTACTTGGTTGTAATCTCAAAAACAACAGAATGATCTCTGTTTGATTCCAAGGCAAACCATTCAATGTCATAGTAATAAAAGCCTATACTCCCAATCAGTAACAATGAAGAAGCTGAACAGTTCTATGAAAACCTACAAGACCTTCTAGACTAATCCCCCCAAAAGATGTCCTTTTCATTACAGGGGACTGGAATGCAAAAGTATAAAGTCAAGAGATACCTTAAGTAACAGGTAAGTTTGGCCTCGGCGTGCAGACTGAAGCAGGGCAAAGGCTAACAGAGCTTTGCCAAGAGAACGCACTGGTCATAGCAGACACCCTCTTCCCACAAAACAAGAGACCACCCTACAGATGGACATCACCAGATGGTCAATACTGAAATCAGATTGATTATATTTTTTGCAGCCAAAGATGGAGAAGCTCTATACAGTCAGCAAAAACAAGACCAGGAGCTGACCGTGGCTCAGATCATGAACTCCTTATTGCCAAATTCAAACTTAAATTGAAAAAAGTAGGGAAAATTAATAGACCATTCAGATATGACCTAAATCAAATCCATTACGATTATACAGTAGAAATAACAAATAGATTCAAGGGATTAGATTTGATAGACTGAGTGCCTGAGAAACTATGGATAGAGGTTCATGACATTGTACAGGAGGGAGTGATCAAGATCATCCCCAAGAAAAAGAAACGCAAAATGGCAAAATGGTTGTCTGAGCAGGCCTTACAAATAACTGAGAAAGAAGAGAAGCAAAAGGCAAAGGAGAAAAGGAAATATATAAGCATCTGAATGCAGAGTTCCAAAGAATAGCAAGAAGACATAAGAAAGCCTTCCTCAGCGATCAATGCAAAGAAATAGAGGAAAACAATAGAAAGGGAAAGACTAGAGATCTCTTCAAGAAAATTAGAGATGCTAAGGGAACATGTCATGCAAAGATGGGCTCGATAAAGGACAGAAATGGTATGGACCGAACAGAAGCAGAAGATATTAAGAAGTGGTGGCATGAATACACAGAACTATACAAAAAAAGATCTTCATGACCCAGATAACCATGATGGTATGATCACACACCTAGAGCCAGACATCCTGGAATATGAAGTCAAGTGGGCCTATGAACATCACTATGAACAAAGCTAGTGGAGGTGATGGAATTCCAGTTGAGCTATTTCAAATCCTAAAAGATGATGCTGTGAAAGTGCTACACTCAATCTGCCAGCAAATTTGGAAAACTCAGCAGTGGCCACAGGATTGGAAAAGATCAGGTTTCATTCCATTCCCAAGAAAGGCAATGCCAAAGAATGCTCAAACTACAGCACAATTGCACTCATCTCACATGCTAGTAAAGTAATGCTCAAAATCCTCCTAGTCAGGCTTCAACAGTATGTGAACTGTGAACTTTCAGATGTTCAAGCAGGATTTAGAAAAGGCAGAGGAACAAGAGATCAAATTGCCAACATCAGTTGGATCATCGAAAAAGCAAGAGATTTCCAGAAAAACACCTTCTTCTGCTTTATTGACTATGCCAAAGCCTTTGACTGTGTGGATCACAACAAACTGTGGAAAATTATTAGAATGGGAATACCAGACTACCTAACTTACCTCCTGAGAAATCTGTATGCAGGTCAGGAAGCAACAGTTAGAACTGGACATGGAACAACAGACTGGTTCCAAATCAGGAAAGCAGTACATCAAGGTTGTATATTGTCACCCTGCTTATTTAACTTAAATGCAGAGTACATCATGCAAAATGCCAGGCTAGATGAAGCACAAGCTGGAATCAGGATTACTGGGAGAAATATCAATAATCTCAGATATGCAGATGACACCACCTTTATGGCAGAAAGCAAAGAAGAACTAAAGAGCCTCTTGATGAAAGTGAAAGGATAATGAAAAAGTTGGCTTAATACGCAACAATCAGGAAACTAAGATCATGGCATCTGGTCCCATCACTTCATGGCAAATGGGGAAACAATGCAAACAGTGAGAGACTTTATTTTTGGGGGGCTCCAAAATCATTGCAGATGGTGACTGCACCCATGAAGTTAAAAGACGCTTGCTCCTTGCAAGAAAAGCTATGACCAACCTAGATAGCATATTAAAAAGCAGAGACATTACTTTGCCAACCAAGTCCATCTAGTCAAAGCTATTGTATTTCCAGTAGTCATGTATGGATGTGAGACCTGGACCATAAAGAAAGCTGAGCACTGAAGAATTGATACCTTTGAACTGTGGTGTTGGAGAAGACTCTTGAGAGTCCCTTCGACTGCAAGGAGATGAAACCAGTCAATTCTAAAGGAAATCAGTCCTGAATATTCATTGGAAGTACTGATGCTGAAGTTGAGACTTCAATACTTTGGTCACCTGATGTGAAGAACTGACTCATTGGGAAAGATCCTTATCCTGGGAAAGATTAAATGCAGAAGGAGAAGTGGATGACAGAGGATGAGATGGTTGGATGGCATCACTGACTCAATGGACATGCGTTGAGCAAGCTCCAGGTACTGGTGATGGACAGGGAAGCCTGGTGTGCAGATTCCATGGAGTCACAGAGTCAGACACGACTGAGTGACTGAAATGAATAAACCACATGGGCTTCCCTGATGGCTCAGCGGTAACGAATCCACCTGTCATGCGGTAGCCACGGGTTCAGTCCCTCAGTGGGTACGATTCACTGGAGGAGGGCATGGCAGCCCATTCCAGCCTTCTTGCCTGGAGAATCCTCATGGACAGAGAAGCCTGGCAGGCTATAGTCCATAGAGTCACAAAGAATCGGACATGACTGAAGCAACTTGGCACACATGCATATAACACATAACGGATACAGTGTACTTTGCAGTCCTGTTCCGCATGCCCTGCCATGGGCATCAGTTCAGGGGCAATCAGTGACCTGTAGTACTATGTCCCTGAAAAGTCCTGAGCTGTGTACAAGGCTGTGAACATAGTTTGAAAACTGCCATTCTTATCTCATGGCAGTCGAGTCAAGAATAGAGAACGATGCAGCTCTCTGTTCCAGACAACTCCGTCGTGGTCTGTTTCTGCCAACTGCCATCTTATTCCTTCATGACTGGGACATTCCCTCCATGCTGTCCTTTGGCCTAGCGCATCCCTTAGGTTTCTAAATGCAATCAGCCCCCCAGATCAAGTACTTCTGTGCACCTTCAGCCGTTGCAATCAGGTTGTGTGTGCATTTAGTATACATCTCCAACAAACAGATTTTCAACAGCAGTGTTCTCACTTCTGAAATTTTATAGCCATGTGGTTCAGTGGGACACACCTTGGATCATTAGAATGTTCAAAAGTTGAAACAGAGAAGTGACCTGAGGCTATGTCTCACAGAGGGGAAGGACTGGCCCTAGGTTATGAAGTCAGTTTGGCTACTTCTAAATGCAGGTCACCAAGAGGAACAGACCTAACTGTAAGACTGATTTTCAGAGATACCACCTCTATATGAGGCTGAAAGGTAAGTCTCTGTAACAAAGCAGCAACACATTCGGCCTCAGGCATTTATTTCCAAAGCTTCCAGAAAGGCAGTCATGATCCCCACAGACCCTGCTGTTGCTAGACTAAGGACAATATTTAGGTAACAACCATCTAGCCACAGTTAATGTGTCAAGAAACCAGAAAATATAAAAGCAAAAGCTTCCCAAATAACCAAAACAGTCATATGCTCTGGTTGGTCTCAGGGTCACCTGCTGCCCCATTCACTCTCAAAACCAACCCAGTTTGGAGGTTAAATTGTCTGAACATCTTACAAATAATTCCCCTGCCCTCAATTAATAAGCAGTTTCTA
This sequence comes from Cephalophus harveyi, assembly GCA_006410635.1. Classification (NCBI taxonomy): domain Eukaryota; kingdom Metazoa; phylum Chordata; class Mammalia; order Artiodactyla; family Bovidae; genus Cephalophus; species Cephalophus harveyi. Next base: position 262,855 of record SJYT01021104.1, read on the forward strand.
GGAGGAGCAGGAATAGTGAAAGATGTGCAATTTTTTTTTTTTTTTTAAATTCACAGATGTTTTTATTCCCAAACTGAAGTAAGATAGACTAGCAAAAACTTCCAGCAGGGTAGAAGCTATCTGTGTAGCATAGGGAACTCTTACAGGGAGTGAAGAAAAGCAGACAATTTATACATCTCCAATTACTTTACAGACACTAGGGAATCCCTGGCTTATAGTGAAAACTAGGAAAGTAGTCGTGGCGTCCCTTGCCTGGGAGCTGCACTGACCACGGCAGTTTCTGGGGACTCACTGGGAATAATCAAGGCTCAAGACAGACCAGCACCTGGAAACAAGGCTGCAGCTTTCTGTTCTGTGGGTCAAGTCTATAACTGAAGCTAACAATTTCATTTTATACGAAACCAGGCTGCACTTGAGAGGTGCTCATATTTTCATCATGTTCAGAAAACTATTTTTTCTATGTAGTCACCGTATTAAAAGCAACCACCGCAAACCCAAATACAGAAAATACTTGGAAGCTTTTCGGTGATACCGCGGGGACTTTAAAAATGGTAAATGGCTTGCGGCTGCCTTTGTCCTAAGAGATTTGTTTCTACCAGTCAGCACTTGCTACAGGCAAACAAACCAGACAGATGCTCTGGGAATGGGGTCTCTGTGAGTTCACTATGGAATCCGGCTCCCTGTCTTAAGGAATTCTGATAAATTACAGTATGCCTGGCTGCATCAGCCGGTGTCAGCCATCCCAAAGGAAACAGGCAAACAAAACATTCATTTTTCCTTCCTATAACAAATCCTAGAGTTTTGTTTAAATATCAGTTTAATCCAGCACAGACCTGAAAATGGTGGAGAGACGTTGGAGGATTCTTGAGCGTGGAACCTATAATATTTATTTCTGTAGTCAGTGTCTGCTACATAATAACTCCTGGCAAATAGGTGGGAAAAAAAATAGAAATAGTGGCAGATTTTATTTTCTTGGGCTCCAAAATCATTGCAGATGGTGACTGCAGCCATGAAATTAAAAGACGCTTGTTTCTTGGAAGAAAAGTTATGACAAACCTAGACAGTGTATTAAAAAGCAGAGGCATCACTTTGCTGACAAAGATTCAATATATAGTCAAAGATAAAGTTTTTCCAATAGTCATGTACTGATGTGAGAGTTGGACCATAAGGAAGGATGAGCACTGAACAACAGATGCTTTTGAATTGTGGTGCTAGAGAAGACTCTTCAGAGTCCCTTGAGACTCTGAAGGAACTCTGAGAGATCAAAGAGATCCCTTTGATCAAAGAGATCAAACCAGTCAATCCTAAAGGAAATCAACCTTGAATATTCATTGAAAGAATTGATGCTGAAGCTGAGGCTCTAATACTTTGGCCACCAATGTGAAGAGCCAACTCACTGGAAAAGACCCTGATGCTGGAAAAGATTGAGGGCAGGAGGAGAAGAGGGCAACAGAGAATGAGATGGTTGGATGGCATCACATGAGTTTGAGCAAACTCCAGGAGATAGTGATGGACAGGGAAGCCTGGAGTTCTGCAGTCCATGGGGTCACAAAGAGTTGGACACGACTTAGTGACTGAACAACAACAACGTGATAATTCACAAGAGCCAAGGTCACACAATTGACAAATGGTGAGACCAAGTTCATAATGAGCTAGAATCCATATTTGTCACTCTTCTATCACATCATGTCATTGGCAAATGAAGAAACAATGATTTATACAAAGATAATACATTTATTCAATTCTCTAAATATCCACTGAGATGAAAATGCAAGTCAAGGATGATATTTGTATTGTAGCAGATGCAAAAATGAAGACAACACGATCCATGAAATCCAGCAACTTGATCAGGAAAAAGCAGTATATAATACATGGTCATCCTTCAAACCCCAACTGACACCAATTTCTCCAACTCCTCCAGACATACAGCACCTATCTCCCCTAGTGATTCAATGTATACACACACATCTATTTAAGCACAGCAGTTATTTCCCCTTTTGTGTACGTCACTGAAATGCAGAGTTTCTAAGAATTGAGACAACATCTTAGGTGTATATTTCATGTGATTATAAGGGACTGTCAAGTAGTTTGAAAGTGGCCAATAAAAGTTTGTAGGAATGAATGAATGAAAGAGATTCAAAGTACCACAAGAGATCCTGCTGTTTGCAAATCACAGAGATACAGTCAGTTCACTAAACTAAATATTATGGGGTTAATTTAATCTTTATATATTATTTGCCTCTAAAAGACAACATGTAGTTTCTTTTTGTTTGTTTGGTTTGGTTTGTTTAAGCCTTTGCTTCTGAGTCTAATTTTCAGAGATTTTAAGGCAGCATAACAAGCAACAAAAGACACACAGGTAAAGTTGTCTTCAATCAAGAGTCTTATTTGTGCCTTGAGTTTTTAATTTACCAGGATGGCTACCAAAGGTTTTTTTCATAGAATGTATCCTAAGCAACACATTTAATCCTATTTTGAATGTACAGTGAATTTGCTATCAAAAGTCACTGACAAACACCTCCTTGGATTCTTGCAAAATTCTAGTTTCTTCAGTTGGATCAATCTCTTCCCTCAGCTGATCTCCTCTCTCTTAGATTTCATATGAATTAGCTGAAGTTCACAGTGAAATAATGGTTCCAGCTGCAGCTGGATTATAACTTTTCTATAGGTTTGTATGTTGAGTCATAAGGGAAAACTTGACGCTTTTGCTCATTCAACAGAAGTTTATTAAGCATACTTCTATGAAGCTGTATTCCACCCTATGATAAAGAGATGAAAAGATAAAGCCTCTTTATACCAGACATGTAGAGTCTATCAGGACAACTAGAATGTAAACGTATAACCAAGGTTAAGAACATCGGCTTTGGACACAAATATGACTTCATAACTCCTATTCACCAACACACTAATGTATTGTTTAGATTTTTTTCCAAATCTTTGCTTTCTCACCTGTAGATCAGGGATAACAAAATCAAACTTCATAGAAATGAACAAAAAAGACCCTTAAGCAGAATCTATTGCTTCTCCCATTGAATAGGTTATTAATGTTGACATCTATATTTCTGCTTAAAAAGAGAAGACAGAAAAAAGTTAACATTAACTTGTAATCAGGTAACTGGTAAGGACTGAGAGATGATTTCTGAATCTTTAGAAGTGTTCATTTGTATTCTGAGACAGCTGTAATATTGCAAAACATTCAGGAATAGAATCTGTGACTCTAATATGGGTATGTGCATGCATGCTAAGTTGCTTCAGTCATGTCTGACTCTGCATTCTCATGTACTATAGCCTGCCAATCTCCTCTATCCATGGGATTTTCTAGGCAAGAACACTGTAGTGGGCTACCATGCCCTCCTCAGGGAATCTTCCTGACCCAGGGACTGAACCCATGTCTCTTACATCTCTGGCATTTTGCAGGTGGGTAAAATGGCTTCCAAGTTTCCCGGTACATCAGCCTCCAGGGAGAAGGTGGAAATAGCATGGAGGTTCATAAGAGACATGTTGGGGGCCATACTGGAATTACATTATTTCTAACTTCACAGCTGGAGCTTAGTCATATGGCATCACTCAGTAGTGCCACCTGGGAAGCCCAAATCTATAATATATATCCCATAAAACTGGATTCTCTCCTCCCCCACCAAATTACATGAATTTAAGGAAGTGGAAGTTATACCATAAAATTCTCAAGTATAGTGAATGTAAACCTGATTATTACTGAATAATTGCTGAGTTCCACAATTTTACTGAGCATAGCATATCTCAGAATACATGAGGGAAACTAAAAAGACAAATAAAAAAGCAAGGCTCAAAACCACATGGAGGTATTAGCTCACACCAGTCAGAATGGCTATCCTTAAGAAGTCAACAAATATCAAATGCTGAAAAGAGTGGAGAAAAGGGGACCCTCCTGCACTCTTGGTGGGAATGCAAACTGGTACAGCCACTGTGGTGAACAGTCTGGAGATTCTTTATAAGACTCAAAATAGAGCTGTCATAATATCCGGCAAGCCCACGTCTGGGCATATATCTGGAAAAAACCCTAATTCAAAAAGATACAAGCACCCCAATGTTCATAGCAGCACTATTTGTAAGTGCTATAAATAGCAAAGATAGATGAATGGATAAAGATGCGGTACATATATACAATGAAAGTTTACGCAGCCGTAAAAAAAGAATGAGATAATGTCATTTACAGCAACATGGATAGGCCTGGAGAAAATCATACTAAGTAAAGTGAGTCAGAAAAAGACAAATATATATCATTTACATATGGAATCTAAAAAAATTTATACAAATGAGCTAATTTACAAAATAGAAACAGATTCACAGACATAGAAAACAAACATATGATTACCAAACAGAAAGTGAGGATGAGGGAGAAATTAGCTCAGGATTAACAGATACACACAACTATATACAAAACGTATATATAAAACAGATAAACAACAAAGACCTACTGTATAGCACGGGGGATTGTATTCAATATCTTATAATATTGACAATGGAATATTGTAATCTTAGTATATTGTAATGGAAAAGCACCTGAAATACACACACACGTTGTGTGTGTGTGTCTGTGTGTCTGTGTGCATGTATACACACTGAATCACTTTGCAGTACACTAAAAACTAACATAACATTATAAACCAACTATACTTTAATAAAAAGTTAAAAAGAGAGGCTCTATAGTAGGAATAGGCTAGCTCTTCCATATTTTCTCCTCCTTCGGCTCCCAAGCGTGTATTCCGAGCACTCCTATTCCAATGAGTGACGCCATATGACTAAGCTCCAGCTGTGAAGTTAGAAATAATGTAATTCCAGTATGGCCCCCAACATGTCTCTTATGAACCTCCATGCTGTTTCACCTTCTCCCTGGAGGCTGATGTACCGGGAAACTGGGAAGCCACATGTGGAAAACCACAGAGCCTTGGTTTGCCTGGCCCCCTGCATGGCTAGGCAGACGTGAGCTCGCTCAGTCATGTCCGACTCTTTGTGACCCCATGAACTGTAGCCCACCAGGCTCTTCCATCCATGGGATTCTCCAGGCAAGGATACTGGAGAGGATTGCCATTTCCTTCTCCAGGGGAACTTCCTGACCCAGAGATCAAACCCAGGTCTCCTGCATTGCATGCAGGCGCTTTACCCTCTGAGCCACCGGGGAAGGCTAGGCAGAGCCGAGCCCTTACAGAGACCTGAAACTGTCAGGGACTCTTCATGTGAGCAGAGATGTGTTTCTGTCTTATTGAGCCAATTCACAGGTTGGAGCTGCTTTATTGTTACAGCCAGTTTTTCCTGTTTTCATAGACCCCCTTACATATTAAGGGGAAAGACTGTGCTCAGGTCAGAATCATGTAGACACAGTTTCTAAAAACAAAAATAAGCAAACAAGACAAAAAGCTTCAGCACCAATGAAGATTATACAGGCAGGTAAAAAAGCGGTTTTGTGTTGAAAACCAAGAATCAAAACAATGTGCAAATGGGACAAAGCTTTGTAGTCAGATAACCTGAGTTGGAATCCTGGCTCTGTGACTTCCTAAATAGAAAACTCGGAGCAGTGATTTATCTTTTTTCAGCTTTCAGTTTCCTTAGCTCTAAAGGAGAGGGTATTACTTAGCTCACATTGTTGTTTTAAGGATTGAATGAGATCAATGGAAAGCTACTCTACCAAGCTAGGCAGGCACTCATTATGTTTGCAATCATTAACATTCTCTAATTTCTAATCCCCACTTGGTCACAAAGGAGCTATGTGTCCAGGCCAAGACAGTCCAAGTCTCAAGGATTCTATTGCTTTCATGTATAAGGCAAGGCCTGTGCTATAGCACACTTTGGTCCTCTTCCAGCTTTAACTCCCTATAAGATGGCAGATCTGGGCTTTGGGCTTATGTCTTCATCTGCTGCTAATCAGCTGAATGGTGCTATCGAGTTTAAGCAATCTTTCTGTACCCCAGTTTTTTCATTAGTCAATTTGCAATAGCAAAAATAAATGTTTTGTCTGCCTCACAAACGAAACTTAAACAAGGCATGAACAACCTCCAGAAGTCAATTAACTGCTACACTGAATATATGGTGACATCATTATTACTGTCTCTTCTTTGTAAGTCCTGATTAGCAATAGTTTTGGTCCATTAAACTGAAAGGTGTCTGCTATTAATAACAGCATCAATGGCACTGGTGATATGACTCTTCTTCACCTTTTGTAAATCTCTTTTTTCCTGAGTTGGCACAAGAAAATCAGTCTCTTCCTGGTTGTACCTTCCTATTTTACCTCCAAAGTGTTTCTTTTTATTTGATTATTCTCTGCACAAATCATTCCTAACTTCATCCAGAAAGAATCAATTTATCCCATTGTAACTTTCATCTCTAATCTGGAGGGTTTCTGATCCACAACTCTATAATCTGACTGCCAACAAAAGTTAATACACACATTTACTGTTGCCTATGAATTAGCTAATCTCACAGGTCTCTTCAAAAGCAGAGACATTACTTTGCCGACTAAGGTCCGTCTAGTCAAGGCTATGGTTTTTCCTGTGGTCATGTATGGATGTGAGAGTTGGACTGTGAAGAAGGCTGAGCGCCAAAGAATTGATGCTTTTGAAGTGTGGTGTTGGAGAAGACTCTTGAGAGTCCCTTGGACTGCAAGGAGATCCAACCAGTCCATTCTGAAGGAGATCAACCCTGGGATTTCTTTGGAAGGAATGATGCTAAAGCTGAAACTCCAGTACTTTGGCCACCTCATNAAGACCCCTTCACATGCTGCTTCTAACACCATAGTTTCCCCTGAGATGTGTATAAGAGACAGATTTAAAGCAGATCAGTTCCAGGATTTCTTTGGAGGGAATGATACTGAAGCTGAAACTCCAGTACTTTGGCCACTTCATGCGAAGAGTTGACTCATTGGAAAAGACTCTGATGCTGGGAGGGATTGGGGGCAGGAGGAGAAGGGGACGACCGAGGATGAGATGGCTGGATGGCATCACTGACTCGATGGATGTGAGTCTGAGTGAACTCTGAGAGATGGTGATGAACAGGGAGGCCTGGCGTGCTGCGATTCATGGGGTCGCAAAGAGTCGGACACGACTGAGTGACTGAACTGACTGACTGACTGACTGACAGGTCTCTTCATTTCAAATGTATTCTCCCCAAAATGTTATACACTATGTATCTTTCTATGTATCAATCTCATTTTCCTTCCCAATATTCCATCCTAGCTCTCATTCCTCACAATCAATGAATATAAAGTCAAAGTTCTTCTAAAGGCTTATGAAACCCCACATGATCGGCCTGCTCTTACCTCTTTGAATTCATCAAACGCTTCCTTTTGCTTATACTGGCCAAAACAGCCATAATGACTTCCCAGCTACTACTCAGTCATATCAGTCATGTTCCAGTCACTGCATATGTTGTCCACATATGCTGTTCATCTTTCTAGAATGTTCTCACAGATATTTCCATGGCTTAATCTCTCAATCTCCAAGTCTGTACAAAAAAATATGCACCTTCTCAGCAAGCCCTTGCCTGGCTACGGCATCTGAAATTACAACCATACCTATTTATTCCCAATCCTCTCTCATTATGTTTTTCTCCTTTGTCCTTACTGGCACCTAACATACTTTGTACTTTACATGCACATCTATATAAACATACTTTATACTTTACACATATATCTTATGTCTGTCTGTCTTCTCCTAACTACACTGGGAGCCCCATGAGAAGACATGACAGAGCAGGACCTGGCATTCAGTGGGGATGAAAGGAATATTTGCTGGTGAAGCAAAGACAGAGGAAGGGAAGGAAGAGTCACTGAAAATTCTTCCTTTGACATGGTTGAAAAATCTGCTCTTCATTCATTGTCTACACTTGCTGTGCATACCGTGCTCCAGTTCCTTTTCTCAGACCTGAATGAGTGCAGTATCTCCTGGGTGGGTTTTCCATCACTGTCCTCTCCAATTCACAGAACATAGAGGGCTGATGTTCTCAAAACTAATTGCTCAGAAAATTTTTTATTAAAATCACAATAGCTTTTCTGGCATGCGACAGCTAATTCAGCTTGGGCAAGTTTTGCAAAAGAATGCTCCAACTACCGCACAATTGCACTCATCTCACATGCTAGTAAAGTAATGCTCAAAATAGAGAAGACTCTTGAGAGTCCCTTGGACTGCAAGGAGATCCAACCAGTCCATTCTGAAGGAGATCAGCCCTGGGATTTCTTTGGAAGGAATGATGCTAAAGCTGAAACTCCAGTACTTTGGCCACCTCATGCAAAGAGTTGACTCATTGGAAAAGACTCTGATGCTGGGAGGGATTGGGGGCAGGAGGAGAAGGGGACGACCGAGGATGAGATGGCTGGATGGCATCACTGACTCGATGGACGTGAGTCTGAGTGAACTCCGGGAGATGGTGATGAACAGGGAGGCCTGGCGTGCTGCGATTCATGGGGTTGCAAAGAGTCGGACACGACTGAGCGACTGAACTGAACTTAACTGAAGTTGCTTTGCAACTCAATACATTAATTCTTTTATTTTTATAATAAGCAAAGATTAAACTAGACCAATGTTTGTCACCTAGTCTTCAACAGAGCTCTGGGTGTCCATAGAGGCTTTCTTAGGCAGACCAGGTGAATCTCCAGATGGACCCACCTTGAGTGGCCATTAGGCAGAAATACATTTCTGTAGTATAATAACAATGGCATGTCTCTAGTATAGATCTATTAAAGTTCCACTGAGATGCACATTGTTAATTAATAAAAAATAAGCTAGATCATATTCACTATCAGTCTGAAATTTCTATGATTCTGTGTTTTTAATATATCTGGCTCCTATAATATTAAAAAATTATAATTATTATAAAAACCTCCTATCAGGCATTCAAAGAGTCAATAATCTGACCTCACTTTGCCAACCAATTCTCTTTTATTTCTCAAAATTCTTCAGCACAAAACCTTGGCATAACTCTGGCCTGGTTGCCTTAGTATTCCATATTCTATGGGCAATTTCATTTCATGTTTCCCCCTCTGTAAGTGACTGTTTTTTTTTTTTTTTAATTAAAATCCAAGCACAAATTTTAATCCCACACAAAAAATAAAATCCTCTTGCTCTCCTCTAAATTCCTATGGGGTTTAACAGTTCTATCACCTGAATTCCTACTGTGTTCTTTAACATGGTTCTGCAACCTTATTTAACTTATATCCATTCTATTTTAGAATAAACTGTATTTCTTGCTAGAGTTTCTCTCATTACCAAATAGAATGTTTGAACTTCTACTGATTAATTATTTACTCTATGTCAGGCCTTCTGACAAGTGCTTTATATTCCCTACTTCATTTGATCCTCAGAACAGCTCTGACATAATTTGAACCACCTTAAACAGAAAATGGGGGCTTAGATGTTTAAATCATATGCTCCCGGTAAAGCACATGGAGAGCAGCAGAGAGGGATTTAAATCAAGGTTTATTTGACTCTGGAACACCTCCTTTATACCATACAGCCTCTTGCATATTTTGGAGGAAGAAGGAACTTCTTATCATCACCTGTGGTTTAGCACCATTTCAGGCCTAAAGATGATCTAACTTATTGTTAGCAACAAATGTGCAGGAAAACAATTGAGTACAGATTTCTGTCAATGCTACCACAGAGGAGACAGAAATTAGAGCTTGAGTCTAGCCAGTTTAACTGCCTGCTGTAACGAAAATACATACTCTTCAAAGGAAAGTTCTACCTCTAGTATAAAGGAACATAATATTTGACATACAATAAAAAATGTTATACATCTAAAGAAATAAAATGTCACCATGTGAAAGAAAAAGCGGATAATAGAAAATAGCCCCACTTATACCTAGATGGTGGATATAGTAGACAGAACTTTAAAGAAAAAAAAATGTTCAAGGATTGAAATAAAAAGATGTTGAGTTGAAAAATAAATAGACTTCTATCTTTACTAAATATTGAATAACAGCAGTTGGACTTACCTTCCCACCCAAAATAATAAAACAAACCAATATATATATATGAAAAAATAGTTTCAAGATATTGGAAATTAGGCAGTGTGGAAAAATGAACCCTGAAAGAACATGAGAAGAGTCCTGCACCAGCCCTATTTGCTCGCTTGAGAGAGGTCTGGACCTGGTACAAGGTTGGGGAGGAGCACAAGAGGGGCCCAGTGGACCACCTAGTTTAAGGATGTGGAGCTGAGGGCAAGGTGACAACAAGACAGCCAGAGCTTGCAGAGCAGAATAGTGGAGGCCGAGAGCTGCACATAGAGGACGCTGGAGTCCTCCAGGGTGTCCTGCTCAAGCATTTCGCAAGGTACTGATCAGCAAATGAGTGTCATGAAACTACTCAAGGCTGGAGCAAGATAATCAGAATAGATTAGAGGTAACAGTTCCTGGTGGTTACCTAGGGAGGGGCCTACTGCCTGCTTCCACAAGCTAGACTGAAAATTCTCACAATTCACTAGATAGTGTTGGATGAGAAGTTACTACAGTCATGTCTGACTCTTTGCAACCCTGTGGTCTGTAGCCCATCAGGCTCCTCTGTCCGTGGGATTCTCCAGACAAGAATACTGGAGTGGGTTGCCATGCCCTCCTCCAAGGGATCTTCGCAACAGAGTGATTGAACTTGCATGTCTTATGTCTCCTCCGTTGGCAGGAGGATTTTTTACTACTAGTGCCAGCTGGGAAGCCCCGAAGAATTACTGGATGGAGTACACTAAAAGGTCTTGCCTCAGAAGTGTAGAATAATTAGCCTCATATCAAAGACAGCATTGGCCTCCCCTAAAAATCTTAACAGCAAGACTCAAAATGGTATAATTGTGTGTAAGTATCTTAACTGTCTCCCAGGAAAAAAAATCAGAAATATTTCAAGGACTACAAAAATATTGCATATCTGAAAGGTAAAATCAGCAATGACTGATATTCAAACAAGATTATTATGATGATTGAAAACAGTAAAATCTAACTCAAAATGAAGAGGAAGGAAGTCACTTGATATCAAAACAAAACTGACAGATATGTTAGAAAATAGGAAATTAAACAGTTACTATAATTGTATTCATGTAAAGAGTTAACTAGAAGTATGAACTGGACTGGAAAAGGTCTGTTTTCATTCCAATTCCAAAGGAAGGCAACGCCAAAGAATGTTCAAACTACTGTACAATTGCACTCATCTCACATGCTAGCAAGCTAATGCTCAAAATTCGGCAAGCTAGGCTTCAACAGTACATGAACCAAAAACCTCCAGATGTTCAAGTTGGATTTAGAAAAGGCAGAGGAACCAGTGATCAAATTGCCAACATCCATTGGATCATAGAAAAAGTAAGGGTATTCCAGAAAAACATCTACTTCTGCTATATTGACTACACCAAAGCCTTTGAGTGGATCACAACAAACTGTGGAAAATTCTTCAAGAGATGGGAATACCAGACCACCTTATCTGCCTCCTAAGAAATCTGTATGTAAGTCAAGAAGCAACAGTTAGAACCGGACATGGAACAACAGACTGGTTCCAAATTGGGAAAGGAGTATATCAAGGCTGTATATTGTCACCCTGCTTATTTAACTTATATGCAGAGTACATCATGCGAAATGTGGGGCTGGATGAAGCACAAGCTGGAATCAAGATTGCTGGGAGAAATATTAATAACCTCAGATATGCAGATGATTCTATGCTTAGGGCAGAAACTGAAGAGGAACTAAAGAGCCTCTTGATGAAAGTGAAAGAGGAGAGTAAACATGCTGGCTTAAAATTCAGCATTCAGAAAACAAAGATCATAGCAACCGGTCCCATCACTTCATGGCAAATAGATGGGGAAACAATGGAAACAGTGACAGACATTATTTTCTTGGGTTCCAAAATCTTGGCACATGGTGATTGCAGCCATGAAATTAAAAGACGCTTACTCCTTGAAAGAAAAGTTATGACCAACCTAGACAGCATATTAAAAACAGAAGCATTACTTGGACAACAAAGGTCCATATAATGAAATATGGTTTTTCCAGTGGTCATGTATGGATGTGAGAGTTAGACCATAGAGAAAGCTGAGCACTGAAGAATTGATGCTTTTGAACTGTGGTGTTGGAGAAGACTCTTGAGAGTCCCTTGGACTGCAAGGAGATCCAACCAGTCAATCCTAAAAGAAATCAGTCCTGAATATTTCCTGGAAGGACTGATGCTGAAGCTGAAACTCCAACACTTTGGCCACCTGATGCAAAGAACTGACTCATTGGAAAAGACCCTGATGATGGGAAAGATTGGGTGCTGGGAGGAGAGGGGGACAACAGATGATGAGATGGTTGAATGGCGTCACCAACTTGATGGACATGCATTTGAGCAAGCTCTGGGAGTTGGTGATTGACAGGGAAGACTGGTGTGCTACAGTCCATGTGGTTTCAAAGAGTTAGACATGACTGAGTGACTGAACTGGGAAACATGAAAAAAAGTTTATATAAACTAACTAAATATTATAGATAACTAAAACATATAGTATAATATTATATATGCTATATATAAATGTGTCTGTGTGTGTATGTATGTCCAAATCAAACTAAGAGAGATAAAAACTGTAATGTATGAGGTGACAACTATACTACATGAGGCTGCTGGCATATTAGATGTTGCAAAGTACAAGATTAGTGAACTTTAAGGCTAAAAATAGAAAGAATCAAAAATATAAATAAAAATTAAAAGAGAATCAAACTATACAAGAAAGTCAAGTCATCTACTATATGTGCAATTGGAGTCCCTGAATAAGAAGCAAGAATACAGGAAGAAAAAAAATTGAATCTTATCCAAAATTATTCCAAAGGCATTGAAAAGTATATATAAAAAAAGAAGCTCACAGGTATGAGACATGAAGACGAAAACAGGAGGGCACATCATAATCAAATTTCCTTCAAATAGTGATAAAGTAAAAAAGTAGTCAGAAGGATAAAACAGACATGTTACACGCAGAGGAACAAAGATAAGAATGTCAGCAGATATCTTTTGTGAAACAATGCAAGTGAAAAGACAGTGAAGTAACAGCTTTAAAAGTATGGAAAGAAAGAAAAAACCTGTCAATGTAGGATTCTATACATAGCAAAAGTAAATTTCAAAGATGAAGTAAAATAAAGACCTTTCAGTTATATAAAAGTTGAAAGAAATCACAACTAGCCTTTTAGCACTACATGAAATTTTAAAGAGAGTCCTTCAGGCAGAAGGAAAATGATAACACATGAAAATATGGGTCACCCAAAAGAACAAAAGAGTACTGGAAATGGTGTCAGTATTGTAAACACAAGATTATTATTTTTAGTAAAAATTTTTAATTCTTATTTTTATTTTCTTATTATTAAATAGTTTAAAATTATTTTTGACTGTTTATTTTAAAAACAATGTATTTGAAGGTTTAAAACACTTTGAAATAAAATGTATACCAATGACACAAAGACCAAGACACTTTGAAATAAAATGTATAACAATACCACAAAGACCAACAGGGAAGGAATGGAAGTGTCTTACTCTAAGGTTCTTATACGTGAAGTAGTATGATAGCACTTGACGGTAGCCTACGATAATTTAAAGATGAATACTATGAACACAAAAGCAACCAGTAGAATAACAAAATGCAGATTTATAACTAATAAGGAATCAAAATAAAATGCAACCTCATAAAACACTTATTGCAAAAATGAACATAAAAAAGTAGACAGGGAACAAAAAACACCTGGGACAAGTAGAAAAGAAACAGCAAGATGACACACATTAGCCACACCAATAATCACAATGAGTGTGAATGGTCTAGGCATCCAGAAGTCGAGGTGCAATAAAACTGCATTTCAAAAATGATAGTGATATAGGGATAATTTCAGATAAACCAAAACAGAGTCATAGGAAGCTGACTGGCACTACCAGAAACAATGAAGGAAGTTGTTAAGGAAGGAGAAAGAAAACAGATCCAGTGAAAGAAATGAAGCCCATTACCAATAGCAGATATAGGTGAAAATTACAGAAACTATGTGGATTATCTTTTTTATTCTCTTCTTTAAAATACTGCTGCTGCTAAGTCACTTCAGTCGTGTCTGACTCTGTACGACCCCATAAACAGCAGCCCACCAGGCTCCCCCGTCCCTGGGATTCTCCAGGTAAGAACACTGGAGTGGGTTGCCATTTCCTTCTCCAATGCGTGAAAGTGAAAAGTGAAAGTGAAGTCACTCAGTCGTGTCCAACTCTTAGCGACCCCACGGACTGCAGCCTTCCAAGACTCCTCTGTCCATGGGATTTTCCAGGCAAGAGTACTGGAGTGGGGTGCCATTGCCTTCTCTGTCTTTAAAATACAAATAACTTTAAATCAAAAATTATATCACCATTATTATTTTGAATTAGTCTGTGAAAAAATGGAGCAATGTTGATCTAGTAAAACAGTACCAAAGTAGACTGAAAAAGTAAAGGTGCATATTGTAATCTCTATAACAACTACAAAAAAAGAAAAAAAAAAAACCTAATAGAATGAAAGTATTTGATTAACCCCAAAGAAGAAATCAATAAAAGGAAAAGACAAATTTTAGAAAACCAGAAAGATCAGACAAATAGGAAAGAAACTGAAAATGGTAAACCCAAATCCAACCAAATAAATATTTGTTTTAGATCCACACACACACAGATGAATATATATTAATATATATAAAATCATGCCACTAAAGGCACAGGTTATTAGACCAGATAAAAAAGCAAGACTAAATTATATGTTGTCTTCAAGGGCCACACTATAAATACAAAAGCACAAGCAATTTAGAATAGGAAAAGATATAATTTCTACATGAATGTTAAGAAAGCTGGAATAGTTATACTTTTTTCAGCTTAATTAAGGGATAATTAGCAAATACAGTTGCAATATATTTAAAGAGTACAACATGATACTTTGATATATGCATACATTGGTAAAGGTTAGAATGGTTATATCAGAAAAAAAAAAATGGCTTCAAGATAAGAAAAATTAGCAAAGATAAAAAAGGCATCTCCTAAAAGAGTCAGCTCATCAGGAAAATATAGCAATCCTAAATACTGAAAGTTCTAATAGCAAAGCTTCAAAATATATCAAACAAATTCAGAGATTTTAACATCCCTATTTCAGTAACCGAAAAAAATAAGAATATAGAAGACCTCAATAAGTCTCACTGACATTTATTTAAATGACACCCAACTGCAGCATACATATTTTTATGCAAATGCACATGAAATGTTGATTAAGATAAAACAAATGTGTGTTCATTAAACAATCTCTAAAAAGTTCAGAAGACTGAAATCTTACTGAATATCTTACTGAATCTTACTCTCTGACCACTCAGAATTAAACTAGAAATCAAATAACACTAAGATATCTAGAAAAATTAAATGTATGAGGAAATTACACCACTTCCAAAAGCCCATTAATTAAAATAGAAATTACAAGGAAAATATGACATATTGTGAACTGAATGATAATAAAAATACAACACATTTAAAACTGGGGAAAATCAGCTACAACGACGCCTGGGAAAAAATAGTGTGGCTGTAGTGCTCTTGCTTTTTTAAAAAAACAAAAGTTTAAAACTAATGACCTAACTTTCCATTATAAGAAACTAGTAAAAGACCAGCATATAGATATTTACACTATATCTGGTCCTGCCCACAGGGCTGGAGTATGCGGGTAGGGTCAGTGACAACTTCAGAGCATCTCAAAGACTCTACTAAAATAGAAGGAATATTTCTTAACATAACCTGAAGCAGAACAGCCAAATGCAAATTTTTGATACTGAAAACAAGAGGAAACGAAAATATGATTCTATTCATCAAAACCAAAGAAAGAGTGAAGGGCAAAGGCTGGAGGAATAATTGGAAAATAAAGACCTAGGAGAACAGAAAGCAGGTAAGCACGAAGGGTAAGGAACGAACAGGAGAGAGGCCCAGGAATGAATGACATACTTCAATAGTATGTTGATGCTGAAACACCGTTTAACCTTGAGCCCTGAGTTTCAGGTTATATGTCAACCTTGTTTAACAACCTCCAGCTCCAAATAAACATACATCTCACATAACTGAAAACTCCAGGGGTTCTAAGCTATGGGATTCAGGTAATCAAGCAGTATCATCAGGATTTAGACTACCTCTCATCACTCTGTTCTTCATCATACAAGCTTCACGCTAAACCAGAGCCTCTCCAGCTGTTCTAAATCCATCAGAAAGAACGATTCTTTAATCAATGGAATTGTCAAAAATCAAGGATTTGAGCTTCATTGATCTCAATTTGGTCATTTGCTGAGTCCATAAGTGGCCTCAGCAGTCAAGGACTGAATCAATGTGGCAATGTCAGGATCACCAGTTCATCCCTGGAGCAAAATATAAACTCAACCTTCACCTGAGGCATATCCAGAACTGAGAATTGAATTCCAAATCGGTCAAGGTTGTATGTTGCAACTGCAGCATATTTGAGATGAACCTACTGGCTCATGAATCCAGGTGACTTTGGACAGTCTACAACTTTTCCTTAGAAGTGTTTCTCAGTCTAAAAGGTATCTTCAATTATCTATTCTCCATTTACTATCAGATCAAACTTCCTGATACATGCATCTATTGTTGTCCAGAAGGTAAAGAAAGACATCAGTGTCACTCTGTGAATTAAGCATAGAAGATTCCCCTGAGGATTTGGGCAACATGGTGGAGTACACTTCATACTAGTAAGAAGGACATAATGTGTTCTGGTAATTCTTTGGGAATCATTTCATTCCATCATTATCATTGTCATTGTTGTCCATCATCATCACCACTCACTGAGATCTTGTTTAGTAACCCACAAGTTGTCAACTACTGAATGCTTCTGTCAGTCTTATCCAAGGCAAATGTTTGGAGCTGAATCCCAACCAACCATTCTCCCAGCTTCCTGTGCCAGTTATTCAGGTACTTGCTGTCAATTCAATGCTTATCTTTCCTCTGTTGCCTGCTGAGAGTAGTGTTCCTCAGACCTTTTTGCCAACTAGCTTTCAGCTAGGTGTGGCTGATTAGAGGCACTGGTGAGGACATAGGAGTGAGGGAAGATGCGGGAAGCAGGTATTATCCTCTCTACCTTTAGAAGCATCTCTGACCATGACTGTGCTTTTTCAGCCCCAGCAGCAGGAATGACCCCCTATAAGGCTAATATCAAGGCCACTCCCACTTATCTCAATTGCTTACTAAGCTCTTCTAACACTTTTGCAAATAATATACTCTATTAAACCACCTCCGCTGAATTACCTGCTGAGGTTTTTGTTTTCCTGCTAGACTGTGAGTGAGACATCAACTTTCATTCCTTTCTGGTAGAAGAACTTTGATTGTTTTTGTTTTTGTTTTAAATTTTATTTTTACTTTATTTTACTTTACAATACCGTATTGGTTTTTGTAAAGGTGTATAGGTGCTCAGTTGCTTAGTCATGTCTCACTCTTTGGACTGTAGCCCTGTGTAGTCATGTCTGACCCTATGGACTGTAGCCCCCCAGGCCCTTCTGTAGCAATACCTTAATCTCAGAAAAAAAGAAGCCCAAGTCCCAGTCCCAAGGGTGGAATCACTCTTGGTCTAAATAAGAGGTCTTCAAAACTAGCAGCATTAACCAGCAGGGAACATATTAAAATGAAAATGATCAGGCCCCACCTTGGTGACTCAATGGTAAAAATTCTGCCTGCTAATGCAGAAGATGAGGGTTTGACCGTGGGTCAAGAGGATCCCCTGGGGAAGGAAATGGCAACCCACACCAGTTCCATGGACTGGAGAATTCCATGGACAGAAGCCTGGCAAGCTACAGTACTCGGGATCTCAAAAGAATCAGATATGACTTAGCCACTAAACAACAACCCCATTATACTGAATCAGATATTCTGGGCTTAGAGTCCAACAATTTGTATTTGAACAAACTCTCCAGAATCATGCTAAGGACTATACTTTGAGAATCACAGGTCTATGAGCATAATGCTACCCTGTCTTGTTACCAGTAGTTTGTCTAGATATGGGCAATGTGACTAAGTTCTCACTAATAAAAAGTAAGGAGAAGTCTGCTGGGGCTGCAAGTGAGAATGGGTGCCTTTCATAATGAAATGACAGAATTCCTGGCATATTCATTCCATTTGGCAAGCTAAATGGAGGACTTGTGTGAAGGGAAGTGCACTCATCTCGGTACCACAGGAGACAATCCAATAAAATTACAGACACACCAAACAGCCTCATTAACCAATCCTGAAACTATCATAAGATTTAATTCAGAATTTTATTAATAAGTCACAATTACTTCAGTTTTCTGTTACTTGCAGCCACAAGTAACAACTAATTCGATAGAATATTTTTGTCTCTCTTTATAAGAAAGATAAGAAAGCCAATTTGGGAAGAGAGCAAATAATTTCTATAGAGCAATCTAGTTAGTGCATGGTATGGTAAGATTTTAATTTGTTTTTCTGATTTAAAAACTTCAGTAGGCTAATCTACCTTTCAATAGGTCACACTGTCACTCTTACCAAAATGCAGGTCTGCTCGATATGACCCAGGAACTAAAAAGGCTATGTTTTTCATTTTCCCTTTATACCATTAATTATACCTAATTTTGAGTATGGCTGTAAGAATCCTTGATTAAGACCGTAGTGAAACCTTCCTGAAAAATTCTTTGTTTTCTGCTTAAAATGTACAATGCAGGTTGGTTTTAATTTATTCCTGTAATATGTTAAACATATTCCTTTCAGGATAGGTCATGTGTTTTTCCATGAGTATTCCAACAGCCTGCATTATTCATAGAGGAGGTATTTATGTAGTCATGATAAATAAGATAATTTACTTCAAAATAAAATGAGAAGCTTTAGACTTCAATAAACATTGAAAAGTTTAAGTAACTCAGTCCTTTAGAAAATTTCACTGTATTTCTGTCACCATCTGATTACACCTCCCCCCCAAAAAAATATTTTATGCTGTTGCAGACAGGCAACCATCATAAAGAAAAAGCTATTTTGGAAAAAAAGAATAAAAGCCTGTATTTGTCAAATTCATAAATTTTTGTCATTGGTGTTTTTGAAAAGGGAAAAAAGAAAAGCATCTCTTTTTTTTCTCCCTCTCTTCTGTGAGTTGGAGAAGAAATTCAGAAGAGAAAATTCAAGCACAATTTTTAAAGGCTAGAAGAACCTGGGTTTAATATTTCTAAAGAACACTTAGGCTGCTTAGTCTGACTATAGCACCATGGTATCCTGGATGCCTTTGGTTTGAGAATGTCTTTGCTGGACTGAAGCTGTTCACAAAGAATCCAGAGCCAGAGCTGACCCCATGAGTCAGACTGAGAATCTAAGATTTGGAAAGTTCAGAGCCAGGACCAAGTAACTACAAGTGGATACAAAGGAAATGAGTCATCTCTCTTGGAACAACCATTCAACTCGAGAATCCACGTAGGGATCCAGAAGACAGACTCCTGATAGATCAGATAACATGGGTGAATATCACTCAGAAATGGATTAGAGGATAGCATCATTGCCTGTGGTCATTCATCATCTGTCCATTTTCAGTGACTATAAGAAACAATAGCTCTTTCCAGTTGTATGGGTTAGCCATGGTAATATTGGTAATGGCTAAATTTGCCTTGGTACACGGAATGAAGCAGGGCAAAGGCTAATAGAGTTTTGCCAAGAGAACACACTGGTCATAGCAAACACCCTCTTCAAATAACACAAGAGAAGACTCTACACATGGACATCACCAGATGGTCAACACCGAAGTCAGAATGATAATATTCTTTGCAGCCAAAGATGGAGAAGCTCTATACAGTCAGCAAAACAAGACCGGGAACTGACTGTGGCTCAGATCATGAACTCCTGATTGCCAAATTCAGACTTAAATTGAAGAAAGTGGG
>SJYT01021106.1:0-33570 GCA_006410635.1 Cephalophus harveyi
GGCTATGCAGTTTTAAAAACATAAAGGAATTTTGTATTAGAAATGTCTTTTCCTAGATTGGTATTTGAGGCTTTATATTTCTTTAAAGTCTCTATTGACCTTTAACTCACAGATGAACAATATAGCATTTTCATTATTGTTCAGTTCTCAGTGTATTCTAACTTGCTTCATAATTTCATCTTTACCTATAAATACTTTAATTATGACTCTTCTGCTTTAAAATTTTAATAAAAATGATGTTGTTGTTCAGTTGCTCAGTCATGTCCTATGGTTTGCAACCCGAAGGACTGTAGCACTTCAGGCTTCCCTACCCTTCACTGTCTCCTGCAGCTTGCTCAAATTCACATCCATCCGGTCGGTGATGCCATCCAACCATCTCGACCTTAAAATTTTAATAAAAATGATGTTGTTGTTCAGTTGCTCAGTCATGTCCTATGGTTTGCAACCCGAAGGACTGTAGCACTTCAGGCTTCCCTACCCTTCACTGTCTCCTGCAGCTTGCTCAAATTCACATCCATCCGGTCGGTGATGCCATCCAACCATCTCGACCTCTGTCGTCCCCTTCTCCTTCCTTCAGTCTTTCCTATCCTCAGGTCTTTTTTAAAGAATCAATTCTTTGCATCAGGTAGCCCAAGTACTGGAGTTTCAGCTACAGCATCAGTCCTTCTAATGAATATTCAGGATTGATTTCCTTTAGACTGACTGGTTTGATCTTCTTGCAGTCCAAGGGACTCTCAAGAGTCTTCTCCAGAACCACAGTTCAAAAGCACCAGTTCTCCAGTTCTCAGATTTCTTTATGGTCTAGCTCTCATATCCATACATGACTACTGGAAAAACAATAGCTTTGGCTATATGGACATTTGTTGATAAAGTAATATCTCTGCTTTTTAATATGCTATCTAGGTTGCTCATAGCTTGTCTTCCAAGGAGCAAGTTTCCTTTAAATTAATGGCTGCATTTCACAGGAAATAGTCTGTGATTTTGGAGCCTAGGAAAATAGTCTGTCAAATTATTCCCATCTATTTACATGAGTGATGGGACCAGATGCCATGATCTTCATTTTTTGAATGTTGAGTTTTAAGCCAGCCTTTTCACTATCCTCTTTCACCTTCATCAAGAGGTTCTTCAGTCCCTCTTTGCTTTCTGTCATAAGAATGGTGCCATCTGCCTATCTGAAGTTAATGATATTTCTCCTGGCAATCTTGACTCCAGAATGTGTTTCATCTAGCTTGGCATTTCACATAATGTACATTTCATAGAAGTTAAATAAGCAGTGTGACAATATACAGCCTTGACATACTCCTTTCCCAATTTGGAAGCAGTCCATTGTTCCATGTCCAGTTCTGTTTCTTGACCTGCAAAAAGGTTTCTCAGGAGGCAGGTAAGGTGTTCTGGTAATCTCATCTCTTGAAGAATTTCCACAGTTTTTTGTGATCCACACAGACAAAGGCTTTAGCATAGTCAATGAAGCAAAAGTAGATGTTCTCCTGGAATTCTCTTGCTTTTTCTATGATCCAACGGATGATGGCAAGTTGATCTCTGTTTCCTCTGCCTTTACTAAATCCAGCTTGTACATCTGGAAGTTCTGGTTTAGGTACTGTTGAAGCCTAGCTTGGAGAATTTTGAGCATTACTTTGCTAGAATGTGAAACGAGTAAAAATGCGTGGTAGTTTGAACATTCTTTTACATTGCCCTTCTTTGGGATTGGAATGAAAACTGACCTTTTCCAGTCTTGTGGCCACTGCTGAGTTTTCCAAATTTGTTGGCATATTGAGTGCAGCATTTTAACAGCATCTTCTTTTACAATTTGAAATACTTCAGCTGGAATAAAAATGGTATTTATTGAAACTTATCTTGAAACTGATTTATAAATTATTACATTAAAGATGGAGCTTATGTCCTCTATATATAGTTCATTTATGCTTGATGAGAATAGTTTTGTATATGGTCATTTTTGTATTTCATTTATGCCTGAAAATAAAATGTATTTTATATTTGTTATAACTTTACATTTATCCATGAAGTTTCTAGGTAAAATTTTCTACATTTTTGCTAATTAAAAATTAACAATTTTTCTATAATAAATTTTCTATATTATTGCTACTTTTTTACTTTTTACTAGTAAGTTTTGAAGTTGAGAGGTNAAAAAAAAAAAAAAAAAACCTCTAGAGAAAATTATGTGTTGAATCAGCATGCTTTTATATCTTGTTAACCAAGTTTTTGAAGTAGCAATCTATATTTAAATCCCTAAGAGAAAAATTAACAAGAGTATATTCACTTTAATTTCTTTTATTCAGAAATAATAAATATCATGAGACTAATTATAATAAAAACGTCATATAGAGGAAGAACTGTAGTATATTTAAGAACAAAATTTGCTTGAAATTTTCTATAAATAGCTATTCTAGTCTCAGATATATTAGGTAGTCAGAAGATATTCATTTATATTTCACTGAAGTAACTGAGGGGCTTCCCAGGTGGCTCAGTGGTAAAGAATATTCCTGACAATGCAGAAGTTAGAAGAGATCCGGTTTTGATCTCTGGGTCAGGAAGATCCCCTCAAGTAGGAAATAGCAATCCACTCCAGTATTCTTGCCTGGAAAATTCTATGGACAGCGGATCCTTGTGGGCAACAGTCCATAGGGTTGCAAAGGGTCAGACATGACTGAGCTACTGAACATGCACACACAAAGTTGCTGAGGCAACAGCATTGTAATTTAGCTTACTATCCCAATATCAATAAAGATTTAACTTATGAAAAATATCATGCCACATAACATACCCCTGCCTAGAAAACCAAAGCAATAGTAGTAAAAGAAATGTTGATACTATCCTCTAATTAGGAAAGTTACTGCATAATTTTGCTTTTTACAAAGGGTAATTGAATGAAAAATATTTATAGTCTCTGAAATCATAAATATTTAGCATTCACATAAGAGCCAATGTTGCAAAAGCAATTAATAAAAAGGATTATTATAAAAGCAAATAAATAGTTATTAATTAGCTTCCTTTTTTGTCAAATTTCTTTTATTTCTATCAGTGGTATAAATATTGCCAGTGAGATAGATTTTGTAGCTCATATAATTTCTGCACACAGAAACACAATACTCTGCAGAAAAGTCAGTACTAATTTTTAATACATTTCCTAATGTGAAATTACCTCAGGGAAATTTCATATCAGTTGACAGAATATTCAAGGCCCTGGCACAGGGAATGCCTGAATCTATATATGCTAAATGCACCATAAAATGCAATCTTGGAATTATGTTTTGCTTAGGAAGTCACCATGAGCATTTTAGTTTCACTTTATCTTATTTTAAATTATGGATTCTATCTATATTATGCCTATAACCATTATTTCCTGCCAGCTGAGGCAAGAATAAGATTTTCCATTTTAATAAACTTCTATTTTACTTCCCATAGTGGTCAGTAACAGTGAATATAATTATAATTTATAAAAATGAAAAAATATTAATATGATAATACGGTAAAGACAAAAGAAATAATGACTGTGAGGATCAAAACACTCATTGCTGCTGCTGCTGCTGCTAAGTCGCTTCAGTCGTGTCCGACTCTGTGCGACCCCACAGACGGCAGCCCATTGGGCTCCGCCATCCCCGGGATTCTCCAGGCAAGAACACTGGAGTGGGTTGCCATTTCCTTCTCCAATGCATGAAAGCGAAAAGTAAAAGTGAAGTCGCTCAGTCTGACTCAGAGACCCCATGGACTGCAGCCTACCAGGCTCCTCCATCCATGGGATTTTCCAGGCAAGAGTACTTGAGTGGGGTGCCATTGCCTTCTCCGAAAACACTCATTACGCTAGCTGAAATCATGATATAAAAGTGACTGTTGGATTAACATCACTAAAAATGGTGGAGTTAGGAAATCTAGGGCTCTGTCCCTTTACCAACACGACTAAAAACCTATCAAGAAGTCTCAGAATCATTTGCAGACCCTGTAATCTAGTCAGAAAGCACAAGAAGCGGGGGAAAGCTTAAGGAAAACAGAAACTGCTGCATTGTGAGGGAAGAGTTCTATGGCATTTAAAAATGCCGCTGCCATCTCCCTTTCCCCGGATGGGAGCAGCCATGAAGCCAGAACCTGCACTCCTGGGCATGCTGTGAGTGCCAGAGGAGGCACAACAGACTGTCTACAAAGAACTGTGTGTGGGTTCCCTGTCTGCAGGATCCCTGAAGGACGGGCAAAAAGGCTTACTTTGATTCGCCCAACATGAAACATCCCCCAATAGATAAACGGAATAGATCTATAACTATGAGGAAATATAATCCCTAATTTTACCCTCTCAAAAAAAAAAAAAAAATCATCATGCCTGTATGGTTGTATGGTTTTTCTAGAGAATTTTCAGTTTAGTTCAGTTCAGCTCAGTCACTCAGTCGTGTCCAACTCTTTGTAACCCCGTGAACCTCAGCACACCAGGCCTCCCTGTCCATCACCAACTCCCGGAGTCCACCCAAACTCATGTCCAATGAGTTGGTAATGCCATCCAACCATCTCATCATCTGTTGTCCCCTTCTCCTCCTGCCCTCAATCTTTCCCAGTACAGGGTCTTTTCAAATGAGTCAGCTCTTCACATCAGGTGGCCAAAGTATTGGAGTTTCCAAATATTAAACAAGAACTGACACCAATTCTACATGATCTCTTAACAGAAAATAAGAGAACTATTTCCTACTTTTGAGAGCTAATATTACCCTGATAACATAACCAAAGATCAAACCAAATTAGAAAGCAAAAGACTATAGACAAGTATCTCTTACTAATATAAATGTAACAACAACAACAAAAAAAACTTTAGCAAAACAGAGTTCTGCAATATATAAAATACATAAATGCATGCTCGGTTGTGTCCCACTTTTTGTAACTCCAAGGACTATAGCCCTTCAGGCTTCTCTGTCCATGGGATTTCCCAGGCAAGAGTACTGATGTGGGATGACATTTCCTACTCCAGAAAATCTTTCTGACCCAGGGATTAAACCAGGGACTCTTGGGTGTCCTGCATTGTCAGTCAGAGTCTTTACCCACTGAGTCACTTGGGAAGCCCATATATACATTATATATAATTATTCTATGACCATTAAGTTTATCCTAGAGATACAAGTCTTTTTGATTATTTAAAAAACAATGTAATCCACCATTTTAATAAGCTAAAGGAAAAAAATCACAATTATGTCAATTGATGCTAAAAAGAAAGTCATGAAAATTTAACACTTATTTGAGACAAAAACCTTCAGAAAAATAGGAATAGAAGGGAATTTCTTCAACTTGATAGAGCATCTACAAATAACCCACAAATAGCATTATACAGTTGACCCTTGAACAACACAGATTTGAACATTGTGGGTCCACTTACAGACATATTTTTTTCAATAAATATGTCTTACAGTGCCACGTGATTTGTGGTTGGTTGCGTCAGCATGTGGGGAACCATGGATGCTAGAGGGCCCACTGTAAAGTTATCTGAGATTTTTGACAGTGGTGGTTGCTGACTCTAACCACAAAACAGTTCAGGAATAAACTGTATTTAAGAGTTCCCTTGTGACTCAGCTGGTAAAGAATCTGTTTGCAGTGCAGGAGACCTGGGTTCAATCCCTGGGTTGGGAAGATCCCCTGAAGAAGGGAAAGGCTACCCCCTTCAGAATTCTGGCCTGGAAAATTCCATGGACTGTGTAGTCCATGGGGTCACAAAGAGTCTTTCACAGAGTCCAAAAGACTGTTCTATACCAATACAATATTGTAAAGTAATTAAGCTCTGATTAAAATAAATAAATTTATATTAAAAAAGTCTTTCACTTTCACTAAACTGTATTTAATAATAAAAGACAATTCTTTCCCCAAAATGTTTTTTTTAATAAAATGTTTTAATTTGTTTTTGATTTGACTCTAATTCATGGTGCACCAAAAAAGATTGTGGTCCGTGGAAGAACTCACTGAATTTATGTTTCAAAGGGAGAGTTGACTTAAATCTGCCTCATCCTCT
Source organism: Cephalophus harveyi (assembly GCA_006410635.1). Lineage (NCBI taxonomy): Eukaryota > Metazoa > Chordata > Mammalia > Artiodactyla > Bovidae > Cephalophus > Cephalophus harveyi. Next base: position 5,996 of record SJYT01021106.1, read on the forward strand.
ATTCCTGGACCACTGACTTATCTGATGGTTATTTTCCTTTCACAGAATATATAAGAAACATACTTAGAAACTAGTGGAATATCTTTTTCCAGCCCTTCACTTTCAGTCTGTATGTGTCCCTTGTTTGAGGTGGGTCTCTTGTAGGCAGCATATATAGGGGTCTTGTTTTTGTATCCATTCAGCCAGTCTTTGCCTTTTTGTTGGGGCATTCAACCCATTTACGTTTAAGGTAATTATTGATAAGTATGATCCCGTTGCCATTTACTTTATTGTTTTGGGTTCGGGTTTATACGCCCTTTTTGTGTTTCCTGTCTAAAGAATATCCTTTAGCATTTGTTGGAGAGCTGGTTTGGTGGTGCTGAATTCTCTCAGTTTTTGCTTTTCTGTAAAGGTTTTTATTTCTCCTTCATATTTGAATGAGATCCTTGCTGGGTACAGTAATCTGGGCTGTAGGTTATTTTCTTTCATCACTTTAAGTATGTCTTGCCATTCCCTCCTGGCCTGAAGAGTTTCTGTTGAAAGATCTGCGGTTATCCTTATGGGAATCCCCTTGTGTGTTATTTGTTGTTTTTCCCTTGCTGCTTTTAATATTTGTTCTTTGTGTTTGGTCTTTGTTAATTTGATTAATATATGTCTTGGGGTGTTTCGCCTTGGGTTTATCCTGTTTGGAACTCTCTGGGTTTCTTGGACTTGGGTGATTATTTCCTTCCCCATTTTAGGGAAGTTTTCAACTATTATCTCCTCTAGTATTTTCTCATGGTCTTTCTTTTTGTCTTCCTCTTCTGGGATTCCTATTATTCGAATGTTGGAGCGTTTCATATTGTCCTGGAGGTCTCTGAGATTGTCCTCATTTCTTTTAATTCGTTTTTCTTTTTCCCTCTCTGATTCATTTATTTCTACCATTCTATCTTCTATTTCACTAATCCTATCTTCTGCCTCCGATATTCTACTATTTGTTGCCTCCAGAGTGTTTCTGATCTCATTCATTGCATTATTCATTGTATATTGGCTCTTTTTTATTTCTTCTAAGTCCTTGTTAAACCTTTCTTGCATCTTCTCAATCCTTGTCTCCAGGCTATTTATCTGTGATTCCATTTTGATTTCAAGATTTTGGATCATTTTCACTATCAATATTCGGAATTCTTTCTCAGGTAGATTCCCTATCTCTTCCTCTTTTGTTTGGTTTGGTGGGTTTTTCTCCTGTTCCTTAACCTGCTGGGTATTCCTCTGTCTCTTCATCTTGGTTATATTGCTGCGTTTGGGATGGTCTTTCTATATTCTAGGAGTTTGTGGAGTTCTCTTTATTATGGAGTTTCCTCACTGTGGGTGGAGTTGTATCAGTGGCTTGTCAAAGTTTCTTGGTTAGGGAGGCTTGTGGTGGAGTTCTGGTGAGTGGAGCTGGATTTCTTCTCTCTGGAGTGCTATGAAGTGTCCAGTAATGGGTTGTGAGATGTCAATGCTTTGGAGTAACTTTGAGCTGCCTGTATATTGAAGTTCAGGGGTGTGTTCCTGTGTTGCTGGAGAATTTGTGTGGTATGTCTTGCTCTGGAACTTGTTGGCCCTTGGGTCGTGCTTGATTTCCGTGTAGGTATGGAGGAGTTTGATGAGCTCCTATCGATTAATGGTCCCTGGATTTAGGAGTTCTTTGATGCTCTCGGGATTTGGACTTAAGTCTCCTGCTTCTGGTTTTCAGTTTTATTTTTACAATAGCCTCAAGGCTTCTCCAGATATACAGCACCAATGATAAAACATCTAGGTTAAAGATGAAAGGGTTCTCAGCATTGAGGGAAACCCAGAGAGGTTCACTGAGTTACTTGGAGAAGAGAAGAGTGAGGGACTAGTTAGAGGTGACTGGGATGAGATGTGGTGTGATCAAAAGAGGAGAGAGCAAGCTAGTCAGTAATTACTTCCTTATGTGAGCTCCACAGTCTGGACTGATCAGAGGTGTTCACGAAATTATACAGGGAAGAGGAGAGGGAGGAAGTAGAGGAAGGTGGTCAGGAGGATAAAAGAGGGATATGAAAAGGAGAGAGACAGATCCAGCCAATAACCAGTTCCCTGAGTGTTCTCCACCGTCTGGAACACACAGAGATTCACAGAGTTGGGTAGGGAAGAGAAGGGGGCAGGAAGAGGTAGAGGGCACCTGGTGGAGAAAAAGGAGGGTCCAAAGGAGGAGAGAGTGGTCAAGCCAGTAATCTTGCTCTCGGGTAAAATTGGGTACTGAAGATTGGGTTTTTAAATGTACAAAATTGACAACAAATACCAAAAAGCAAAGGTAAAAAATTTGGAGTAGAGATTGGATTTTCAAAATTACAATATTAAAGAAAAGGAGCAGACGAAGAAGGAAAAAAAAAGAAAAAAAGAAAGAAAGAAAAAGGAAAAAAAAAAAGCCACAAGAATTATTAAAAAACATCAACCACAAAAAGACTATATACGGCGTTTGCTTTAAAAATAGGGTCTCTCTCTTTCTGAAAAGTAATAATATGTTATAAAAATAAAAATTAAAGAAATAGAGGACTTAAAATTTAAGAACATTAAAAAAACAAAAAAAGGAAGAAAAAACATTCACGCAACAACATCAACATAAAAAAAAAAAAAGAATGCTTCAGTCGCACTGTGGAGAGGGAGGGATACTGCATACAAATGCTACTGGCGTGTGCTTGTAGTGTCTTATCCGCGCTTTTCTTTCCCCTGCTCATGGCACACACCGCTCAGGCTCTAAGTTGCTCTGCGGGGATCCATCTGAGGCCGGTCCTAGGCTCTCCGGTCTAAGCCACTCAGGCTCGGCGCTCAGGTAGCCTTCAGAGGCGCATATTTGGCTGGACCTGTGTTCTGTGTGCTTCCCAGGTCCGAGTAGCTCAGGAGTTTGGCTAGCGCAATTGTTGTGACTGGTCGCCTTTCCCTGATGCTCAGTCCTCTGGGTGCACTGCTGGCGTTCCCTCTCACGGGGACAATGACCGTCCAGAACCCCCAGAAGACAGCAAAAGAGACACAGATGTATAGAAAGGACTTTTGGACTCTGTGGGAGTGGGAGAGGGTGGGATGATTTGGGAGAATGGCATTGAAACGTGTATACTATCATGTAAGAACGAAGCACAAACCTATGTTCGATACAGGATACAGGATGCTTGGGGCTGGTGCACGGGGATGATCCAGAGAGATGATATGGGGTGGGAGGTGGGAGGGAGATTCAGGATTGGGAGCTAATATACACCCATGGTGGATTCATGCCAATGTATGGCAAAACCAATACGGTATTGTAAAGTAAAATAAAGCAAAATTAAAATTAAAAAAAAAAAAAAAAGAAACTAGTGGAATTCATGCATCTACTCCATGACCCCAGAAATAGCAGGGAGGGACAAATTAAAATCCAAATAAATGCCTCCTTCAATTAAGATAATAAACAAAAGCAATTCTGTATTCATGGAGGTGATGGCAGAGTTTGGTGACCTCAGAAAATTTTTAAAAATTGTAGGAGTGATCAATATCACTAAATATCTATTGAAAATGATTTTGCTATCACAAAACACAGGTAGGTTGTAGAGAAAATTTGTTTATTGACAATCTATCTGATATCATCAAAATGTCTTAAGCTGGTGATGTCAATTTTGCCTGCAGTTATGGAGGTGGTGACTTGCCTGGTGGTTCAGATGATAAAGTGTCTGTCTACAATGCAGGAGAGCTGGGTTCAATCCCTGGGTCTGGAAGATCTCCTGGAGAAGCAAATGGCAACTCACTCCAGTATTCTTGCCTGGAAAGAATACCTCCTCCCATGGACGGAGGAATCTGGTAGGCTACAGTCCATGGGGTCTCAAAGAGTTGGACACGACTGAGCAACTTAACTTTATAGAGGTGGTATATTTACCATAGCCAATAAAAGCAGAGTTAGGAACCTGGAATGCAGTTGTTTGTCTATGTTTTTCCTATCACTATTAGCAAAGAAAGTCAGAATTGGTTTGTTTTTATATAGAAAGGACAATAGTAAGCCTTGGTATATATGCCTCAAGGGTATATCATGTCTGTTTCCTGCGATAATACAGTCCAAAGGGATCTTGATTATCATGATATTTCACAGAAAATGATGCAAGTCTATTTCATTGATGAGATTATGCTAATTCCTAGTGAGCAGGAACTAGGAAACACTTTTAACAGCCTTAGTAAAATACATATCTGACAGAGGATCAGAGATAATCTCCTGGAAACTACAGCAGCTTGACACATTAATTAAGTTGCCAAGTTTGGAGTGTGTTGCAATATTACTTCTAAAGTAAGAGACAAGTTGATGAATCTTCCGCTGCCCACCATGAAAAAGAGGCTCTTTTTGGATTTTGATGGCAATATAGATCACATTTGGAATAATCTGTAAGGCTGTCAGCTTGAAATGGTGTAATGAGAAGGAAAAGGTACTTTTTCATTTGTTTCAGCTTGAGTGCTGGTTATTGTACACACACGCTATGCAATATAATGGCCCAATATTTTCCAGACATATCTTTTTGCTGACAAGGATGTTCTATTAGCTGCTGTCAAGCCCCCAAAATGAGAATCCAGTTCAAATACCTAGAATTCTACATTAATTCCACAGTCACTATTATTAAAAAAAAAAAAAAAAAAAAAACTATTTTTTGTTGGAAAACTGGTTCTCAATTCACTCCTAAGTTCTTGGAAGGACTATGTGACTGAAAGACACCAAATGGGTATCCCAAGTGGGAATTATTGATCCAACAAACCATGATGTTAGACAAGGATACCATCTATCATTCTAGATTTAAAATGATGTGCATGAGACCAAACCAAAGCTTGTTCCCAGAGGCACCAGTACATTGCACAGAAAGGTATAAAATGCTTATGGTAGCTGCCTGTTCCCTCAGTGCATCTTCCCTATCTCAGTCTCATGACACCACGAAGTTGTGTCACCATGTACCAAAAACAAACGTTTCTATTAGATAGCCCTTCTCGTAGACCTACCCTTTCTGCTTTCATACACCAGTTCTTCTCATTGCTCCATAAGGCCAAAATGTAGTTGTCCTTCACAGCCCTCAGCCCTGAGGTATGGTACTATTGCTTTTAGTTCTTTACCTTCTGCCCACATTTGTTAAGGATTAAATGCCTTTTAGAATGTTAACTTTAAATGTTCAGACTATTTCTTTCCATGATCAGCTGGACAGAAAAGAAATATTGAATAGTTTCCCTTTTCTTATAAAGAGCTATAAAATAATTTTACTGGAAATGCTAGTCACTGCAACCATAGAAGAAAATAAACAACACTTACCAAAAAAAAAAAAAAAAATTGGCAAGAATTAAATGATGTCATTTGCAGCTACATGAATGGACCTAGAGATTGTCATACTAAATGAAGAAGGTTAGAAGGAGAAAGAAAAATACTATATGAGATCACTTGTATGTGGAATCTAAAATACAACACAAATGAACATATATACAAAACAGACATAGAAAAGAGACTTATGATTGCCAAGGGGGATGGAGAGAAAGGATTGGGCATTTGGAATTAGCGAATGCTAATACATATAGGATGTGACAGTTGGACTATAAAGAAAGCTGAGTGCTGAAGAATTGATGATTTTTAACTATGATGTTAGAGAAGACTCTTGAGAGTCCCTTGGACTGCAAGTAGATCCAACCAGTCCATTCTAAAGGAGATCAGTCCTGGGCGTTCATTGGAAGGACTGATGCTGAAGCTGAAACTCCAATACTTTAGCCATCTGATGGGAAGAACTGACTCATTTGAAAAGACCCTGATGCTTGGAAAGATTGAAGATAGGAAGAGAAGGGGATGACACAGGATGAGATGGTTGGATGGCATCACCAACTCAATAGACATGAGTTTGAGTAAACTCCAGGAGCTGGTGATGGATAGGGAGGCCTGATGTGCTGCAATCGATTGGATCACAAAGAGTCAGACACAACTGAGTGACTGGACTGAACTGAACTGAACTGAATATTTATAGGATGGATAAACATTAGGGTAGTACTATACAGCACAGAAAATGTATTCAATATCTTGTGATAAACTATAACAGAAAAGAATATGAGTAAGAGGTTATATATGTATACCTGAATCATTTTTCTATACAACAGATTAATACAACATTATAAATCAACTGTATATCAATAAAATTTAAAGAATAAGAATACAGAAATAAAAAAATAAAACTTGTGGGATATTAGTGGCATAAAACACACTTAGAAAATGGATTCAAGGATAATGCATTGTGCCTTAGGAATTGCTTTCCAATTAAAAATACTACTTAGTGTAGAGTTAAAAAGAAAATCAAACACAAAAGAGCATTTGTCAACTATAAAGTAAGTTGCGCTCCTGCCAGACTACTGGTATCTGTTTTGATTCCCAAAACAAACTGCTGTTGAGAATAAAAAAAATAATAGAAGAGATTGGCAAGGAGAAAAATAAAGTGACATCATTATAGATATATGACTGAATATTTATTACACAGTGCAAAAGAAAAGAACATACAAATCCTTACTGGAATCATTCAATTCATTTAGCAAATGCAAAGGCAATGTTTGTAAATCAGTTGTTAAGGCTTTGAATAATGGAAAATTAAAAGTAGTTAATTTACTATAACATTAGAAATATCAGGTAAATATGAATGAATCTAATAAGTCATCCAAGATTTTCATGGATTAAAATAATATAATATTGATCTGCATTGAAGAAAACCTATAAAATTGAAGGATAAATTATATTCATTAATTGCAACACCAACTACTGTAGAAATGTCGGTTGTTCCCAAATGGATATTTATATTTAGTGCATTCCATTCAGAAACACCAATGTTTCAAGGTTTCTTGTAGACCTGAAAAAACTTACCTACACTCTATGTGAAAACACAAAATCCAAGAAATACCAAGATATATTTGATGATGCACAAGTTATAAGATTTTTGATTTACTGTATGTTTTGTAAAACTTTAAGTGGAGTCTAAACTACAAAACTCTTAAATCACTATGATGTATGTGTGTGCTTAGTCACTCAGTCACGTCCCACTCTTTGCGACTCCATGAACTGTAGCCTTCCAGATTCCTCTGTTCATGGGGATTCTCCAGGAAAGAATACTATAGTGGGTTGCCATGCCCTCCTCCAGGGGACCTTCCCATTCCAGGGACTGAACCCAGGGCTCCCACATTGTAGGTGGATTCTTTACTGTCTGAGCCACACAGGAAGCCCAAAGGAAGGCAGACACCAAGTGTAACTCTAATGCCGTGACTCTAATACTAATATAATATTGTAAACTATGCTTCAATAATAAGTAAATAAGTAAAATATTTCATGTCAAGCTAAATTAACAAAAAAAGGTTGATCTGGGTGTAAATAAGGTAGAATATATTAATATATCTATATATCTATGTTTCTATCTATATCTGTATGATATATTTGCAGATAAATATGCAAGTTATAAAAACACACAGAGGCATATTTTACATACACTTGCTTTATGAAAAATGATACTGCTGGTGAGTGGAATAGGGCTATTTAATATACTGCACTCAAGTATCTGATTAACCACATAGAAAATAATCCCTAACTTACAAAAATCTATTTCAAGTGGATTATAGTTGTAACTGTGAATAGCATAATGATAAAAGTTGTAGAATGTAACAGAAAAATATCTTCACTGGCAAGTGGGAAATAAATGTTTTCTTAAATATGACATATGAGAGAAAAGCCATGAAGTAGGGAAGCAGTTTGCACTACACATAATCTTACCTGGGATAAAAATATTAAAAATTCTGGATAAATGGATTGATGATACTCAAGGGAACTACAATTAAAGTGACAGCAAACTTAACAATAACAAAAACAATGGAAGCCAAAAAACAATGGCAGAATATCTTCCATGAAAAGAAAAGTAAGAAATAGTAACCTGAACTTCTATAAGTATAAGCAGTAAAAATATTCATCAAGAATGAATGTGAAATAACTGCATTTTTAAATAACAGCAAAAAACAAAATTTGTCAAAGTGGTTCTGTTCCAAAAAATACTAACAGTTATTCTTCAGATAGAATAAAGCTAACCATAGGAGGAATTTCAGTAATGCAGTAAAAAATGAAGGACAATAAAAATACTAAATATATGCTTAATTATAAATTATGTTTTCATTGATAAAAATGGCTGTGTCCATTTGAAGTTTAGGAGCTTCTATTGACATAGTAATGAACCAGAGAAGCTTAAGTTGATCTTGAGCCAGGTTGAAGTCCCAGTCTTCAACTACGCTTATTTCACACATAATGAATTATTTCATACATAAAGAGTCTAAAGAAGTATACTTCAGTGGTGTGACAGCTTTGTCCTTAAGGAATTAAGAAGTTCCTTGTATCAAAAGATGAGGAGATATTCTTTACTTATCTGTTAGTTTGGAGCAAATCTGCCCTTGGAAATAAAGACCCTCTGCTACGGTCTGAATAAAGACCCATGCCTCATACTCAACTGGTGGCTGCCATGATGCCCAAGACACTTCAGGGACCAGAGAAACTGCCTCCTGCATTAAGTGGCCAGACAGCTCCAGGCGAAGGTCCATGCCACCATCATCTCCTGCCTCACTGTCTTGGTTATGCCCTCTAAGAGGCTGGCAGCTGTGCTGAAGTGGATGAGACTCCAGAATCCAAGGACTGGTCACAGCTGCTGGTCACCTGAGCCGTAGGGGAGGAGGAAGTCAGAATCGCATGTGAGGAAAGGACTTTAAACATCCAGGGGGGAATTCTGGACCTTATGAACTGTGAGCAACTGTATGGACCATGTTTCTGGATCTCTCAACAGCACCCTTCTCCCTGCATCCCCCCTGTCTGTCACTTTTCTGTCATTGCATTGCTCTGGCAGGCCCCAAGAAGCTCTGTAGAGCTTCATGCCACGTGGCTCCAGCATCCAGTACCTAGGCAGTGCTGAGGAAAACACTGGTTGTGATCAACAGAACCTGCTTCCAGCCATGACATCTGTCAGCGAGAGCACATAATAGAGCACATAATAGAGAACAGGGCTGAGGAGGAATTAGGAGGAATTAATCCACCCTCAGATGGATTAGGTGCGAAAAGAAAGGAGTTTTCTTTCTGGGCTGAGGTTTGGCCCATCTGGTCCATGAGGCTAGGCCAGCCCCTCTCACGAGTACATGCTGGGTATCTGCAAATGTCCAGATGTGCGCACAGTTTCCTAGGCACTGTCTCCTATTTTCTGGCCTGGCTCCAGGTAGCCATTCTGTCCAGATTTTGCATCAGGGATGGTCTTTACGTGACTGCTGAAATCCCTTCCCTCACTCTGATATAGACAGAACTAACAGAAAGACTGGACTTGCTCCCTTTCTCCTTCTCCCCTTTTGCATACCTTCTCTTGTCCTGTCTTGGCTCAGGAACCCATATGACCCTCCAGCTGCCCAAAGGATGGTCCAGACTCACAGTCAGGCATGAGACTTTCCCATCCAGGTGCTTGACTTCCCTGGATGATCTTTGTGGGGCAGCCAGATGGCAGGTCTGCCTCCTGAACACACTCTGTTCGCATTTTCTTATACCACCCACCTTAACCTTGGCAGTGATCCTTCAGAATGCCATTTCAGTTCCATCCTTTCTAGACCATCAGACCCCTAGGAGTTTGTTTTCCTCTTAGCCACAACATATTCCTTGCTCCTAGGATTCCCTAGGAACTCATAGCCTAGAGATTTGTTCTGGTAACATTTCATGTATGCATGTGTATGTGTGTGTGTGTGTATGCACATATGTTTGTCTTAACTTTCAGATAACTTAGAAACTCTCTTAGGTCAGAGGCTGTGTATCATGTATCTTTTAATAATTCCTGCAATCAGTAATACTATGTTCATTGTATAACAGGATGATAAATGAGACTTTATTGTCTAGAAATTTAAAGTGTGTGTGTGTATGTGTGTGTGGTCAATTACTCAGTCGTGTTTGACTCTTGTGACCTCATGGACTATGGCCCCCCAGGCTCCTCTGTCCATGGGATTTTTCAGGCTGGAATGCTGGAGTGGGTTGCCATTTCCTCCTCCAGGGGATCTTCCCAGACCAGGGATCAAACCGCGTCTCTTACATTGGCAAGCAGATGCTTTACCAGTGAGCCACCTGGGCTTAAAAAAAGGGAAAATGTCTGCCCCCCAAGTTCTGCAGTGAGTCAAAATATTTGGAAGGCAAATGCCTCTTGGGGACTTTAATTGTAATAGCTTAATAATATTAATACTTATAAAATTAAGCTGTTAATAATTAATTGCTATTAATATTGTTGGTATTAATAATTAATAACAGTTGATAGGAATTAAATTACTTTAATTTAATATTCATAGCTCTCTACTACATCTACCACCTGATCACGTCCCTCCATTTCAGATGAACTTATGGGGCTCTGACAACTGGGTGTAGGTGTGTGATGAGCAAAAGGACTGAAGGAACACTTGGAGGAGTAAGTTGTCAGCCTTTCTCCCCTCAGTGGGGGTGAAGAGAGCTGCAGTCACACCCAGAGTCACGCCAAGTTAGGGGGCAGCTGTGTTCCAAAGAACACATCCCTTGCAGGAGGGTGGTATTTCTAGGAAGATGGAGACAAGCATCACATTTCCTGGTTGAAAGTCTACCTGTTGCCGTTGATACCCTTCTCTTTGTGCCTTATTTGAGTAGAGGGAGAGGAAAGGCAGGTAATATTGAGAGGAGGGAGGCGGAGAGCAGTGGAGCAGCCAGCGTGGCCATGCGCTGGTGACTTAAGCGTCAATCAACTAGACATTTATAGAAGGGGAGCAATGTGTGTGTGACTCAGGCTCCCACTCCTCCCTTATACAGCAATTCCTAGTATTTATCTTTATTTTGAGAAATGAGTTTATGGCTAAAAATAATTAAAATCCATTGAACCAATTTATCTGTCAACCCGCTATACACACCTACCCATCCATGAAGCTTGCCGTCATTCAGAAAGACCCTCAGTGAGGCAAACAATCAGTTCCTATATGCCTGGCCCTATGCCAGATGCTTGGAGGCAGAGAATAATTAAGTACAATGAGCAGGTTGATTCTTGTGTTTTTTTTTTGCCATGATTACCACAAGTTTCACAGGCAGTTTAGAGACAAAAGCTTATAAAAATACTTGAAGCAGATCAGTGATTTCAGTCTCTACTCTTGATCTTCAGAAGGGATGCTGTTCATGGGGTTGAGGAAAGGCCAAGACTACTTGAAATGATCCAGATGCCTGTGGCTTCCTGTCTTAGGCATGCCTCTATAAGTGATTTCAGACAAAGAGATTATTTGACAATTTAACACACTGCCTTAGGCCTAGAAGGGCAGGTAATCAATACTCGTCCATTCCCACCACCAGGTGCAAATTCTTGGAGGCTCTCATTGCCTCAGTTGCTGGCCCTGTTTTGGTGGACTCTCCAAACCTTGACAGAGCTCCTCTGGTAGCAATGAAAGTGCTTTTTGCTGCCTGGAATTTATGGCAGGTGAAATCGCAGGACATGAGAGAGTCTATCAGTTTAATTTCCCCTGAGAAACTAGTCCTGCTTGGTTGAGCAACAGCCAGCCTTGAAGCGGAGGGGCTCAAAATGGGAGAAGAGTAAGATGCCCCAGTCACACATTCTGAACTGTAAAACAGACGCACTGAAAAGAAAACAGAGAGCCTGTACTGGAAAGCAGACATATTGATCCATCAGTGTGGTATTAAAAAAAAGAAAAAGAAGAAAGAAAGAAAAAGAAGGCTCTCCTTGTCACATGGTAGTAACCTTGCCCAGGGGCAGGCAGCAGGAGTTGCAGAATTTTAGGAAAATGTGCAATAAACTTTCCATCATAAACCTGAATTCTCTCCTTTCTCCCTTTGCTTCTTTCACAGAAATTTAGAACATGTCCCTTACCTACTTTGCTGAGCCTTTCTTCTACCCCTCCTTGCACTGAAGCCCACACTTTAGACACAGTAACTCCCTGAAACATCCCCCAAATTGTACCTTCGTCTCCACCTAGAGAAATGATGAAAGTGAAAGAGGAGAGCGAAAAAGTTGGCTTAAAACTCAACATTCAGAAAATGAAGATCATGGCATCTGGTCCCATCACTTCATGGGAAATAGATGGGGAAACAGTGGAAACAGTGTCAGACTTTATTTTTTTGGGCTCCAAAATCACTGCAGATGGTGACTGCAGCCATGAAATTAAAAGATGCTTACTCCTTGGAAGAAAAGTTATGTCCAACCTAGATAGCATTCTCAAAAGCAGAGACATTACTTTGCCAACTAAGGTCCGTCTAGTCAAGGCTATGGTTTTTCCTGTGGTCATGTATGGATGTGAGATTTGGACTGTGAAGAAGGCTGAGCGCCGAAGAATTGATGCTTTTGAACTGTGGTGTTGGAGAAGACTCTTGAGAGTCCCTTGGACTGCAAGGAGATCCAACCAGTCCATTCTGAAGGAGATCAACACTGGGATTTCTTTGGAAAGAATGATGCTAAAGCTGAAACTCCAGTAAAACAGGGAGGCCTGGCGTGCTGCGATTCATGGGGTCGCAAAGAGTCGGACACGACTGAGCGACTGAACTGCACTGAACTCCACCTGGAGCATCCTTCCTGCTTCTCACCTGGCCAGTTCCCTCTCATCTTTTAGGTGTCTGCTCAGACATCACCTCCTCTGGGAAGATTTTCTCAGACCAGAGTGGCTGTCTTTTCTCTGTGCTTCCTTCACAAAAGTCACAACAAGATCATTATCTGTTTAGGACTTTGCCTCCTTCTCAAGATCAAAAGCTCCTTGGGTTTCCCTGGTAGTTCAGTGGTAAAAAGTCCATCTGCCAATGCAGAAGACACAGAGTCCATCCCTGGTATGGGAAGATCCTACATGTCATGGAGCTACTAAGCCCTCGTGTCACAACAATTGAGCCTGTGCTCGCGAGCCTGGGAAATGCAACTATGGAAGCCTGAGAGCCTAGAGCCATGCTCCATAACAAGAGAAGCCGCCGAAATGAGAAGCCTGTGCACCACAGCTAGAGAGTGGCCCCAGCTCGCCACGACTAGAGAAATGCTCTCACAGCAACAAAGACCCAGCACAGACGAAAATAAAGACATAAAATTATCCTTAGGAAAAAAAAGTCCAGGCAGGGCGAGTCTGATGCTCCATATGCCCAGTGCAAAGTCCTGCCCCTGAGTCACAGGAGATATTTGGTGCTGTTGAATGAGAGGTGAATTATGACATCAGTGAGTACATGTCAGCTGTGAAGGTTCCCTGGAAACAAAGCCAGGGGACTATGATTTTGCCATCTTACTTGAACTTCTACCATTGTCTTTTATATATAATTCATCAAGCCACTCCATCAGGTAAGGTCTTCTACGCTGGGAGCATTGAGTGTTCTCTGGCAAAAACATAATCAGTCCTCATCCATCCTCTAGGTTGATTGGGTTCTCCTTGTCTTCAGCCTGCACCCGAAGCGATCTAATGCAGTCATCTGGCCATGTCACACCAGAGCTTAGCATCCTTGCAAGGTCCCTCACAGCCAACTGATTTAAGGCTCAGTGACTTAGGAAGTATCTGAGTCTCCTTGGATGTGCTCTCCACCCACCCGTTATGTGCAGCAACCTCTCCATTCTCCCTGAAATACACCCTCAGTTCAAGTCTTAAGTCTTAAGCTATTTCCTTTGCCAGAATGCTGTGCTCTTCTCAGCCTGGAGAATTCCAACTCATCCTTTAAAATCCAGGGCAGATGCCACTCTCTCTCTCTGAGAAGTCTTCTCTTCAACTGCTTTCCTGAGCAGCCACAGCAGTTTCTCACGTTCACCCCAGTCTAAACGGGAAAATGAAATCTAAGGAGGGGAATTCTGCACAGTGTGGTATGTGATGCTTGCGCACATTCTGTGCTTTTGCCATCACAGCCCTACTCCCACCCTACAAATAGTCTATGCCACTCCCTCCATCAATGCTTGTATGCCCAAGTGCCAGCAGCAGAGGCGCCAACTCAGGGCCCATTTTGAGGTCTCAAGTAGGGGAACTCTTGGTCCCCATAACCGTGCCAGAAATCACTGAATAGGAACAGGACAAGGGCAGTTGTGCTCTGCTGTGTTTTGCCTTGAGACTCAGAGCTGCTGGAGGAAGAAACAGGGAAAGGAGGCTGGCAAGAAGTCTGAATGTCCCTTCCCTTGAGGTCGTCAAGTGCAGATTAGAATCCTGGGAGAAAAAGATATATGTCCTCCCACTTTCAGGAAGAGTTCTTTATTTCCAGCTACTTACATTTAAAGGTTCTTTCTTGATCAGAATGATACCATGGTATTTATTTTTAAGTTACTTACCTTTTTAAATGCAGAATTGTAAGGAAGAAAATAAAAGTCATTGGTACAGAAAGAAGCTAGATACAATAAATGTTGTTGTTGTTCAGTCCTTACATTGTGTCTGACTCTTTACCATGGACTGTAGCAGTCCAAGCCTCCCTGTCGTTCACGATCTCCCGAAATTCACCCAATTTCCAGTCCATCGAATTGGTGATGCCATTGAACTGTCTCATCCTCTGTTGCCCCCTTCTCCTCTTGCCCTCAGGCTTTCCCAGCATCAGGGTTTTTACCAATGAGTTGGCTCTTCACATTGTATTGGATCTGCAGCTTCAGCATTAGTCCTTCCAATGATTATTCAGGACTGATTTCCTTTAGGATTTACTGATTTGATCTCCTTTCTGTCCAAGGGACTCTCAAGAGTCTTCTCTAGTACCACAGTTCACATCTTTGGCACTCAGCCTTCTTTATGGTTCAACTCTTACAACTGTTTATGACTGCTGGAAAAACCATAGCTTTGACTATATGGACCTTTGTCGGCAAAGTGATGTCTCTGCTTTTAACATGCTGTCTAGGTTTGTCAAAGCTTTTCTTCCAAAGAACAAACGTCTTTTAATTTCATGGCTGCAGTCACCATCCTCAGTGATTTTGGAGCCCAAGAAAATAAAGTCTGTCATTGTTTCCATTTTTTCCCCCATCTATTTGCCATGAAGTGATGGGACTAGATGCCATGATCTTCATTTTTTGAATGTTGAGTTTTAAGCTAGCTTCTTCACTCTCCTCTCTCACTTTTACCAAGAGGCTCTTTAGTTCCTCTTTGCTTTCTGCCAAGAGGGTGGTATCATCTGCATATCTGAGGTTATTGATATTTTTCCTGGCAATCTTGATTCCAGACTGAGTTTCATCCAGCCAGGCATTTTGCATGATGTCCTCTGCATATAAGTTAAATAAGCCGGGTAACAATATACAGCCTTGATGTACTCCTTTCCTGATTTGGAACCAGTCTGTTGTTCCATGTCCGGTTCTAACTGTTGCTTCTTGACCTGCATACAGGTTTCTCAGGAGGCAGGTAAGGTGGTCTTGTATTCCCATCTCTTGAAGAATTTTCCACAGTTTGTTGTGATCCACCCAGTCAAAGGCTTTAGCGTAGTCAATGAAGCACAAGTAGATGTTTTTCTGGAATTCACTTGCTTTTTCTATGAACTAACAAATGTTGGCAATTTGATCTCTGGCTCGTTTGCCTTTTATACACCCAGGTTGTACATCTAGAAGTTCTTGGTTCATGTCCTGTGGAAGCCTACCTTGAAGGATTTTGAGCAGTACCTTGCTAGCATGTGAAAGGAGTGCTATTGTGCGATAGTTTGAACATTCTTTGGTATTGCCCTTCTTTGGGATTGGAATGAAAACTGACTTTTTCCAGTCCTATGGCCACTGTTGAGTTTTCAAATTTGCTGGCATATTGAGTGTAGCCCCTTCACAGCATCATCTTTTAGGATTTTTAAAATATAAATTTATTTATTTTAATTGGAGGCTAATTACTTTACAATATTGTATTGGTTTTGCCATATATTGACATGAATCTGCCACAACAGCTCACCTGGAATTCAATTACCTCCACTGGCTCTGTTCGTAGTAATGCTTCCTGAGGTCCACTTAACTTCACTGTCCAGGATATCTGGCTCTAGGTGAGTGACCACACTATTCTGGTTATCTGGGATATTAAGACACTTTGTATAGTTCTTTGTATTCTTGCCACCTCTTCTTAATATCTTCTCAATGTTATTGATAGTTATCTGTTAGAGAGATTATCCCTTTTTAAACATGCTTTATTTCTATATAATTTTTAATCTTGATTTATTCACTTCACACATAATTTGCTTTCTTCTCATGTCCTTAAATGCTCTCCATGAGCCTAATTTTCATTGACATCACCATCATTACTTTATGGACATATCATAATTTGCTACCTTATTTCTAACTTAGACTTTTAAATTCTTCCCAGTGTTATGTTTCACTCAGTGCCTGATAGTTGCGTTGGTGGTTTTGTTTTCCGCTGGGAGGCCATAAGTGTGTTAATCATCCTAAGGCCATCTTGAATAGCCATTCCGTGTATTTGGGGTTTTGAAATACACGGACACATTTCCATGCATTTGGTGTGTAATGATACCATGTGAGCATATGGGAAACTCCCCCAGGAGGTCATTAGGACTGAACAATGGACCATGAGGACTTTAAGCATAGTCTTTGGCACATTTTTGCTTTCCAGAAAAGAACTGCACTCCCCTAACTTAATTTTCTGAACTAATGAAGTTCTCCAGGGAAACCTATGGGGAAACATGATCTCTTATTTAATGATGTGCCATCAGCTCACTTAATGCTGATTTCTGCATCACTCAGCAAAAGTTTGGAGATAATATTCTCCTGCTATTGTGTATTTTCCTATGGATTATTCCTGTGGAATAATGATGTTAACATCTCCAGGAGAGTTGAATTCCAAGCCTGAAGTGAAGATTGACTGTCATTATTGAAAATATCTTGATTATGGAAATTTATTCAAACTTTCCTCTCTGGCAAAGTTTGTTCCCATCCTTTTAAATTCATTCAATGCCTTATCCTTACTATTACCATAATAGAGTAGGCTGGTAAAGCTACTGCAGTATTTTTTAAAAATGAGATTGAGACAGGGTGAAGAGGTAAGAAAGAGATTGTTTAAGGAGAAAGCTATGAGAGGGGCCAGGTTCAGTTGAGGTGCCCATCAGCCTTGTTTTTGGGCTTTGCTGGCAGCATCCCTCTGTCCTTTAATGCTTTTCTGATTTCCTGGAGTTGCCTTCTGTGGAAAAACACTTCATTGTTTGGATTTTCTCTACACTTTGTAATCTCAAATGGGAATTATGGAGCATTTTGAGACCTTGGAGCCTATGACAGAGTCAAGAGGTGACCTTGGAGTGCTTTGGCTCCTCCTTATCTCCAAAGTCATCCTCAAATACTAACAGTTCTATTGGTGAGAAAATGACAGCAATGACATGGCCAAGTAGCATTTTATTAGTCTGATGTAAAGTCTCCTTAGAAAATGTTGCCATTTTGATCTGTATCCTATGCTGTGAGTAACATGATTGTGCTTGCTGTGCAAACACAGCTTCCAGACAATTATTTGCCAACCAGCATGCCACCACCAAGCCCCTCCTGTGTACAAATTCTGGATCTGCTTTAAGAAGTGGCTTTTAATTGACTTTTGGATTATGGCTCCCTTTGAGACTCTAATGAAAGCTGTGGATCCTCTGTTGGAAAAAGTGCACAGATCTACATTTGACAGACAGTTTCATGGGGTTTACTTTATCCCTGAAACCAGTTAAAATAAAACAAAGCAAAACAAAACAGAAAATCCTTCTGAACAGACCCAAACACTCTCTAGGAAAGAAAACAGAGGTCCAGACAATAAGACGTTCATTTGGGTCTGTTTCAGTAGGTATGCAACACAACTGGGACTAGACTTTAAGTTACTAAATATTGCTACCTCTGAATTTTAGTGACTTGTTTTTCTAGTGACATGTAGCCAGAGGTGATAATCAAAATATTGACCAACCACTATAGCTTGGGAATACTAACTTGATGAATCAATTGATTTTCTCCGTCACCTCCAGGCTTTGTTCAAAAGTGCATGTTCTGTAAGATGAGAAAAGGCCTGATAACCAGCCAAAGACTTAACCACTAGGGGGGATTTCCAAGTACATCAGCAGGCTTATGTGGCATGTAGGGCCTGATCTGCCTCCTGGTCACAGCAGAAGAAGCAGGCATCCAAGATTAAATGTGAAACAAGGTCATCAGTGCACTGACAGTCTGACCACCAATGACAAGAGCTGAGGGATGGTTCTTTGAGTGATGTGCAGTTTGAGGTTTGCTGGGAGATGGAGCAATTGATTCTGGTTTCCTAGGCAAGAGCTTCACATTAGACAACTGAGTTCTGGGTATAGTTTATAGTGGAGATATGCAACATCATCAATCTTAATAATCAGCCATGTGGACAATGCATAATCTCTTTCTTGGCGATCTAAATCCCCATAAGCAATATTTCCCATCTTTTTGGGAAAGCAAATGTTAAACCTGTGATGGGACATAGAACTCATCTAATGCAAATCCATGGCCACCCGCCCTATCTGCTGATTCTATTTCCATTTTATAGTTATAGAAACAGTCTTAGAGATGAAAAGTGATGGGCTCAAGAAGTGTGTAAATTTAGTATTGCAGTTCTGCCCCAAGTCCAGGGTAATTCTTAATATTACTTGTTTATTGAGACTTGAAAACAAAATACCATCTTTATAAATCTGTTTTCTTTAGCAATTTCCTAAAATATATTATTTTTGATCATTCTATATATTTTTCAGTAAAAGGTATTATCAAGTGTTTCAAGTCAAAGCAGATTCAATGGGGCAGTAGCCTTTCAGGGAAGTCAAACCGCCTCTTGCAAACAAACCTTCTGAAGTGAATCTTCCTGAATCCTCAGTGAGCAGAATTGCTTGCAGTTGGCCATGAGCAAAATTTCGGTACCATGAGGTCTCATTTTAGCAATGCTCAGGGAATCCTTGCATGGCCAAGGCCACAATGTGTCCCATGATACATGAAACTCTGTGGGATTCCAGAGCCTTTGACTGTAGCATTTCATTGCCTTAACCTTTCCAAAATGGCAGAAGAAATATTTCCCGCACTTAAGTGCTTCTCAAAGCAAATATAAGGGCTTCCCTAGTGGCTCAGCTGGTAAAGTACCTTCCTGCCAGTGCAGGAGACACAAGAGATGTAGGTTTAATCCCTAGGTCTGGAAGATCCCCTGGTGAAAGAAATGGTAGCTCGCTCCAGTATTCTTGCCTGGAAGATTCCATGTACAGAGGAGCTTGGTGGGCTACAGCCCATGGAGTTGCAAAGAATTGGACATGACTGAGCGTGCATGCATATATGCAAGGCAAATATGAGCTTGCAGTGCTTTATTCTCACTTACCTGCTAAATAAGTCTATTATTCAAACTTTGGAATCAAAGATAAATGAGACTTCTCTCCAACGCGCTTGCTGCAATTTCCTTAATTGCTGAATTACCCCATGCTGTTTGTCTTTCTATGATATTTTTATGCTCCAGTTGAGCTCTGGTATAGGTAAGAATGTCTGGGTTGTGTCAACAGGACTATCACAGAGCTTCTTTCTAATAGCTCTACATGCATTAGCATGCATCAAAGTACTAGTTTCAGCTGCCAGAGTTTCCATATTCACTAATATCTGCATATAAAAACTAAGGGTTTATTTGCATATGGATTAAAACCTGAGGTAGGTTTTCCTATAACTTATGTTCCCTAAATCAGCTGTCCCCAACCTTTTTGGCACCAGAGACTAATGTCATGGAAGACAATTTTTCCATGGGCCAGATGTGGGTGAGATGGTTTTGGGATGATTCAAGTGCATTACATTTATTGTGTAATTTATCTCTATTATTATTACATCAGCTCCACCTCAGATCATCAAGTATTAGACCCCAGAGGTTGGGGACCCCTGCCCTACAGTAGAGGTATAAATAGGCCATGTTTTCCTTGCACTTTTATTTTTCACTTATGTTTTAAGGCATAGTTTAATTTTATTTACCTTTTCCTGATTATAAAAATAGTATGTGCTTGTTGTGAAATGGGAAAATGCAAAATAATAATAAAAACAAAAATATCTTCTGCAACCTTATCACTCAGTTGCATTTTGATGTGCCTACATTAGGACAGACCTTTCCACTAGAAGTTGTCAGCAGCAGACTCAATATTCAATTTTATCCTTTTCTTTAAATTGAACATGACCATATTTGCATTTTACAATGTTTTCAGGAAACTTTAAGATGGTATTTATATGCTATTTTTAAGCGTTGGATTATATTTCATCCCATAGCTGCATCATAGTTATCCAAGAGCTACTTAACGTGTTTCCTCTTATTATTTTTATGTCTTTGATGGTGTAGATGACACTGCTTTGAAGATCTTTGTGCATTAAATGTTGAGTAATTATCCTCAAATACTTTCAGAGGGCTTCCCAGGTGACTCAGTGGGTAAAGAATCTGCTTGCAATGCCAGAGACACAGGAGACTTGGGTGTGATCCCTGGGTTAGGAAGATTCCCTGGAGAAGAGCATGGCACCCCACTCCAGTATTCTTGCCTGGAGAATCCCACAGACAGAGGGACCTGGCGGGCTAAAGTCCATAGGGTCGCAAAGAGTTAGACACGACGGAAGCAACGGAGCATGCAATCACGTACTTTATCAGAAGGGGCATTACTAGTTCAAAGGGTTTTTTTTTTTAAGGTTCTTGATACAAATGACTGGTTTTCCATCTAAAATAGTCTAACCAATTGACACACTCTCTAGCACACTATGAGAATATTATTATATCCCAACTTCAGCCTCTTTAATACATACATATCCTATATTTATATCTTATACATATATATCTTATAGAAAAGAGTGGTTTCTTATTATGTAAGCTTAAACATCTTTGATTATAAGAGAGATCATATTTTTTCCATATGGTTTTAACTATTAATAGCTATTTCTTTTTCTGTAAACTCTCCCAGTCTTTTCCTGAGTCATAGTTATAGTTTAACACTGAAGCTGAGTACCAAGAGGATGCCTTTATCCAAGGCTTGTCTGTTGAAAACATAACAGAAATACAAAGCCATGAATGGCTTTCTTCACATCAAGTGGAGTCCTTTAGTCTTCTTTAGAGATGCTTGAGCTTGGGGGCATTTCATTGTATTTAAGATGATGTAAATTATTCTGCATATGACTTGGAGAGTGAGTTTTAAATGAAGCCCTACAGAAATGCCATGTGTTGGTTGCCAGCAGTGCGAGCTCATTTGGAAGAACTGAACTAATGTCTGTCATCAGCCCGGGGGTCGTTCTAAGAAGTGGACAAGTGCTCGAGATGAGGTGTAGCTCGGTGGAGGTGGTCCTGGGCATTTTCCAAGCAGCATAAGCCTGTAATGAGATGTCTCTGCCTGAGGGTTCAGTTTAATTGGTAACTTCCTCCTCCTCCTCTGCTCCTGTCGAAAGACAAGTCAGCTGGGGACATTTAGATGGTAGCTTCTCTGAGGAATCCTGTTCAGGGTTCTCTCTGAGAAATAAAAGCTCCATCTTGCAGGGCTTAAGTGACTGGAGATATTTGACACTTGGCATTTTCCAGCTTCATGAAAAGGAATCAAAGAGAGATAAGGGTGAGAAGTGCTTATTTTTACCACAGCCTCATGGGAACAGCCACTCTTTTCAACCCTGTGTGTGTATGTGGGTTTCTTGGAATGAATTCAAATATTTTAGACCCCCAAAATGAAATTGTTCAATATTAAAATCTTGTTAAGCTTTTTAATTCTTTTTATAAGAATTTTATTTATTTATGGCTGTGCTGCGTCTTTGTTGCTGTGCATTGGTTTTCTCTAGTTGCAACAAGCGGGGACTACTCTCTAGCTGTGTTGCATGGGCTTCTTGTTGCAGTGGCTTCTCTTGTTGTGGAGCATGAGGGCCCTAGGGTGTGAGCTTCAGTAACTGTGGCACGCAGGTTCACTTGCCCTGTGGAATGTGGGATCTTCCCGGCCCAGGGATTGAACAGATTCTTAACCACTGGACCACCAGGAGAGCCCTCAATATTAAAATCTTGAAAGTTCATGCAGTCATGTCATCATCTCATTGCATTCTGACCCATCCTGGGTTAAAAGCAGGTGTGTTTCCTTGTACCTATGCTGCCAAGACCTGACCCAGCTGTCTACTGTTCACCTTGTCTTGAGAACCTGAGACCTGGGAAGACAAGGAATTTGCCCCTTCCTAAAGAGAAGTGATGCAGATGGTGACTGCAGCCATGAAATTGCAAGATGCTCGCTCCTTGGAAGAAAAGTTATGAACAACCTAGACAGCATATTAAAAAGCAGAGACATGACTTTGCCAACAAATGTCCATCTAGTCAAACCTGTGGTTTTTCCAGTAGTCATGTATGGATGTGAGAGGTGGACTAAAGAAAGCTGAGCACTGAGGAATTGATGCTTTTGAACTGTGGTATTGGAGAAGACTCTTGAAAGTCCCTTGGACTGCAAGGAGAGCCAGTCAGTCCATCTTAAAGGAAATCAGTCCTGAATATTAATTGGAAGAACTGATGCTGAAGCTGAAACTATTATATTTGGCCACCTGCTGTGGAGAACTGACTCCTTTGAAAAGACCCTGAGGCTGAGGAAGATTGAAGGTAGGAGCAGAAGGGGACAACAGAGGATGAGGTGGTTGGAGGGTATTACCGACTCAATGGAGACGAGCTTGAGTAGCTCCGGGAGTTGGTGATGGACAGGGAGGCCTGATGTCCTGCAGTCCATGGGGTCCCAAAGAGTTGGACAAGACTGAGTGACTGAACTGAACTGAAAGAGAAGTTGAACTGTTGGTCTCTAGATTTCTTTGCAAAGCATTTTTGTATACTCTTAGGCTCTCTGAAATGCCCTCAGGAAGAAGCATCCTTTGAATTGTTTTTGCATCTTAGGATCTCATCTCCTTGTAATGCATTGCCTCCTCTACTTGTGACCTAGGTCATTGCATATCCGAGATGGAGGGCTAAGTTAGGGGTATAATCGGTGACTTGGGAGCAGTTTTTCTCTTTATGAAGCCAACAGGCTTTCGTAAAGACCAGCTCCCAGGTTGTCTTCATTAGTTACACATACTAACCATCATGCTGTCCCAGATACAGTTACTGTCTCTTTTTCACCTCAAACCAGAGCTGTATATCTGGGGCCTCTGCAGAGCTTCCCATCTGATTCTAGTTTAGATTGCTGCTATAGATGAAAAGAAGTTGAGCTATTCATCTAACAGCAGGAAGTCCTGGAGACTAGAACCCCCTAAGGAGCTCAGACCACAGAGCCAAGTCAAAAATAAGAAAAGGAATTTGTGTGTACTTATATTAATAGCTAGAAGCCACCATGTCCCTGGGTGGTTTCTTATGGGATAAAGGATAAAGCAAACAACACAACTGAAAAGCAAAATACTGAAAACCAAAAATTTCTAAGACATCCTTTAAAACATAGAAAGAATGTGTGAAACAACATTTACTCACTCATTCATTCTTTCATTTATTCAACAAATGCCCACTGATGCCATTGGGCATTTATTCAACAAATGCCCTCAAATGCCAGTCGGCAATTGGCCAGACACTAAGAACAGGAGGTAAGATGGTCGCATGTGTTCTGTTTGGACTCAGCCCAGGAATCACAGATTTAAGATAAATGTTGAAAGAAAAAAATAAGCAGGAGAAGGGAGACCTGATTAGTTTGATGGTGAGAGAGGGCATATTCCCAGAGAGAACATACATATGTTAGTTTCCTATTGCGTCATCAATTGTTGCTGCTGAAAATTGTCACCCACTTAGTAGTTTAGAAACAGAAATGTATTCTCTTACAGTTCTGGAGGTCAGAAGTCCTAAGAGGAATCCACAAGGCTACATTCCTTGTGACGGTCTCAGGGAGAATCTGTTTCTTTCTCTTTTCCAGTTTTTAGAGTCCACCTGCATTTCTTGGCTTATGGCCCATCGTCTTCCTTCAAAACCAGCAGCAGAGCATCTTCCAGTCTCTCTATTTGTCCTCTCCTCCCCATGTTACACTGTTCTCTGTTTTATAAAGACCCTTGTGGTTGCACGGAATCCACCTGGAAAATCCAGGATCATCTCTCAAGATCCTTAATCCCATCGGCAAAGTCCCTTTTGCCATTTGAGAAACATGCCCACACATTCTGAGGATTAGGGCATAGCCATCTCTAGAGGCTGTCACTAAGCTTACCGTAATATGCTAGCAAGGGAACTGGATATTTGGGGATGTGCTGTACATCATCCTTTGCTGTTGTTTGTTTAGGGGTAGGGCCAGCGAGAGGTAGTGACTCCTCTCACTCTTCATCTCGGTGTTCTTCCTCCCCAACCTCCTCTCCCCCTGCCAGCCCTGGGCCCTAAGAGAGAACACACACTGCGGTTATTTCCAATAAGATTTTAAAAAGAATTACAAGTGAAGAGATGAAAGACAGGGAGAACCTTTGATCTATAATTCTTCTCATTGCAAATATCTTCAGTCAATGAAATTACAGTTTCAGGCAGCAAGCCTGAGGTACAGGGGTGGGTGTGCTCAGATGCTCAGTCATATCTGACTCTTTGCCACCCTGTGGACTGTAGCCCGCCAAGCTCCTCTGGCTATGAGATTTCCCAAGCAAGAATGTGGGAATGGGTTGACATTTCCTTCTCTAGGGGATCTTCCCAACCCAGGATAGAACCCGCATCTCTTGTGTCTCTTGCATTGGCAGGTGGAGGCTTTACCACTTAGTGCCACCTGGAAGTGAGTCAATTAGGCCTCTCGCCATTTGATCTATGAGGTTGCTTCCATCACACCACATGTTCACAAACACATACACACAAATGCATATGCACAAATAAGCACACACACATACACACCCATGTATACACATTCACAATTTTAAAACTTTTTATTTTGTTTTGGGCTATAGTGGCAGAAAGTGAAGAGGAACTAAAAAGCCTCTTGATGAAAGTAAAAGAGGAGAGTGAAAAAGTTGGCTTAAAGCTAAACATTCAGAAAACGGAGATCATGGCATCCGGTCCCATCACTCCATGGGAAATAGATGGGGAAACAGTGGAAACAGTGTCAGACTTTATTTTTGGGGGCTCCAAAATCACTGCAGATGGTGATTGCAGCCATGAAATTAAAAGACGCTTACTGCTTGGAAGGAAAGTTATGACCAACCTAGATAGCATATTCAAAAGTAGAGACATTACTTTGCCGATTAAGGTCCGTCTAGTCAAAGCTATGGTTTTTCCACTAGTCATGTATGGATGTGAGTTGGACTGTGAAGAAGGCTGAGTGCCGAAGAATTGATGCTTTTGAACTGTGGTGTTGGAGAAGACTCTTGAGGGTCCCTTGGACTGCAAGGAGATCCAACCAGTCCATTCTGAAGGAGATCAGCCCTGGGATTTCTTTGGAAGGAATGATGCTAAAGCTGAAACTCCAGTACTTTGGCCACCTCATGCGAAGAGTTGACTCATTGGAAAAGACTCTGATGCTGGGAGGGATTGGGGGCAGGAGAAGGCGGCGACGACCGAGGATGAGATGGCTGGATGGATGAGATGGCTGGATGGCATCATTGACTCAATGGACATGAGTCTGAGTGAACTCTGGGAGTTGGTGATAGACAGGGAGGCCTGGCGTGCTGCAATTCATGGGGTCGCAGAGAGTCGGACACGACTGAGCGACTGAACTGAACTGAACTGATAGTGGATTAATGGGCTTCCCAGGTGAGTCAGTGGTAAAGAATCCGTCTGCCAATGCAGGAGCTGCCAGAGACATGGATTCGATCCTTGAGTCAGGAAGATCCTCTGGAGGAGGAAATGGCAACCCACTCCAGTATTTCTTGCCAGGATTGTCCCATGGACAGAGGAGACTGGTGGGCTACAGTCCATAGGGTCACAAAGAATCAGACACAGCTGAGGGACTGAACACGCACACATAGCTGATTAACAATGTTATGATAATTTCAGGGGAACCGCAAAGGGACTCAGCCATACAGATACAAGTAGCCATTCTCCGGCACACTCCCCTCCCATCCAGGCTGCCACATAACACTGAGCTGTATACACATTCACATTTAGATATATAAACATGGTGATTCTTTCTCTACAATTTTTTAATTAACAGGTTATTTTTTGAGCAGTTTTAGATTTAGGGAAAATCAGTAGAAAGTACAGAGTTCCAAAATACTCTTTCACCTTCTCCCCTGCTTCCCATATTAACAAATTTTTACTTGTGGCATATTTGTTAAAACTGATGAGCCCATATTGATATAGCTTTACTGTCTAAAGTCAAAAATTTATATTGATTCACTCTTTGTGCTATACATTCTGTCGGTTTTTGACAAATGTATAATGACATGTATCCACCATTACAATTACTCAAAATAGGTTTGCCACCATAGAAATCCCCTGTGCCCTACCCTTATCATTTAAAAATACCATTTCCTGTGAATTTTATGAAAATTTCAGACCCTCTTGCACTAATCATTGTGTGCTCTTGCTGTTTCGTCACTAAGTGACTTGCCACCAAGCCCTAGGGTCTAGTATCCTTGGCTGCGCCATACCTTGTCAAGGTCCCAAATTTGCTCAGAGCAGAAGCTTTTGCCCTGGAGACAGAGACAGCTCCCTTGACCTGTGAGACTCCATTGTATGCATACCTTTCCAACTCTGGAGTTCAGTGAGATCAAATTGACAGTATCCAATCAGCCAGGGTAGAGCCTGGAAATCAGTGAATACAACCAAAGAACTTTTTTCTCCCCCAAGAGAGTGAGTCATTATACACTGGCCAGCACATCACTTTCTGGAGTTCTGCGATTGCCCTTTCTTCATGGCTGGGAAATGGTGCAACTATAGGATTTTCCTGGGATCCAGAGAAGCAAGCCCTAGGTAGGGCACAGCTGGGTCAACTCAGTAGTTCATGTCCATGATTACTTTGTAGGGCAAGGGTCATCATGGAAACCCTACACTGCTCAGCTGTGAACTTACATTAGATAGAGAGATAAACTTGTATCTTTTCTGAACTACCATATTGTGGGATCTTGTTTTAGTAGCTTGTCTTATATGCATTTAATACAACCTGCTTACTTCTTTTTAAAAATATTTATTTATTCACTTTTCTTTTGCTGAGTCTTTCTTGCTGTGCAGAGGCTTTCTAGTTGCCACGCATGGACGTCCCATTGTGGTGTCCTCTCTTGTTGCAGAGCATGGGCTCTAGAGCACACTTGCAGCACATGGGCTCCGCCGCTGTGGCTCGTGGGCTCTGGAGCTCTGGCTCAGGAGTTGTGGCGCACTGGCTTAGTTGCTCTGTGGCATCTGGAAGGGAACCCATGTCCCCTGCATTGGCAGGCTAATTCTTAACCACTGGAACACCAGGGAAGTCCACTGCGTACCTCTTGCGTGTTTACTCCTGTTCAGCACTTTCTCACCTATCCCCACCCCAGGTTTAGAAGAAGAATATACACAGAAGATGCATCTGTTTTACCCTCGGTAATTCATTTTCCAAATAGATTCCAGGGATCCTCTGCTGGATCATGTCATCCTTTCACTTAAAGCCTTCCTAAACAGTGGAAACAGTGTCAGACTTTATTTTTTGGGGCTCCAAAATCACTGCAGATGGTGACTGCAGCCATGAAATTAAAAGACGCTTACTCCTTGGAAGAAAAGTTATGTCCAACCTAGATAGCATTTTCAAAAGCAGAGACATTACTTTGCCGACTAAGGTCCGTCTA
>SJYT01021106.1:33756-106900 GCA_006410635.1 Cephalophus harveyi
GTGTTGGAGAAGACTCTTGAGAGTCCCTTGGACTGCAAGGAGATCCAACCAGTCCATTCTGAAGGAGATCAACCCTGGGATTTCTTTGGAAGGAATGATGCTAAAGCTGAAACTCCAGTACTTTGGCCACCTCATGTGAAGAGTTGACTCATTGGAAAAGACTGTGATGCTGGGAGGGATTGGGGGCAGGAGGAGAAGGGGATGACCGAGGATGAGATGGCTGGATGGCATCATGGACTCATGGACGTGAGTCTGAGTGAACTCCGGGAGATTGTGATGAACAGGGAGGCTGGCGTGCTGCAATTCATGGGGTCGCAAAGAGTCGGACACGACTGAGCGACTGAACTGAACCGATGGCTTCTCTTTGGACAGAGAATAAAGCTTGGACTTTGTACCTTGTCCCTTTCTACTTCACCTGTCTTAGGTCTTCTCTCCCTCACTACTACGTTCTATTATTCTGGCCTGCCTTCTGTCTGGGCTTCCCTGGTGGCTCAGATGGTAAAAGAATCTACCTGCAGTGTGGAAGACCTGGGATCGATCCCTGGGTTGGGATGATCTCCTGGAGGAGGGCATTGCAACCCACTCCAGTTTTCTTGCCTGGAGACTCCCCATGGACAGAGGAGCCTGGTGGGCTACAGTCCATGGGGTCACAAAGAGTTGGATATGACTGGGCAACTAAGCATAGCACAGCCTTCTGTTCAGTGAACACACCAAGACTGTCTACCTATGGCACCTTTGTACTTATCATTTCCTGATTCCTTATCCTGCCTGATTCCTTATCACTTAGTTATCAGCTCTTGGAAGTCTTTCCCTCTTGTTGCTTTTTTTTTTGCATCTTGTTTTATTTCTTTATAGCATTTGTCATCATCTGAAAGGGTCTTATTTATTGATTGGGTTGGAGGTGAGGTGAGGTGAGGTGAAGTCGCTCAGTCGTGTCCGACTCTTTGCGACCCGATGGACTGTAACCTACTAGGCTTCTCCGTCCATGGGATTCTCCAGGCAAGAATACTGGAGTGGATTGCCATTTCCTTCTCCAGGGGATCTTGAATAAATATTAGGTAGAGAGGGATCAATCTCGTATTCTAGGTACTTCAGTCCGTAAGACGAACTAAGTGAGAATCCGTGGTACCCATACGACCACATGTTGGTGACACCTACGACTAAATAGTTCACTCATCATATCCGGAACAAAGACAGGAGGTTCTCGAATATTAGCTAGACAACCACGGGAAGTTCGGTCCGACGGTCGGGGTAATTTCGTGAAAGTACACCGTGTAGGACCATGTTAGAAGTCCCTGTTTGAGTTGAAATGTTTAGCTCTTAATTAATGTTATGATTTCATTGGGTTACATAAATGTATTTAATTAATTCAAATTGAATTAAAGGTCGATCTGATATCAGGGAAAAAGGGGGAAACCCTTAAAAGGTGAAGGACTCCTTCCACTTTGTCTTATTAACAAGTCTAAAAGTAGTTCTCCAAACACTCTTTGGTCCTGACCAAGATATCGAGGACTACAGTCCCACCCTTTGTTCCCTCTCTCCTCCTATTACTGAAAAGACTCGGAGATAGATCGGGTTGAACCAGATGAAAAAGGTTTATAGAAAGATCCACTACGACTTCCCCAGAAGAACGAAAGTAGCCGATCTTTTCCATCGAGTAGTCGGGCTTACACCTTGACGTCTCAAGGTGTCTTTTGAGTAGAATGTAGATTCTGAAGGTGGCTTTGGATGTCCCGGTCCGAAACTTTTTTCACTTTACAGAAATCTTTAGAGACGTGACAGAAAAAAGACCCCAATGACGGTCAGAGTCCGTAGGTTCCGAGTCTATGCGTCCCTTTGGAGGGGAAGAGGACTTAGTGACACGGAAAAGACAGTCTACCTTCTAGGGGTGTTTTACACACTTCTTCAACGGAGAACGAGACAACGGAAAAGAGGTTTTCCTTTGGAAGGGGTCGGGAGAGAGTTCGGTAGTGACTCTTATCCTGATCTCCTCACCTAAACGGTTTACCGACAGTCTAGACTGTGGCTCCCGTCGTAGTCGTCCCTCGGACTCAACGGAAACCACTACACTAGAAAATTCCTGCGCATCCCCTCAGGTTCCCTTCTACTGTTCTGAACCAATGACACAGATCTCAAGCTCGAGAAACAGTTAAGTTACTAGCTGGTTCTTCTAGTAATTAGTGAGAATGAGTGAGAGCTTTCTTTTTAGGGATTCCTGAACCCACTTCCGGAAGGAGGGAGCAGGTCTATGAAGTCTGCTTCAAGCCAGTCTTAGACAGCAGTAAGTATGAGCAGCGCTGGAATTTAAGTTTCTCTCCTTTCTTACCAACTCCTCAAGATAAACCCGTTGCTCTCACTGGCAAACCCAGTGAAAAGGGCTCTCATGAGAACGAACCAAGGAATGGATACATCCACTGATTAGAAACTTCGAAATGAGTGCTTGACCTTGGATATTCATACTGTTGATTTATGTAACTGTGTGCAATAGGAAAGTTGTTGAAAATAATAATGCAACAGAATTTTATAGCTATGTGGAGGTTTCAGACAGAAATCCATCCCAGCTTTGTATTCTCAGATGAGAATGGTAAGCTGTTGGTATGTGGGTTTTACCTCCTCTACCGCAGCAGACATTACTGGATGATCACAGCATTCTTTCTGGTTGAAATGAAATGCAGTGGGAGAATCTTTCTGAACACAGTGTTCTCAGCAGCCAGTATAATCGATCAGTAATGTCATCCAAAATGAAACTTCATTTGCCATCCATGTTCTAAGTTAATGAGGTCTATCTACTATACATGCGAGCCCTGGTGCCACCTGGGATGGCCTCAACTAAAATGCTCTCATGTTTTTAATTTCAATTCCAGACTCATTTTGTTTTGGAGACACAGTCTCCTGCCCAAAGTGAATCAACCTTTCTGTTCTTCCTTCTCATCAGTATTTCTTTCTAGGCTCTCTTAAGTGTGGATCAAAAGGCAGCTCTAAACCTTGTTGGGAGCACTTCTTCCCATGGCCTTTAAAAGTCAAGTCCTGAAAGACATGAGTCCTCTCAAAGACAAGAGTGTTGGAAGCTCAGTCTGGACCAAGCGTTCTGAACAAATCTCTGGTGCAGAGATCTGGCCTGGAGCCATTTTCTGTAATGTTCTCACTGCAGTGTCCCATGACCGATCTTATTTCAGGGAAGTGTATGAGTTTTGTAGCAAATTACAAGGAAAGTCTAGTTCCTGAAATCAGCCGAAGGCCAATTAAGGTTTCTTGGGGCCTTTTTCCTCAGCTGCAATGTCATCATAAATGACTCTCCAGTACAATGGAGGGCTGATGTTTTATAAACCAATACCATATTTTTGGAGTGATTAAAATCTTCATCTCGGCCACCTGCCTGGTGAACGACCAGTAGCTGTTGATTTTAAAAGGATTACAATCAATTCATATCCATTAAGAAAATGACTTAAGGGACTTCTATGGTAGTCCAGTGGCTAAGACTCTGCACCGCAAATGCAGGGGGCCTGGGTTTGATCCCTGGTCAGGGAGCTAGATCTCACATGCTGAGACTACAACCTGGCTCAGCGAAAGCAATAAATGCTTAAAAAAGAAAAGAAAATTACTTGAAACACTACCAGCTTGGGCTCAGTGGGGCTTAATCTGATTTTGCAAAGATGGAAGAGACATACAATTAAAGTAAAGGGGAAGGGCAGATAAGAAATTCAAATAAGAATCTTCCCCAAAGCCCAAGGCCTTTCTGGTTTATTCCTTTCCATTAGGATTAAGTATCTGTCGAATTCTTCCTACGATGGTCAACTCTAAAAGGGTAGAGAGGAAGGAGGAAACACTAGCAATGCCGATTGTTGGAATCTGTAGCCTAGTAGGGGAGACATGGGGCTTCCCTGGTGGCTCAGTGGTAAAGAACCCACCTGCCAAAGGAGGAGACACAGGTTTGATCCCTGGGTTAGGAAAATCTCCTGGAGAAGGAAATGATAACCTACTCCGTTATTCTTGCCTAGGAAATCTCAGACAGAGAAGCCTGGCAGGCTACAGTCCATGGGGTCACAAAAGAGTCAGAGACATGACTTAGCAATCAAACAAAGGGAGACATGGCACACGTTGAAAAAGCAGCCATGTCAGCAGAAATTTCTTTAACATTTTCTAGGTGACTAGCTCTCGTGGAGAAAGAAGAGAAGGAAAATGAATAGTGATAGTTGACATTTATGTGGCTCTTGCTGCAGGCTTTGCATTAAGTGTTTTATGCATATTAACTCAGTCTTCACCACAGCCCTATGATGTGTATACCATTACTATCCCCATTTTTCAGATGAGGAAACTGAGGCCCAAGAAAGTGAAGAAAGAGCACACAATCAGCAAGTGGAGGAACTGGGGTTTGCTCACCAATATTCTGACCCTTTAATCTGAGGTTTTAACCAGTGTTCTCTGTTGCCTGCCAAGGAGAAGGGTATTCCTCATTCTTGAGGGTTTTAATTTTCCCTGGGGCTGAGGCCTGGGTCTATGGAATAGTTAAGCTAGAGGCAGAGGATGGACAATGGAGACAGGGATAGACAGTGATGACTCCAGGAAGGGGAGGAGTCTGAACTGACCTTTGGACATAGCTGTGCGTGCATGGGGGAGGCTCTGCACAGAGAAGCAGAGAAGGTTCTGGAGCAGGAGCAGAAGTGACTGAGAGCATGGCTGCAATTAGTGGCTAAAGGGTTTGCATCTGCCCGAGGAAGAGGAATCATTAAACCAAAGGCTGTCTCTCCACATGGACAGGGTTATAGTGCTGGATACTGGATACAGACAGATAAGGCTTAAATTTTTTAAACTTAATTTTTATTGCAGTATAGTTGCTTTATAGCATTGTGTTAGTTTCTACTGTACAGCAAAATGAATCAGCCATACTTATACACATATTCCCTCCCTTTTGGACTTCCCACCCATTCAAGTCACCACAGAGCATTGAGTAGAGTTCCCTGTGCCATACAGAACGTTTTCATTGCATGCGAGGGCTCAGTCGTGTCTGACTCTGTGATCCCATGGACTTGGGCCTGCCAGGTTCCTCTGTTACTGGAATTCTCCAGGCAAGAATACTGGAGTGGGTTGCCATTTCCTAGTCCAGGGGATCTTCCTGACTCAGGGATGGAACATGAGTCTCCTGTCTCCTGCATTGGCAGGTGGATTCTTTACCACTACACCGCCTGGGAAGCCCATGTTCTCATTAGTTGTCTATTTTGTACATTGTATCAACAGTGTATATATGTCAATCCCAATCTTCCAATTCCTCCCAACCTCCCCACCAACCCATTTTTCTCTTGATAGCCATATATTTGTTCTCTATGCATGTGTCTCTACTTTTGCTTTGCAAATAAGATCATCTGTACCATATTTCTAGATTCCCCATATACGTGTTACTGTATTTGGAAGGAATGATGCTAAAGCTGAAACTCCAGTACTTTGGCCACCTCATGGGAAGAGTTGACTCATTGGAAAAGACTCTGATGCTGGGAGGGATTGGGGGCAGGAGGAGAAGGGGATGACCAAGGATGAGATGGCTGGATGGCACCACTGACTCGATGGACGTGAGTCTGAGTGAACTCTGGGACTTGGTGATGGACAGGGAGGCCTGGCATGCTGCTATTCATGGGGTCGCCAAGAGTTGGACACGACTGAGCGACTGAACTGAACTGAACTGATGATACTTACTTGATTTTCTGTTTCTGATTCTTTCCCTTAGTATGACACTCTCTAGGTCCATCCACCTCTCTACAAATGACCCAGTAAAGAAGCCGTGGTACATATATATATATAGCGAAATATTACTCAACCACAAATACACTGGAATATTACTCAGCCATAAATAGATTTAAATTGTGATTATGCCACATGATCCTCAAAGAACTCTGAGCAAAAACTGCTATTAGCTGAGCTTCTATTTCAGTTTTCCCAAATGCAAGATAGGAAGAAGGACTATAGAAGAATAGGAAGAGTTGTGTGCTTTGTAAAGAATTCCTTTATTTTTTTTCAGAAATATTCACTGAGTACCAACTATGCACCATGTTTTGGGCTAGGTGCTGGAACAATAAACAAAGGAAACCCAAGGGCTGCTCTCCTGGAGCTTTCCTGCTAACTGGGGAGTAAAATAATAAATAAACAGACAAAATAGTTTCAGGTTACCAGAAGGGTTTTGAAGAAAACACACGACTGGGCGGAGGGAATGTAGTTAATGGTTTTGACTGTGCCGAGCACAGTTTATGTCTAGAAGGAAGCAATCAGTACATGGCAGCTTTCATTCTACATAATAACAGGTGAAACTCTGTTGGAATTCAACATATGAGGGGAACCCATGGTGTCAAATACTCTTTGCTGCCCACTCAGCAGGTATTTCTCCTTAGAAGAAACGACTGACTGGAGACGAATTAGGTTCTAAGTAGAAGGTCTCATCCCTTCATAGTGCCGGTTTGTACCTTGGAGAAAGTGAAAAGGTCCCCGACCTAATTTCCCTTAGTACACTGAACCCAGACCGGCTCTATACTCCCGAAGACCCTTTCCGAGGAACGAGATTTTTACTGACGGTTTGTTTTTCGTGTATCTCGTTTGTTTGACACGAGAGAGAAGGACTACGAATATACACTTGTAACTTTTCCGTCATCTGAAGGACCCCGGTACTTCCTCGACCGGCTCTTCCGTTCGGTCCCACAACTTACACCGTCTCTTCTTCCCCTTTTCTTATACCCAAATAATACGAACAACCCGCCTCTTCTGTTACCGTGGGGTGAGGTCATGAGAACGGACCTCTTAGGGTACCTACCACCTCGGACCACCCGACGTCAGGTACCTCAGCGATCCTCAACCTGTGCTGACTCGTTGAAGTGAAAGTTAAAAGTGAAAGTACGTAAGTACGTTACCGTTGGGTGAGGTCACAAGAACGGACCTCTTAGGGTTCCTACCGTCAGTCTGCTGGGCTGCCGTCCATGGGGTTACACAGAGTCGGACATAACTGAAGCGACTTAGCAGCAGCAGCATGCTTGCTGGGACACTGAATTTGTTGCCTAGGCATCATCCCATCACACATTCCTTCTTAAGTCAATTAGTAACATGGTACTTATTGTTCAGGGCGTTTGGGGCTGGATTTTTGGTTATTGACAGATAGGGCTGATTGTTAGAAGCAAAGCATGGTGGCAATGCAGGATCTTAGGAATAGGCTTTCGGTTCTTCCTAAGGACTGCTGTGGTGATAAAGGAGAGGAAGAGAGTTTGACTCTGTTATTGACATGCAGCTTTGGAAGATCCAACCCCAGATTTAGCAAAACCATCCTGAAATTAAGTAGGGAAGTCTTTCCTGATTCCATGTCTCCTGGGGACACTGCTCTTCAAGTGTGGGGGGTACCTCCTCCTGGGAATCCCCACAGGCAAGGTGCTGAATAGGAAGCCCAGAGTGGATGTGCTACGTTTTCAAGAAGCTACCACTTTCTACCAATAAGTGGGAAGAAACTCCAGAATGGACCTTTATGAAGCTTGGGATCCTAGTATACTCACTGCTGCTGCTACTGCTAAGTCACTTCAGTCGTGTCCGACTCTGTGTGACCCCATAGGCGGCAGCCCACCAGGCTCCCCCGTTCCTGGGATTCTCCAGGCAAGAACACTGGAGTGGGTTGCCATTTCCTTCTCCAATGCATGAAAGGGAAAAGTGAAAGGGAAGTCGCTCAGTCATGTCCGACTCTTAGCGACCCCATGGACTGCAGCCCACCAGGCTCCTCCGTCCATGGGATTTTCCAGGCAAGAGTACTGGAGTGGGGTACCATTGCCTTCTCCAAGTATACTCACTGCTTTACGCCAATGCCCACGACAATTCTCAACACAGCATCAGTTCAGTTCAGTCGCTCCGTCGTGTCTGATTATATCTGACCCCATGGAGAACTGCCTCACGTCAGGCCTCCTTGTCCATCATCAGCTCCTGGAGCCTGCTCAAACTCATGTCCATCGAGTCAGTGATGCCATCCAACCATCTCATCCTCTGTCATCCCCTTCTCCTCCTGCCCTCAATCTTGCCCAGCATCAGGGTCTTTTTTTTAATGAGTCAGTTCTTTGCATCAGGTGGCCAAAGTATTGGAGCTTCAGCTTCAGCATCAGTTCTTCCAATGAATATTCAGGACTGATTTCCTTTAGGATGGACTGGTTTGATCTCCTTGCTGTCCAAGAGACTCTCAAGAGTCTTCTCCAACACCACAGTGCAAAAGCATAAATTGTTCAAAACTAAGCCTTATTTATGGTCCAACTCTCACATCCATACATAACTACTGGAAAAAACCATAGCCTTGACTAGAGGGACCTTTGTTGGCAAAGTCATGTCTCTGCTTTTTAATATGCTGTCTAGGTTGGTCATAGCTTTTCTTCCAAGGAGCAAGTGTTTTTTAATTTCATGGCTGCAGTCACCATCTTTAGTGATTTTGGCTCCCAAGAAAATAAAGCCTGTCACTGTTTTCATTGTTTCCTTATCTATTTGCCATGAGGTGATGGGACCGGATGCCATGATCTTAGTTTTCTGAATGTTGAGTTATAAGCCAACTTTTTCACTCTCCTCTTTCACTTTCATCATGAGGCTCTTCAGTTCCTCTTCACTTTCTGCCATAAGGGTGGTGTCATCTGCATATCTGAGGTTATTGATATTTCTCCTGACAATCTTGATTCCAGCTTGTGCTTCATTCAGCTAGGCATTTCGCATAATGTACTCTGCACATAAGTTAAATAAGAAGGGTGACAATATATAGCATAGGGACTGAACAAATATCTGTGCATTTAATAATGAAGTCAATTGTAGTGATCCAGTGGCTAAGATTCTGAGTGAAGTAGGTGGCCTGGATTCCATCTCCGGTTAGGGAACTAGATCCCATGTACTATAACTAAGACCCAGTGCAGCCAAATAAATAAATTTTTTTAAAAGAAATAAACATGGATATATTTTAGAATTGCACAAGCATGGCATCAATTTCTAAAATCCAAACATAAATATACCAAGAGTGTGTCTTTATATATATATATTTTTATCACTAATGACATTGAAAATATTTAAGGAGCTCTTGCCTAGGAATATCCAACTGGACTTTCATTTGAGCCTTACAACCTATTGTTAAGACCTTTCCTTAATCCTCTTTCCTGGAACATGTTTTTATAATACATGGAAGGTCCGCAGTTCTCCAGGCCAGTTGCAAGCTTTTCCGTGAGCCACATTAGCATCCTTCATCCAGGAGAATGAGAAGGAAATAGGATCTTGAATGGCACAGCTGGGTAGCCTTCGCTGGTGCGATTGTTCTCACCTAATTTGGTCTGCCTGTGCTCAGAGCATCCCTCTTTACCCTGCAAATCCTGACCAGAAGCCTATTAAGCTTTCCCCATTGCCTTAGCCCCGGAGAAGGCAATGGCACCACACTCCAGTACTCTTGCCTGGAAAATCCATGGACGGAGGAGCCTGGTGGGCTGTAGTCCATGGGGTCGCTAAGAGTCGGACACGACTGAATGACTTCACTTTCACTTTTCTCTTTCATGCATTGGAGAAGGAAACGGCAACCCACTCCAGTATTCTTGCGGAGAATCCCAGGGACAGAGGAGCCTAGTGGGCTGCCGTCTATGGGGTCGCGGAGTCAGACGTGACTGAAACGACTTAGCAGCAGCAGCAGCAGCAGCAGCAGCATTGCCTTAGCCCACAGTGAGCTGACTCACACATCTCATAATCTGCATAATCTATTTCTTATCTATCACAGTCATTAAAACATCAAGTGGCAGCACAGGACAAAGCCTGGTAGAGTCCACATCCTGCTTCCCCAACAGAATGTGCACTCTGCCAGGCAGAGGTCACACCTTCTGCTTTTTCATATATTTCTGGGTCGAGTCCTGGTGATGTCATATACTAATATATTTTCTTTTTTTCTCTTTATATTATATTGGAGCAGAACAGATTAACAAAACTGTGATGGTTTCACCTGAAATCGCACAGCAAAGCGATTCAGCCACACATATACATATATCCATTCTCCCTCAAAGTCCCCTCCCATCCAGGCTGCCACATAACATCGAACAGAGTTCCCTGTGGTATAAACTAGTATATTCTTAAAGCTTTTCAAGCCTCAGATTCTCCAGTTGGAAAATGTGCACTGCAGTGGTAGGTCCTTCATAAGGTTATTGTAACTATTAAAGAGAAAAAAAAAATGTCAAGTGTCTCCTACAATATCTAACACCAGTTTGCACTCAGAGGTTACTCGCCTGTTATTAGGATGTGGAAGTGCTCAATCCCTGTTTGGGGATCTGATAACTGAGAACAGACTTGACTCTCTCACCTTATCTGGACAGTGATGCTCCTACTCTATTTGAAACCTGAAGGTTCTCAAACCCTGCTCTGAACTTGTTATAGAGGAGAAGGCAGTGGTTTTAGGAATGGAAACCCAGGCAAAATTGGGCCAGCCTCTGCTCTCTAAGAGTGGTCACCAGCCCCTGGATTAACAAGAGCTATAGAACAAGAAGGGGCTTCCCTGGTGGCTCAGTGGTAAAGAATTCGCCTGCAATGCAAGAGATATGGGTTTGATCCCTGCATGGAGAAGATCAGCTGGAGGAGGAAATGGCAAACTCACTCCAGTATTCTTACTTGGAAAGTTCCATGGACAGAGGAGCCTGCCAGCCTACAGTCCACGGGGTCTCTAAAAACCAGACACGACTGAATGACTGAGCTTGAAGAAGATAGGACAAGATGGAGATGAAGTTCAGATTTGCCAGAGGCTGTTGTGGGTGGCAAGGTCTGCACAGGAGCAGCACCCTCTGGAAAGCAAGGTCACCAGAAGCCCACAGAGGGTCACGTGATGACGAAGACTGAGAGCCACCAGCCCTCTGGAGGGCATGTGGCTGATTCAGTCCACAGAAGCCAGTTTCTTCACTTTGGCTGGCCTTTGTTGCTGGCCTCACTATGAGAGTGTTTCAGTAAGGATCAGGCAGGAGACTCATGCTTGTTCTAATTCTGCTGTCTTCCCTGAGTCACAAAAAAAACTACTGAGATGCCGTTGGCCAAAAAGTCATTTACTCTTTGCTAACCTCTCCAGCCTGGGTCCTGGGCCCATAGTGACTGCCAAGGTACCACCCACTGCCAAAGTCCAATTGTGCCAAGCCAAGTGGAGTATGAAGGTGGAGGATGGAGCATTGAGGCCAGGTGATTCTTTAGAGATCACTGACGCCACCTCCTCATCGTACAGAGGAGGAAACTGAGGCCCACAGAGGAGAGAGGACTTGTACCATCGCATAGCCTTGGATGTTAAATTTCAATCTGATTCTGCATCGTATACTCTTTCTAGTCCTGTATGTAGTCAGAAGCCCACTTCTGCTCTGGAAGACAGAAGATGGCCTCTGACCATAAAGGCTGATTTTTATACAGTTCAGTTCAGTTCAGTTGCTCAATCGTGTCCGACTCTTTGCGACCCCGTGAATCGCAGCACGCCAGGCCTCCCTGTTCATCACCATCTCTCGGAGTTCACTCAGACAACCAACCCAGAAAAAAAACAAAAGGCTTCAGCATGTCTTTGGCCTGGATCCAGAGAGATCCATGGCCATGAGGGATGGGTATATTTCCTCTTACTGTCTTCCCATCCTCAGCCCTTTGCAGCTTTTCTATAAACTGTGAGGTCTGTAAACCCACACATTTGTTCATCTACTGTCATATGGATTTTACAGGAACATAGGCCAGAAAGAGGCTGACACAGAGGGTTTGATTAATACTAGAAAAAACGATAATTTGTAGTTAGCATGCTGTGCTCACAGCACCAGATGCTCTTCTGTTGATTGTACATATTAACTCGTTTAATCCTGACAACTGTCCTGTCCCATCAGTTTATAAAGAAGGAAACTGAGGCACAGGAAGTAATTAGCCCACTATCACTTGGCTTACCATCTGTAGAGCCCAGATGTGGATTTAGCCAGGCTGAACCCTAAGCCCCTGCTTTCTCCCACTATTCTTTACTGTCCCAGGAGCAGCAAAGGCCACTTTAGGACATGGCTGCATTGTCTTTATTATTTATTTACCTTTATGTATTTATTTTTGGCTGCACTGGGTCTTCATTACTGCACTGGGGTTTGGGGGGGTGGGGAGTGGTTACAGTAGTTGCGGTGCTCCGGCTTCTCATTGTGGTGGCTTGTCTTGTTGCACAACACAGGCTCTAGGCATGGACTCAGTGGCGCAGCTGGTGGGCTCTAGAACTCAGGCTCAGTAACTGTGGCACTTGGGCTTCGTTGGTCTGCAGCATGTGGGAATCTTAGACCAGGGGTCAAGCCCACTTCTCCTGGCCTGGCAGATTGGACTCTCAACCACTGGACCAGCAGGGAAGTCCTGCTGTTTAAATCATTGATTAAAAATTCTGTCTCCCTGTCCTCAGGAGCTAGAGATGTGGTGGGCTCAGAGAGGCAGCGACTTCCCTTCTCGACATCCCATCTCAGCTCTCAACCCCCATAACCAGAGGAAGTCGCCTGCCCCAGCCCTGTGCTCTCAGATGCTTGCTGGCAAAGACAGGGGAGGTCAATACTGAATTGAGTTTTCATATTCCCTTCGGGTAAAATTTGCAGGTTCTCACTTGTGCACTGAAAGATAGCCATTTGATCTCTCTCAATTCTATATGAATCTTACGAACTGGTCTCTGGAAACTGCTCACATGACAGGTAATAAATAAAAGGGAGCCCATTCCTTCTCTCCAGAGGAGGGGTTAGGAGGCTGGAATAATTCAAGGCCCCCAACCCATCACACACACACATTCACACACCCCCACCCCTCCCCACACACACACCCAGCGCTCCCCTCCGCCAGAAGAGCATCAGTGTAGCCTCCGAATTATGTGCCTTTGATTAATTTCTAAGGAAAGAGATCTGCTTTGCCAGAGCCTATGTTGTGTTTTCTCTAAATCAGGGAAAATAACATTACTTCTCCAAATGTTGCTATTAGAATGAGATTTATATTTACCTAGAGAGGCAGCTCTGGAGAGAGATGCAGTAAGGAGTTTATGCTACAGACAGAATAATCTGCCCTGCTGAAATGTGATTTGCTGCAGAGGGCTGTTTGGGGTTCGGATAAATGAGAAAGATAAACACGATGACTGCTGGTGGTTTTCAGTAACACGATTACTGCTGGGGGATAGATCTCCTTCCCTCTTTCTGTATCTCTCGTCCTCTCAGCTTGTGAATGAGCCAAAGCACCAAATTTTCCAAAATAGAAGACTGAGTGGCAAGAGTCTGACATTTGTCCACGGCTACATCATCCCATGTATCTGTGGGTACACACATGCCCTCATTTGCACACACAGCACATGTGTGCACACGCAGACACACACGGTGGCATTTGGATTTCAGTTTGGGCAGCTTGTTGGGCAGAGGAGCGACACTTTCTGCCACAGTCATTTTTCTTCCACCCAGATGCGGAGCACATGGGACCCTAAAGGTACTACCAATATACTGGCAGGAAGCAATTTATCCCACGAGATAAAGCTATGAAATTCAGACGCGGTAAAAGGAAATTCAGCTATAAACCCCTTAGGTGCTCAGAGCTTTACTACGTGTGGTCTTTGGCTATGAAATAAAAGTGTCCCATGGGTGTAGTTGGCTTTGCATGACTCCCAGGTATTTTGCAGATCTAGGTCAGAATTGGAAAGAGGAATCAGGAATTTAGATTCAGGCTCTTTCCTGTCTAACATTTGTGAAGCTCTCACTTATGAACACGGAGAAGGCAATGGCACCCCACTCCAGTACTCTTGCCTGGAAAATCCCATGGGTGGAGGAGCCTGGTGGGCTGCAGTCCATGGGGTCGCGAAGCATCGGACATGACTGAGTGACTTCACTTTCACTTTTCACTTTCCTGCCTTGGAGAAGGAAATGGCAACCCACTCCAGTGTTCTTGCCTGGAGAATCCCAGGGACGGGGGAGCCTGGTGGGCTGCCATCTATGGTGTCGCACAGAGTCAGACATGACTGAAGTGACTTAGCAGCACTTATGAACAAGGTTGTCCTGGGTCTCTGAGTTGGAATCACCTATCATCTTTGCTCAAGGGACATCAAAGCATGACCCCAAGTAGACTGAACTCAAGCCTAGTAGGTAAGAGGGGCCAAGTGAGACGCACAGAAGGAAATTGCTGCAAGAGAGGCATCACTTTCAGCTAGAAAAGGAGGGGAGGGTACCGGCCTTGTCCTTAAGTCATGTCATGGAGGAGATGTAAGATTTGGACTGAAGGAGGGAGGGCATTTCTGGCAGAGAGAAGAGAGTCGTTAAAGATGGAGAGAGGGGAAAGTGGGGGACATAGTTGGCGATAAATGTCAGGCTGCTCTAGGGCATGAGGCACATGTGTGGACATAGAAGAGAGAGGATGGGAAAGAAAATATCTTTTCTGTGTTTTCTGTGATCCCTGTCTTTACCACATCTTCTTCAATCTAGTGGGATCATGCCCCAGACTGTTGACCTAAAACCCCTTTTGCAGGGAGTGGTCACTCTTACCAAGTATCTATAAGGGCTCTGTGATTAGGCAGAACATCAAAATAGAAGGTTCTGGAGGATGCCTCAGGGAAGAAACCTGTCTCTACCTGCCTCCCTGCTGTCTTTGCCCAAGTTATTTCCTTTACCTGAAAGCTTCATCCCTTCCCGTGATGATTGGTCTAAATTCAGGCTCATCCTCCAAGATACAGCTCAAATGCACATTTCACAGGAAGTTCCTCCTTCCTGTCCCCAGCTAGAAGCAACTGTTCTTTCTCTGGAACCTCTGAATCCCATGTTCCTCTGGGATGTTACTGGGACTCTCCTGCCAACAGTGGAAAATCCCAAATGACTACCGTGCCCCACTCCCAATTCTG
Organism: Cephalophus harveyi; assembly: GCA_006410635.1. Taxonomy (NCBI): domain Eukaryota; kingdom Metazoa; phylum Chordata; class Mammalia; order Artiodactyla; family Bovidae; genus Cephalophus; species Cephalophus harveyi. The sequence goes on from SJYT01021106.1 coordinate 48,599, forward strand.
TGTGGTCTCTGTGTGTCTATTCCTGTAAGAAGTTCTTATTATAGATCTGAAGTCAGTTGCCAGACTGGGCTTAATAAGCATAAACTGTCTAAAACAGAGGAGACTAAAGGGTTGAGTGCTGTAGCTCTGAACTTTGAATCCAATCAGCTCATCAAAAATGTGGCCAACAGGGTGAGAAAGTGACAGTATTATTCCAGTTTCTTTGATCGGGGTCTGGGAAGAGGCTAGTGAGTTCTAAAGCCCAGGATCTTCCAGGCAGGCATTGAGAACAGGCAGCACCACCACCCAGAACACAAGGCCCCCTCAGGGGTCTCTATCCATTGGTTAGAAGGCACAGCATATATGGTCCCAGCCTGGGTTCTTCCAACTTCCTCCCAACCAAAGGAATTACCTTCCTTCTCCCCAAACCCGGCTTCCTCTCTGGATTCCAACAGCAACCCCATCCACGCAGCACACAGTTCAGAAAGTCAGAAAGCATCCTCCACCTCTTCTCCTCATCTTCCATTTCCAGTCTACCATCAAGTCTGGTGATTTTATATATACATCATGTCACTCCATGTCTTTCCTTCTGCCTTCTTCTACTGAGACCTAACCAAGCCACCATCACCCCTCTCCTGGGTAATTGCAGTAGCTCCTAACTCTTTACCGCGTGCTCTCTGGCCTCCTCATGTCCATTCCCACACATCAGCTAGTTTGACAGAAAATCTATAGCTGCTTCTTTCAGTCATTGCATCCTTCGCTGTCAGGTGGGATCCAGTCATGTAGCCTGGGTCGGTCATGGCAGGGAATTTGAAACCATTTCACCTCTTCAGTCTCATCTTCCCTGCCTCTCTCCTTGTCTCTCTGAACTTCAAATGTGTGGATCTCTCCTCACAGCATTTGCAGATTGCCTTTCTCTCTGCCAAAGATGTGCACCCTCCTTGTTTTTGTTTTAGCTTTGCTTGGTTTTCAGTGTAATTGTCATTTCCTCAGGGAGATCGTCCTTTATCCCACAAAGTGGACTGTGTCCCTCTCTGATGGTTTCTGAAGTACCCCATGCTTCTCGTCCAGCACTCTTATCACTGTTTATAATGAGATATCAAGCATTGACAAAAATATATCTTTTCTACTAGACAGAAACTTCCTTGGGAATTGAAAAATCATGGCTGATTTTTCATTATTGTATTGCTGGGATATGGCATAGTTCTGAGCACCTCAGTTCAGTTCAGTTCAGTTGCTCAGTCATGTCTGACTCTTTGTGACCTCATGAACCACAGCATGCAAGGCCTCCCTATCTATCATCAATTCCTGGAGTCCACCCAGACTCATGTCCATTGAGTCAGTGATGCCATCCAACCATCTCATCCTCTGTCATCCCCTTCTCCTCCTGCTCTCAGTCTTTCCCAGGATCAGGGTCTTTTTCCAATGAGTTAGCTCTTCACATCAGGTGGCCAAAGTACTGGAGTTTCAGCTTCAACATCAGTCCTTCCAATGAACAATCTCCTTTAGGATGGAATGGTTGGATCTCCTTGCAGTCTGAGCACCTAGTGGTGTTTAAAGCACATTTATTGTGAATGAATGGATTTGTTGATAAATTAACAAGAAAATGAGGGCTTTCCTTGTGTCTCAGCTGGTAAAGAATCCTCCTGCAAGGCGGGAGACCTGGGTTCGATCCCTGGGTTGGGAAGATGCCCTGGAGAAGGGAAAGGCTACCCACTCCAGCATTCTGGCCTGGAGAATTCCATGGGCTGTATAGTCCATGGGGTAGCAAAGAGTCTGACACAACCAAATGACTTTCACTTTCACTTCTTAATAAGCAAATGAACCACCTGGCTATAAGTAAGGACCAGAAGCAGCTAGTGCCTAAGAGAAGGCTTCTTTGTAAGTCTAACAGTAAGGCTGGTTTCTGATTTGTTTTCTTTTTTCTAGAGTTCTCCTTACCAGCAAAATGTCACTACTGCAAAGAATATGTACATATCAAACCCTGGACAAGGGAGTGGCTCCAGTTTGGGAGGTGTGAGGGTCTTCGTTTGGGAACAAAGCCCTCCCTAGATATGAGAACCTGGATTTTGTGTGTCCTGTCTCAGACTAACCTCTCTTCTCAGATCTTCATATCAGTAAAGTCTGAGAGAGTTAGGTCCAACTTTCAGCGTTAGAAGCTTCCTAGACTCTGCCTTAGAAAATGGCCCTCTATCTTGTTTCCTTGGCTTCAGTTTCTCCCAACACCAACCATCCTGACACCACTGCCATTTACATTCACCTCAAGCAGAACCTCCAGTCTTCATTCTGTTGAACAAAACCCAACATCTTCTACCTATAGGATGTATGTAGCCCAAGTGGTACAACCGAGAACAAGTGAATCTTCATCTAAAATATCCTCAAATATAAACTGATCTTTAAGGTACTTCCCAGCCTCATAATGTTATAATTCTGACCCTTGGGTGTGGCACTGAAGGCTCTTTCTGGCCTCATTCCACTTCTGCAATCCAACTGCAGCCAACACTGGATCCCAAAATACTCCTACTGCTAGAAGGGTGGGGGAGGGTGCTGGGGGATAGCTCTTCTCTCTTCTGGCCCCACAACTTCCCATGTTCCTCTTTCCCTGGCAGAATTACCAAGGCATCATTCAAATAAATCCTTGATGCATTCCTTCTTCTACATGACATCAGGCCTCTGCAGCTAAGTTATGCTGCAGTAACAAATGTACCTCAAATTGTAGTGTATTAACACACAACAAAGGTTTATTTCTCCTCCAGGATATATATACAGTGCAGTTCAGAGGGAGGTTTTTCTCCTCAAAGAAACCTAGGAACTGACAAAGGCTGCCAAAGTCTCCATAACCTGGACTGCTTCTGGAAAAACAGAACATGTAAGAAAGTTGATGTGCTCTTCTTGTTTAGGTCCAGAAGTGATGCACATGACCCCCACTCTCAACATGTTGTCCATAAAGAGTCACATAGTTTTTAACTGCAAACAGGCAAGGAGGTATAGGCAGTGTCTAGATGTTCCATAAGGGGCAAATGCTTCTGCCAAAGCAAGGAAAACATGAGCGCATGCTAAATTCTCAATACCTGTCTGCTCATCATGGGATGTAGTGCTAATTGATTTTCCTTCTATTCTGAACACAAATGATGTTTTATGCCTGGAGATCTTATTAATTGACTGAAGGCCAGACTTTGGCCTTGCCTTGATATTCGCTCTGTATTATGTTTGTCTCACTTTCCTCACCAGAAGATAAATGACTTTAAAACAGGAGCCCTTTCCAATGTTAATAAATAACTTCCTCAAGCAGCTGGGTTAAAGGAAAGTGCTCTGGGTATGAGTGGAGCTTTATCTCTGGCAAGTAGCATGATCTTGGGGTAATTGTTTAACCTCTGATGACAGGATAACATTGAATTTCAGAACAAGGGAACAGAATTTCCTTTGTTTACATACCAACTCTCTCACCCACTATATGTGCAACTCCGGGAAACTTAATCTCTCAAAGCCTCAGGTTTCTCATCTTTATGATGGAGATGATAAAGTATCTACCTTATAGATTTGTTGTAAAAATAATGTGTACAGACTTCTTGCCTGGTGCCTGACACAGTTTAAGCACTCTGTAAGTGTAGGCACTTAGTGGCTGGTCTCAGAACCCTGGTTTCCTCAACTATAAAACTAGCATAATGAATTTGGCCATGCTTTACCCCAGGGTATTGTTTGAGTACCATATCAAAATGAGCAGAAGTTATGCTGTGCTTTTGCATGCTTTTGAGTTCAATTATGTCCCATTTATTTATTTTCATTTTTATTTTCATCATCCTAGGAAGTGGGTTAAAAAGATCTTGCTGTGATTTATGTCAAAGAGTATTTTGTGTATATTTTCCTCCAAGAGTTTTATAGTATCCAGTCTAACATTTAGGTCTTTAATCCATTTTGAGTTTATTTTTGTGTATGGTGTTAGGGAGTGTTCTAATTTAATTCTTTTACGTGTAGCTGTTCAGTTTTCCCAGCACTACTTTTTGAAAACACTGTCTTTTCTCCCTTGTATATTCTTGCCTTCTTTGTCATAGATTAGGTGATCAGAGGTATGTAGATTTATCTCTGGGCTTTCTGTCTTATTCCGTTGATCTATATAGTAGATCCACTTTGCTGCACAGCTGAAACTGGCACAACATTGTAAATTAGCAAAACATTATCAACTATACCCCCATTTTAAAAAATGAGCAGAAGTTAAAAGCACATTGTGAAATGTTACATATTACTATTGGTATGTTTCTGCTATTATTGTGTTAGTTGCTCAGTCCTATCTGACTCTTTGTGACCCCAGGGACTGTAGTCCACCAGGCTCCTCTGTTCATGGGATTCTCCAGGCAAGAATCCTGGAGTGGGTTGCCATTCCCTTTTCCAGGGGAGCTCCCTGACCCAGGGATCGAACCTGGTTCTCCTGCATTGCAGATGGATTCTTTACTATCTGAGCCATGTAAATATGAAAGAAATAAACCTCAAATGCAGGTTGGGCATCAGATATTTACTAGTAGATATTTACTGAAATGAACTAAAGAACAGGAGGCTTTTCTGATTGTTTGGCACCAGATATATCCTCTGCTGTTTGCATTTCAGGTGGGAAGTTCTCAGCATACTTCCTGGCACGCAGGGTTGTGTCTACCAGTGGCTCACGATGTCCTCTGTGCCTGGGAAACTGCAGCTCCCTCCCTCTTTTTCTCCATCCATCAAGCTTCTCACCCTCTTCCAGGTGGTAGTTGAACCAGTGGTCCTGCTGCTTGCTTGGTTGTATTGAAATCATTGGAGAGAAACTAGAGAGAGCATCTTCAAAAGGGAAAGTGATCCGTTCTCTTTCTGGTCCTACTCATTTTTCACTTTAAGACAAGGCAGAAGGAACCATATTTCTTTCTGAAGTCTTTATTTTCCTGTCAATAGAAATCTTGTTAACTGCCTGGCTGAGCAGGGTTTAACACTGACATGCTCATTTGGTCAATCCTCTTTCTGTTATTAACCCTGGTTCAGTGTTGAACAGTAGCAATCCTGGCTCCTTCAAGGTCAGAGCTCTCAGGTAGAGTCAACCGTCCAGAGCCATTGGTTTGGAATCTTATCTTCTCCTTAATTTGATGAACATTCACCACCCCTCCTGCAAGAAACTGTGAGAGACGTAAAGTATCAGAGGTTGCTGGGATAGTGTCATGGGGTGGGGGGGATTTGGGTAAATGTGGTCCCTGGATTGAGATTGCCTGGCTAGGAAGTATGGTTTCATCAGCTGAGGACATTCTGCATCTATGTATGCTCCCGGGTCTCAGGTTCCTCATGTCATTGAAATAATGAATATAGAGTACTCGGCTTAGTGCCTGGAAGGGAAGAAATAGGCAGTACATTCTCAGGTTGATAATGATTATTCAGTGTTCACTGAAGATTGGAAAGCCCCTGCTATGTGCCAGGAGCTGCTTTGAGTGCTTAGAATACATCAGGGAACAAAACAAAAATCGCTGTCCTCAGGGAGCTTACATGATAAAGATGGTGATAATGATGATGACGATATGGAAGATGGTTCCTGCCCTCTAGGAGCTTAACATCTGTTGGGGGAAATAAAATGAATCCCTGTGTTGCCATGGCATAACCCTGGGATACTTGCAGCTCAGTAAATGTCTCTTATTGCAAGGAGGGGGGTGGGGGGCGTCACTGGGAGTCCACAGAACACTCTGTTCATCTCTGAGCCTCCACTGCTGGTTTTCTGAGTGTATTAGTGAGCCTCTTGTATTAAATTTTCAACCTCACAATACGATGTGTCCTATATGGTTTTTCCTGTGGTCATGTCTGGATGTGAGAGTTGGACTGTGAAGAAGGCTGAGCGCTGAAGAATTGATGCCTTTGAACTGTGGTGCTGGAGAAGACTCTTGAGAGTCCCTTGGACAGCAAGGAGATCCAGCCAATCCATTCTGAAGGAGATCAGCCCTGGGATTTCTTTGGAAGGAATGATGCTAAAGCTGAAACTCCAGTACTTTGGCCACCTCATGAGAAGAGTTGACTCACTGGAAAAGACTCTGATGAAGAATTGGGGGCAGGAGGAGAAGGGGACGACAGAGGATGAGATGGTTGGATGGCAACACAGACTCGATGAATGTGAATCTGAGTGAACTCCGGGAGATGGTGATGGACAGGGAGGCCTGGCGTGCTGCGATTCATGGGGTCGCAAAGAATCGGACACGACTGAGCGACTGAACTGAATTGAACTGATCATGGGTGAAAAGGACGGCTCCGAGAAGCCCCTATAAAACCAAAGAAAATATTACAGGATTTTGGGGGACAGCAATTGTTCATATATTCATCCATTCATTCAGAAATATTTCCCCAGCACCTAGGAGGTGGCTGGAACTTCCCCAAACAGCGTGAGCGGCACAGAGACGAATGAAGCACGGTGCCTGGTCATCCTTTACCGGAGTCGACGACGCACATGCGTGGCTATTTCTCTAAGGTCGTGGTGAGGAATCTCACGCCTCCCTTCCCAGGCTTCATCCCCTTCCTTGGTAATGGGCTCAGGGGACAGTGATGGAAGTGTGCGAGGGCAGAGAACCACCCACTGGAACACAGACCAAGGGAGACCAGAGGAGCTGTTCTGTTCCCGTGACTAGGAACAGCATTGGTGACGTCAGTGTCTCGAGAGAAGAAAACCAGTCATGTGAATAACTGATCTGTAATTCCGTGAGAAAAGTTCCACCCCTGAGTCAATAGCTTCCACAGCCGATACTCTGAGAGTTTGTCTTGATGACGAAAATGTTGATACTGCAGCCGTTTGAGGATTAGCTGCTGCTGCTAAATTGCTTCAGTTGTGTCTGACTCTGCGACCCCCTAGACGGCAGTCCACCAGGCTCCCCCGTCCCTGGGATTCTCCAGGCAAGAACACTGGAGTGGGTTGCCATTTCCTTCTCCAATGCATGGAAGTGAAAGTGAAAGTGAAGTCGCTCAGTCGTGTCTAACTCTTCGCAACCTCGTGGACTACAGCCTACCAGGCTCCTCCGTCCATGGGATTTTCCAGGCAAGAGTGCTGGAGTGGGTTGCCATTGCCTTCTCCAAATTTTCTTATTTAGTTCCCTCTAAAAATCTCAGAGAGACACCTGTATGAACCAAGGAAGACTTGGTAATGGTAGCCCAGTGATTAGTAGCGAATTTGTTTCTACTATGTGAAGGTGACTTTCACATCCAGTGCTTTGTTCTTACATGTGCGTGCATGCTAAGTCACTTCAGCTGTGTCTGACTCTTTGTGACCCTATGGATTGTAGCCTGCCAGGAACCTTTGTCCATGGGCTTCTCCAGGTAAGAATACTGGAGTGGGTTGCTATGCCCTCCTCCGGGGGACATTCCTGACCCAGGGATCGAAACCATGTCTCCATTGACAGGCAGGTTCCTCACCACTAGCACCACCTGGGAAGCCTGTTGTTACACAAATTTGTCCTTCAAAGGCTATCTCAAGAGGAGGGCTGATCTGGAGGTCAGAGGACTCTCCTACCATCTTGTGGTATGACATTAGGCAAATCAGGTTCTCACCATGGACCTCAGATTCAGTTCAGTTCAGTTTAGTTCAGCTCAATCTCAGATTCCTGTCCTATAAAGGGTACAAGTCTCACTAGGGCACTTTGTTAAGATGCAGATTCGAGTACCACCCCAGAGATTGCTGTTCAGTAGTTTTGGGGTGAGACTTTGGGATCTGTGTTTGTAATTCTCATGCCTGGTGATTTTAGTGTGAAAGTCTGTCTATACTAGGGCCCTGAAGAGATTTATTTAGATCAGTGAGGACCACAGAGAGGCCCCTGAACATATGAAAGAGATGAGGAAGTCAACTTTACATACCAGGTGATGTCAGGTATACACATCCAGTTTTCTGCCTGCCTCCCTGAGAAGATGGCCAGCCCCGTCTACATTTTCTTCTTGCCTTGCTTTTACTATTCTCTTTTTACTCACCACTACTTGGTAATTACTTACTAACAGCTCTCTTGGGGAGAGGGGAAGAATCCATTTATTTATCTACAGTTCATTCCGTATTACAAGGCATTAAGAAAACCATAAATTGTATCATGCTTTTAAGTGTATATGCTGGAAATACCACTAACAGTGCTAAAAATCCATTTACAATCTGCTTAAAAGCTGTTTTGAAATGATGGGTTCTAGAAGAGAAATTGGCCCTTTTAGAAAAGTTTTTCTGCTAAATGGAGAATTACATAATTCCAAGGTCTGTTTGGAGGCAAGCTGCCAAGAGTTTTGGTTGCTAAAAGAACAATTATTTTCCAATTTAACTTCAAACCTGACATGGATAAGAAACTTTAAAATTAGGAAGATTTTCAAGTGAACATAAATTACTTTAGTAATCAAACATACGTTATTTTAAAAATAAGGCTCAGAGAAATGAAGTGGTTTTGGGAATCTGAGAGTATTGAAACCCTTCCCCATAGGCAAATTGGCAGAGGAAGTTGTGATTATGAAAAAATTTTGGTGGTGGTTCCCACTTCTGACACTAGTGTGGTTTTCCTTCCCCAGTTTTCACAGCCATCAGTGGGAGAGACAATAGAAATAAGCAGAAACTATACAGATGTACTTCCCTGGGGTAGGAAATGGCAGCCCACTCCAATATGCTTGCCTGGAAAATTCTACAGACAGAGGAGCCTGGCGGGCTACAGTCCATGGGGTCACAGAGTCGAACTGAGCACCCACAGATATACTAGTTTCTCTGGCTTATTTTCTAGATACTTGTGCTTATATTGTATACAGTCTTTTTACCATACTTTCCCACATGACGTTATAACACAGGGACTTAAGCTGCTATTATAAAAATCCTTATAACATATAAGATTGTGTTGTTTTCCATCACACAAGTACACTCTAATTCATTTAGCCATTATCTTTTTATTGAACATTTTGATTACTTCTATTTTTTCCCCCTTGTGTGCAAGGAACACTCAGTGCATAAAGAATTTTCTGTATTTAGAATTATTCCCTTAGGAGAGATTCTTATATAGATTGAGGTCTGGTACCACAGGAGTGTAAATTGTTCTCAGTTTTTCTTTATTTTTTTTCAAACTGCTAAGAGGAGCTTTTGAAAACAATCTGGTTTGAAGTTACTTCCTGGGAGGGGTCTGATTTCAAAATAAAGATTTATGAAAAGAAAAAAAAAAACTATGCAAATCTAGCTATAACATTAGAATGCTGCTGCTGCTGCTAAGTCGCTTCAGTCGTGTCCGACTCTGTGCGACCCCATAGACCGCAGCCCACCGGGCTCCCCCGTCCCTGGGATTCTCCAGGCAAGAACACTGGAGTGGGTTGCCATTTCCTTCTCCAATGCATGAAAGGGAAAAGTGAAAGTGAAGTCGCTCAGTCGTGTCCAACTCTTAGCGACCCAATGGACTGTAACCCACCAGGCTCCTCCATCCATGGGATTTTCCAGGCAAGAGTACTAGAGTGGGGTGCCATTGCCTTCTCTGAATTAGAATGCTACCAACTACTAATTGGTCATGTTTATGAGATTTCAAATGTGGCACAGTGGTAATGCAGGAGACATAGGAGACATGGGTTCAATCCCTGGGTCAGGAAGAGCCCCTGGAGTAGGAAATGGCAATCCACTCCAGTAGTCTTGCCTGGAAGATTCCTTGGACACATGAGCCTGGTGGGCTATAGTCCATGAGGTCGCAAAGAGTCGAACACAACTGAGCAACTGAGCGCGAGCATGGTTTAATAGAAAAACTATAAATGGAGTTCTATGTCTTTAATTCTTTAAAGCTTTTTATGCATATGTATCATCTTTTCATTCATTTGTTACAAAGTCTGAGTTAAAAGCATAATCTGAATATTTAGCCAAAAAAATCTAATTCATGGTAGTAACAGTGATATATTTCATTATATTCAACTTAATGTCAGACATGAAAAGATTCTAAACCTTTTTCATGTTGCTGCTGCACCCATCAGGAGAGCTGTGTGGCTAACATTTAACCATTGTTCAACCTGAAGAAGCAAAACACAGCTGAGAGAAGGGACTTGTTTTAGTTCACCAGGCTAAGGAGAGGCAACACTGGGGCTGTGTTTCCTGATCCCCAGACCTGTGGTTAATGGGAATGCTTTATCACACTAACATAAATCAGTCTTCATCCCTCCATTTACCTCTGCATGCAACAAATGGCATAATGGTTGTACCTAAGAGGGAGTCAATATCTAGATGCTGGAAATAAAGTGATTAAAAAATGATTCTCTATTCTCAAGAAGCTACCATTATAATGGGAGAATCATAAATGCCAATAGATTACCTGCAATTTGATTATGTATAACTCTGTTACAGCAGTTAAATATTGAAGGCACACAGAAAGGGTGTAACTAAGAAGCAAGGAAGTCTGGGAAGGCTTCACCAAAGCAAGGGCATCTGAAATCACCCTTAAAGGAAGACTATCCTGAAGCTGGTAAAGACTGAGGGCAAGTGGAGAAGGGGGCGGCGGAGGATGAGTTGGCTGGATAGCATCACTGACTCAGTGGACGTGAATTTGAGCAAACTCCAGGAGATAGTGAAGGAGTGGGAAGCGTGGCTTGCTGCAGCCAATGGAGTTGCACAGAGTTGAACACAACTTAGTGACTGAACAACAACAAATGCTTACAAGTCAGGGATTAGATGTTGTGTTGAGGCAGGACATTCGATGTTTGATGCCTGCATTGGGAAGATCCCCTGGAGGAGGAAATGGCAAACCATTCCAGTATGCTTGCCTGGGAAATCCCGTGGACAGAAGAGTCTGGCAAGCTACAGTCCAGGGGGTCACAGAGAGTCTGACATGATTCAAGCGATTAACACTTTGATTCAAAGTGGAGCGGGCGGGAGGAGCCTAGGCAGAGGAAAGGATGTAGACTCTTCTGGGAATGGTGATATCAGTTCAGTGCCATTGGGTCCTAAGTTTTGGAGGGTGAATGAGTGGCAGGAGGCACCACTGGGCAGTAGAGGACGTGAAAGGTCATTGTGGTAAGCTTGGGTGCAGAGGACCGGGCACTGGGTGAAGGGAGTCAGGAGTGTCTTGCAAGTTACGTGGTGTGGTAGGGGGTGGGTAGGCGAGGGAGACAGAGAGACAGAGTGAAATAGACTTTGTGCCCTTAACTGTGGATTCAGGTGACAGTCTTCTGGAGCGGTTGACACATGCAGACGGGAGATTGTTTATGGGGCCATTGCAAAGAGGCGGGTGAAGGATGAGGATCCAGCTAAGGTGGCAATAGCCAGGCTGGAGAGAAGAGGACTCATGTAAGAGACATTGACAGAATTGAGCTTTAATTAAATCATTGTTCAATTGCTAAATTGTGTCTTACTCTTTGTGACCCCATGGACCGCAGCACTCCAGGCTCCTCTATCCTCTACCCTCTCCCAGAGTTTGCGCAAACCCACGCCCATTGGATCGGTGATGCTTTCTAACTGTCTCATTCTCTGCTGCCCCCTTCTCCTTTTGCCTTCAATCTTTTAATTAAATGCAGGAACTAAAAAAGAATCGGCTACTGAGGATAATTTTAAGGCTTCAGTTAGGGAAAGTGAGTAGGAAAAGTAGAGCTGGAAGATGTGAGGAAGAGAAGCAGTTTGAGCAAAGAAGGATAAGAAAGCGAGTTACCTTTGGGATGTTTGAAGGGCATCCAGGTAAAAGTGTGGCAGTTAGAGATGGGAGCAGGCAAGTGAGAGCAGGAGACAGAGATTTGGAAGGTGATGCAAATACAGTTTGTGCAGGTGAAGAAGGAGTGGGTGGGTCATCCAGAGAGGATAGGCAGAGGAAATAAGGAACAGGAAGGACCCACACCTGGGAAATGCTGACCTTTATGAAAAGAACCCAGTAATTGAGCCTGAGAAGGGGAGAAAAGGCAAGTGAGAGCAGTGATATGGAAACAAAGGGAGTAGAATTTGTTGTTTCTCTGCTTGAAAATTTCCTACTAGAAAGCTGGTCAGGATAGTCCAGCTAGAACTCTTTTTGCAGCAAATGCTAAACTGGACAAGACACAGGGCCCTCAGCCTGCCCCAGGGAACCCGAGATGCATGGGCATCCTAGCTTGACAGCAGCAGACTGAGTAGACAGTGTTGCCCTGGGGAAAGTGTCTCAGGGAGAGTCTATGCAACTTGATCTTTCCTTATTTTCTAAAGCAGATTGGAGGGAAAGATGAAAGAAGGAAAGAAAATAACCTCGGATGGTTCCTGCCTTTCTGGCTCCATTTACTTCATCTCCTATAGTGAGTTTGCCAACCCTACAAGGGAGACGGGGGCTTCTCAGGTGGCTCAGTGAAAAAGTATCCACCTGCCAATGCAGGAGTTGTGGCTTCAGTCCCTGGGTGGGAGAGATCCTTTCGAGTAGGAAAAGGCAACCCCTCCAGTATTCTTGCCTGGAGAGTCCCATGGGCTATAGTCCATAGGGTTGCAAAAGATGACTTCCCGACTAACAACAAAAGAGATGGAGGTGGGGAGCCCCTTCCTCATCCTTATGTTTCTCTCTCACACTCCCAACCCCAAGAAAATGGAAACCCATTTTTCCAATGGGTTGGGTGCCAAGGGTCCACACACTCATTGACACATTATTCTTTTCCAGGTAAATTTTTAAATTTATTTGTTATTTGTCTGCATCTCATCTTAGTTGCAGCCTGCAGGATCTCTTGCTCTGTGTGGGCTTAGTTGCCCCCACGGTATGGGGGATTTTAGTTCTCAGACCAGAGATTGAACCCACGTCCCCTGCATTGCAAGGTGGATTCCTAACCACTGAACCCCCAGGGAAGCCCCTTTCCAGGTAATTTGAGACCATAACATGCCATTTCCTCTTCTTGTTCTGGAGGTGATCTGATTCTCTGTCCGATCCCCACTATCCTCTGCTCTGTTGCCAAGAGTCATCTTTGGGGAAGGTGGATGGTTATGACTATCTATTTTGCCTGAATTTGGTTCAGTTTTTGGAAAACTGGAAATATTAGAAATACTAAGAATTACTGGCTGTGGATCCAGGCTGCACTCTTGAATCCAGATGTATCAAATTCAGTTATTAAGGTGATGTTTACTTCCCTCAGGCTCAGGTGGTAAGGAATTTGCCTGCAATGCAGGAGACCCAGGTTCCATCCCTGGGTTGGGAAGATCCCCTGGAGAAGGAAATGGCAACCTACTCCAGTATTCTTGCCTGGAGAATCCCATGGACAGAGGATCCTGGCAGGCCACAGTCCATGGGGTCACAAGAGTCAGACACAATTTAGCAAGCTAAACCACCATGGTGATGTGTAGCCCTCAGTTTGACTCGTGGCTACTTTTTAATTTTATCCAGATTCTTATCTAGAGGAGGAGAAAACATCTACTGACCTGTTCAAATCCTGACATAGGCCTATTTTACATAGGAGGAAATTGAATTCATGCAGTTTATAAATGTCAAAGCAGGGATTAGAACAGAGTTAAAAACCAGAGTTGACCCCAACTCCTTGTCCTATTTCTGTTTCTCCATGTTCCCTCTTCAGGTTGACATGCTGACGAGAAGAAAAAGAAGCCTCACAGTCAAATGATGTGATTCCAGTTACAAGGATCCACTGAAGCCAGCTTTTGATGTCCTGCCTGCTCCCAGGCTATCGGTTCAGGAAATGCTGTGTGGTCTATTCCCATGAGGTACATTCTGAGACGGTCTTCTCATCGGCGTGCTGGGAAAGACACTCTTCCTTTCCCCAAAGATTTCACTTCTCTGGATGACGCCAATTTTCCTAATGGGGGACAGGAAAAGGGTCCAGTTTCTCTGCAAGACCATTCAAGCCCTTTCCCAGGGCAGGATGATCTCTGGGAAAGTTATAGGAATTTCCCTGCAGGTTCTGTCATGCTCCAGGCTGCAGAGAATGCTTGCCTGGGTTTCCCTCCCCACTAACCATCACCTCAGACTTCCCACGTAGCTCAGTGGTAAAGAATCCAGGTAAAGAACACAGGAGAAGCAGGAGATGTGGGTTTGATCCCTGGGTCGGGAAGATCCCCCAGAAGAAGAAACGACAATCCACTCCAGTATTCTTGCCTGAATAATCTCATGGACAGAAGAGCCTGGAGGGTTACAGTCCATGGGGTCACAAAGAGTCAGACATGACTGAAGTGACTTCATATGCAATATTTGATTTATAATGTTATGTAATGTCTTCTGTATAGCAAGGTGATTCAGTTGTGTGTGTTTGGGGTTTGGGGGGGTAACTGCTCACTTGTGTCTGACTCTTTGCAACCCCTTGGACTATAGCCCTCCAGGCTCCTCTGTCCATGGGGTCTCCAAGCAGGAATACTGGAGTGGGTAGCCATTCCCTTCTCCAGAGGATCTTCCCAACCCAGGGATCCAACCCAGGTCTCCCACATTGCAGGCAGATTCTTTACTCTCTGAGCCACCAGGGAAGCCCTTGACCTCACAGGGACTTGGTGAAGATAATAAGAAATGGCATGTGAAAACTTTGAAAAATATTAGTTATGTATGTACATGTGTGGGTGTTATGTGCTTTTGCTATGGCCACTTCTGTCCTTTAAAGTGGCTAAGTTGCAAGTACTTACAGGCACTACCTTACATCATATAGGGTCTACTGCTGCTGCTGCTGCTAAGTCGCTTCAGTCGTGTCCTATTCTGTACGACCCCATAGACGGCAGCCCACCAGGCTTCCCCATCCCTGTGATTCTCCAGGCAAGAACACTAGAGTGGGTTGCCATTTTCTTCTCCAATGGGTCTAGCAACATTAAATTGGCAGTTAGGTTATAGGAGAAAGGTGTTGATATGGAATTTTATATGAGGTAATCAATGTAACCTTTAAAATTTTACTTTTAATGGCTATATTTTTCTGGGCTGGCTTCCATATGGAAATCCTTGAAAAATAGTACATTTGATGGGGAGGTAATAGGTAAGATCTGTCTAGTCAAGGCTATGGTTTTTCCTGTGATCATGTATGGATATGAGAGTTGGACTGTGAAGAAGGCTGAGCACTGAAGAATTGATGCTTTTGAACTGTGGTGCTGGAGAAGACTCTTGAGTCCCTTGGACTGCAAGGAGATCCAACCAGTCCATTCTGAAGGAGATCAACCCTGGGATTTCTTTGGAAGGAATGATGCTAAAGCTGAAACTCCAATACTTTGGCCACCTGATGCCAAGAGTTGACTCCTTGGAAAAGACCCTGATGCTGGGAGGGGTTGGGGGCAGGAGGAGAAGGGGACAACAGAGGATGAGATGGCTGGATGGCATCACTGACTCGATGGACGTGAGTCAGTGAACTCTGGGAGTTGGTGATGGACAGGGAGGCCTGGCGTGCTGCGATTCACGGGGTCGCAAAGAGTTGGACATGACTGAGCGACTGAACTGAACTGAACTGAGTAGGTAAAGATTTTGTTAGATTCGAAAACCTACATTGTAAAATACTTGGCATCCTGGCTCTTGTTCAGATGAAAATGTATGACAGAACGTGTTTTTCAAAGTGAGCTTTTGAAAGAACAGAAACCTGAAATGTAATGTATCCTGTGGTGAATAAACGGTTTAACAGGTTTGAAAATTAATAAAATAAACTTGATTATTGATTATTAGGGATTACTCATTAGGATGGTTTAAAATAAAAAAAGAAAAGGAAATAGAAAAAAAAAAAGAAGTCTCAAACCATCTACAGATGCAAGCAGACAGGTCAATTTTGGACTTTCTGAAGGCTTGTTCAGTTCAGTTCAGTTCAGTCGCTCAGTCGTGTCCGACTCTTTGCAACCCCATGAATCGCAGCACGCCAGGCCTCCCTGTTCTTTACCATCTCTCGGAGTTCACCCAGACTCACGTCCATCGAGTCCGTGATGCCATCCAGCCATCTCATCCTCGGTCGTCCCCTTCTCCTCCTGCCCCCAATCCCTCCCAGCATCAGAGTCTTTTCCAGTGAGTCAACTCTTCGCATGAGGTGGCCAAAGTACTGGAGTTTCAGCTTTAGCATCATTCCTTCCAAAGAAATCCCAGGGTTGATCTCCTTCAGAATGGACTGGTTGGATCTCCTTGCAGTCCAAGGGACTCTCAAGAGTCTTCTCCAACACCACAGTTCAAAAGCATCAATTCTTTGGCGCTCAGCCTTCTTCACAGTCCAACTCTCACATCCATACATGACCACAGGAAAAACCATAGCCTCAACTAGACTTGTTAGTATCTTACTATTCAAAGCAGGATGAGAGGACCAGCCCCAAAGAATCACCCAGGAGTTTGTTAGAGATGCTGAAATCTTTGGCTCCACCCCAGATCTTCTGGACCAGAAGTTGCATTTAGTAAGATACCTAAGTGACTCTTGGGAACATTACAGTTTCCTTGGTTTTGGTACTTTTATTTCTCAGGGCTGAACTTTGGTAGCAATCCTAAACTAGATGCTGGGCTAGCCCGCTAGAGTCCTAAGGAGCCAGACTGCTGACGTTCAGAGTGACAGTTTAGTTCCCAAACACAATGAGAGACGGAATTCTGTGAGTGACCATCTGTCCTTTTGTATAAGTGGCTGCCTCTGGCCCAGGGCTGTGGGTGAATCAGAGCATGTGATTTATCAGACATATATTTAGAAAGTAAACAATTGCCCAAAGAAAGGAGGGCGTGAAGAAATAATATCACCCATATCTGTTTCTCATTATAAAATAATATTGCTGGTTTGCACGCTTTCTAGATTCCTTAGGGCATTCTATTGCCACTCTGGGTTTGTTTTCTGTTTTTTTTTTTTTTTTTTTTAACATATTTAGAAGACATTAATAGAAATGTTGCTGCATGGGAACAAAAATATTTTTCTCACAAAATGTTCCCATTCAATAAGTTGCTGCATATTTTTGTTCCATATGGTGCTTAAGCTGACAGTGTCTGTAGGCAATGCAATTGACAGAGCATCAGAGAAGTAGGCTTATATATTTAAAGTGGGTATATGATTTCATGTCCAGGGATTTTTTTAGACAAAAATCTGTGATGGTTAATTAAAAAAAAAAAGCATAATGTTAAAGAGGAGTTCAAACTAACTTCAAAAAAAGGACTGCAGAGGAAGTAAATTCATTCATTCACTTTATTCATTCATCATATTTACTAATCTTTCTGGGGGGATTCAGTGATGAATGAAACATTGTCCATGGCACTGAAGAACTCACCCTCTAGTGGAAGAGAAAGAAGGAAGACACCAAAGGATGACAAGAGCTATGTGGGTACTCGGGGAACACAGAGTAGGGTTCTGAGTGATACTGAGGTGGGGTAGGAGGTGAGGGAAGTCTTCCCTGAAAACATGACCCAAAGATTGAATTCACAAAGTTACTCCCTCAATTCCTTCAGGTCTCGGCTCTGTATAAGTAAAGCCCTTCTGACCATCTATATCAAGAACAATAGTCACTCCAAACTCTGCCATCTGGACCCTTTCACCCTGCTGTGTATCCTCCATAGCATTTATCACCGCCCATATAAGCCAGTCTCCAAGACAGCCCCGAAGATCTCTGCATCTTGTTATGCATGCCCTCTCTCATATTTGATCAGGGTTACATGTGTGTGTGCTTAGCTGTGTCCAACTCTTCACAACCCTATGGACTGTAGCCCGCCAGGCTCCTCTGTCCTTGGGATTTTCCAGGCAAGAATACTGGAGAAGGTTGCCATTTCCTTCTCCAGGGGATCTTCCCAACCCAAGGATTTATCCCCAGTCTCCTGCATCTTCTGCATTGCAGGTAGATTCTTTACCACTGAGCCACTGGGGAAGCCCCAGTCAGGGTTAAGAATGACAGAACATGGTGGAGGCAAAGATATGCCACTTCCAAGATTAAACTGTAAAGGATTCTATGGCTTCCATCTTGACCACTGTTTCTCTGGGGGAAGCTGGCTGCCAGGGGTGAGTAGCTCTCCTAAGAGATCCACATGGTGAGAAAAATAGCCTCCTGATAATGCCACATGAATGAACTTGAAAGCAGATCCCCCAAAGCTAGACACATCTTCAGATCAACCTTCAAGACAGCCTGACTACAACCTCATGAGGGACCCGAAGCAAGAACAACCCAACAGGCTCCTGAATATCAGAAGCTGTAAGATAATATAAGTTTTTTTCGAGGTACTGAATTTGAGGCAATTTGTTACACTGGAATATCTAACTAATATGTTATTATAAGTTTACTTACAGTACAGGTTTACTTATTTACTTGTATCTGTCCTCTGTAGTTCAGTTCAGTCACTTCAGTTCAGTCACTGAGTCATGTCTGACTCTTTGAGATCCCGTGGACCGCAGCAAGCCAGGCCTCCCTGTCCATCACCAACTCCCAGAGTTCACTCAAACTCACATCCATTGAGTCGGTGATGCCATCCAGCCATCTCATCCTCTATCATCCCCTTCTCTTCCCACCTTCAATCTTTCCCAGCATCAGGGTCTTTTCAAAAGAGTCAATTCTTCATGTCAAGTGGCCAAAGTATTGGAGTTTCAGCTTCAGCATCAGTCCTTCCAATGATTTTTCAGGACTGATTTCCTTTAAGATGGACTGGTTGGATCTTCTTGCTTTCCAAGGGACTCTCAAGAGTCTTCTCCAACACCACAGTTCAAAAGCATCAATTCTTCGGCACTCATTTCTTTATAGTGCAACTCTCATATCCATACATGACTACTGGAGAAACCATAAGCTTTGACTAGATGGACCTTTGCTGGCAAAGTAAAGGCTCTGCTTTTTAATATGCTGTCTAGGTTGGTCATAACTTTTCTTCCAAGAAGTAAGCATCTTAATTTCATGGCTGCAGTCATCATCTGCAGTAATTTTGGAGCCTAAAACAATAAAGTCTGTCACTGTTTCCATTGTTTCTCCATCTATTTGCCATGAAGTGATGGGACCAGATGCCATGATCTTAGTTTTCTGAATGCTGAGTTTTAAGCCAAGTTTTTCACTCTCTTTCACTTTCATCAAGAGGCTCTTTTGTTCTTCTTTGCTTTCTGCCATAAGTGTGGTGTCATCTGCATATCTGAGGTTATTGATATTTCTCCCAGCAATCTTGATTCCAGCTTGTGCTTCATCCAGTCCAGCATTTCTCATGATGTACTCTGCACATAAGTTAAATAAGCTGGGTGACAATATTCAGCCTTGATGGACTCCTTTCCCAATTTGGCACCAGTCTGTTGTTCCATATCCAGTTCTATTTGTTGCTTCCTGAACTGCACACAGATTCCTCAGGAGGCAGGTCAGATGGTCTGGCATTCCCATCACTTTAAGAATTTTCCAGAGTTTGTTGTGATCCACACAGTCAAAGGCTTTGCCATAGTCAATAAAGCAGAAGTAGATGTTTTTCTGGAACTTTCTTGCTTTTTTGATGATGCAATGGATTTTGGCAATTTGATCTCTGGTTCTTCTGCCTTTTCTAAAACCAGCTTGACTGTCTGGAAGTTCACAGTGGAAGCCTGGCTTGGAGAATTTTGAGCATTACTTTACTAGCGTGTGAGATGAGTGCAATTGGGTAGTAGTTTAACATTCTTTGGCATTGCCATTTTGGGGATTGGAATGAAAACTGACCTTTTCCAGTCCTGTGGCCACTGCTGAGTTTTCCAAATTTGCTGGCATATTGAGTGCAGCACTTTCACAGCATCATCTTTCAGGATTTGACATAGCTCAACTGGAATTCCATCACCTCCACTATCTTTGATTGTAGTGATGCTTCAAAAACTGACCTTTTCCAGTCCTGTGGCCACTGCTGAGTTTTCCAAATTTGCTGGCATATTGAGTGCAGCACTTTCACAGCATCATCTTTCAGGATTTGACATAGCTCAACTGGAATTCCATCACCTCCACTATCTTTGATTGTAGTGATGCTTCCTAAGGCCCACTTGACTTCACATTCCGGGATGTCTGACTCTAGGTGAGCGATCACACCATCGTGGTTATCTGGGTCATGAAGACTTTGTATAGTTTTTCTGTGTATTCTTGCCACCTCTTCTTGATATCTTCTGCTTCTGTTAGGTCCATATCCTTTCTGTCATTTATTGTGCCCATCTTTGCATGAAATGTTCCCTTGGTATCTCAAGGGAAGAGATTTTCCTGAAAAGATCTCTAGTCTTTCCCATTCTGTTGTTTTCCTCTATTTCTTTGCATTGATCACTGAGGAAGACATTCTTATCTCTCCTTGCTATTCTTTGGAACTTTGCATTCAAATGGGTATACCTTTCCTTTTCTCCTTTGCCTTTCACTTCTCTTTTCACAAGTAATTTAAGATTTTCCTGAAAAGATCTCTAGTCTTTCCCATTCTGTTGTTTTCCTCTATTTCTTTGCATTGATCACTGAGGAAGACATTCTTATCTCTCCTTGCTATTCTTTGGAACTTTGCATTCAAATGGGTATACCTTTCCTTTTCTCCTTTGCCTTTCACTTCTCTTTTCACAAGTAATTTTAAGACCTCCTCAGACAACCATTTTGCCTTTTTGCATTTCTTTTTCTTGGGGATGGTCTTGATCCCTGCTTCCCGTACAATGTCATGAACCTCTGTCCATAGTTCTTCAGGCACTCTATCAGATCTAACCCCTTGAATCTATTTCTCACTTCCCCTGTATAATCATAAGGGATTTGACTTAGGTCATACATGAATGGTCTAGTGCTTTTCCCTACTTTCTTCAACTTCAGTCTGAATTTGGCAATAAGGGGGGTTCTCTGGTGGCTCAGAGGGTAAAGCATCTGCCTGCAATGTGAGACACCCAGGTTTGATCTCTGGGTTGGGAAGATCCCCTGGAGAAGGAAATGGCAACCCACTGTGGTACTCTTGCCTTGAAAATCCCATGGATGGAGAAGCCTGGTAGGCTACAGTTCATGGGCTCGCAAAGAGTGGGACACGACTGAATGACTTCACTTTATACTTTGGCAATAGGGAGTTCATGACCTGAGCCACAGTCAGCTCCTGGTCTTGTTTTTGCTGACTGTATAGAGCAGGGAGTTCATCTTTCAGTGTCCTATCTTTTTGCCTTTTCATTCTGTTCATGGGGTTCTCAAGGCAAGAATACTGAAGTGACTTGCCATTCCCCCCTCCAGTGGATCACATTTTGTCAGAACTCTCCACCATGTCCCATCCATCTTGGGTGGCCCTACACAGCATGGCTCATAGTTTCATTGAGCTAGACAAGGCTGTGGTCCTCTATAGGCTGTGACCTGAATAAGGACAATCACTTTGCTTTGTTCACTGCTATATCTCTAGTGCCTGGAACTTGACCCAGATCATAGTAGATGCAGAGTTTACATGTGTTAAATCAATGATTAGAAGCTACTGCCACTCATTCTAGTGATTCAAATGAAGATTTATCATGTCTCCATGTATGTGGGAGGTCCTCAGGATGGGAGGGACTAGCTTTATTTCTCTTCTGAACCAACTAATTGGATGTTTTGTAAGTAATGAATCCCACAACTAACTGAAAGAACTCAGTCAAGCTCTCTAGAGAACAAAAGCAGAGACATGAAAGCTGATGTTTCACCCAGTCACAATGCACAGGACAACTGGCATTTCCTATCTGGGTTCTCATCAAAGCCAAGGGCAACAGACCATTGCTGGGACTGACCATTAACACAAAATGGTAATGGACCAGCAGAGCTAGCTGCTTCTGGGGAAATATGGTCCCTGAATTATGAGCAGAAAAAGACTCCATGGAAATCAAGGTCCAGGGTCTCCTAACTGTAAGCTGATTCTTTGCCATCTGAGCCACCAGGGAAATCCCATAAAAGGATATATTTGAAGTAAAAACTATACAGCTGTCTGGATTCTCTCATAACCAAGTTTTGATTTATTTGGTCCACTGATATTGGACACAGGGCACCTTAAAAAGTCTACAGATGATTTTAATGGACGGCCAGAATAGAGAACCACTATACTAGACCTTTCTTGTGGAATGACCCAACTGACTTAAAGATAGAGCATCCAAAGCATGCTCCCGACTCCTTGGC
Organism: Cephalophus harveyi; assembly: GCA_006410635.1. Lineage (NCBI taxonomy): Eukaryota > Metazoa > Chordata > Mammalia > Artiodactyla > Bovidae > Cephalophus > Cephalophus harveyi. Next base: position 70,452 of record SJYT01021106.1, read on the forward strand.
AGGTGATGCCTACCATTTGGGCTGATTCCACCCTTTGACTTCCATATTTAGAATGTCCCCAGACTTTCAAGATAGCTCTGGATATCTGATTCTCAACTGGGGTGGAACATTACTAAATGGATATTTCTTTCACTAGAAGTAAAACACTAGAGAAGGAAATGGCAACCCACTCCAGTACTCTTGCCTGGAGAATCCCATGGACGGAGGAGCCTGGTGGGCTACAGTCCATGGGGTCGCAAAGAGTCGGACACGACTGAGCGACTTCACTTGACTTGACTTGACTTGAGAAGTAAAACAAAGGACAGCTCTCGGGTATTTGCAAAGTTTCCAATGTTCACAGCAGCATTATTTACAATTGATAAGATATGGATGCAGCCTAAGTATTTATCGGGCTTCCCCAGTGGCTCAGCAGTAAAGACCCAGCCTGCAATGTAGGAGATGCAATTAGGGCTGTGGGTTCGATTCCTGGATCAGGAAAGATCCCCTGATGAAGGAAATGGTAACCCACTCCAGTATTCTTGTCTGGGAAATCCTATGGACAGAGGAGCCTGGAAGGTTACAGTTCAAAGTGTCACAAAAGAGTCAGCCATGACTTAGTGACTAAACAACTAAGTATTCATTGATAGATGAATGAATACAGAAGATGTGTTGTGTGTATGTGTATAAATATACACAATGGAATACTACTTGGCCATAAAAGGAAAGAAATTTTGCCACTTGCAGCAACATGGATGGACATAGAGGGCATTATGCTCAGGGAAATAACTCAGACAGTTCAAGCCAAATACCATATGATATCACTTACATGTGGAATAAAAAATAAAAAAAAATAAACTAGTGAAGATAACAGAAAAGCAGACTCACAGATACAGAGAACAACCTAGTGGTTACCAGTAGGGGGGCATTATAGGGGTGGGCAGTAAGAAGTACAAACTATTAAGTATAAAGTAAGCTATAAGAACGTATTGTACGGCATGGGGAATATAGCCAATATTTTTGTAATAACTGTAAATGGAAAGTAAACTTTTAAAAAGAGAAGGTCTTTAGAAAAAATAGCAACACACTTGCATTAGCATTCAGAGAATATCCATCTTACACAGGTTCTTTGTGTGCAAAGTCAACTCCCTAGCTTTTGATTTTCATTAAATATTTCATGTATGTGGGGAATATTGTCAACATTACTAATGGGGTTTCTGTTTAATTTCTTTATATAATTCATCACCAAATTAACTCCCGGAAAGGAGTTCTGAGCAACTGGATGGGACCTCACAGAGAAGGATAGGTTGTTTCTGCTAAGGGAATGATTTCAATTGTGTAAAAGCAGAAGTTTGAGAATGTATGGACTTGGTGACATGGCAGGAAACATTATGGAATGCAGTTAAATGAATGTTCCCAGCACAGAGGCTCCCTGTTTTGGATTTCTGCATAATGCATCTCCTTGAATCAGACAGGGAGAAGCACCTCATGGAAATTACCACCTTTGCTCTGAATGGACTTTCCTCTGCTTGGCTGTCTTGCACTAGACTGTGGAATGATGCTGATCTCAGATGGCATACATCTCAATAGATAGGAAGGGTATACCCCTGCCTCACCCCCTCTCAAATAACCACATATCAGTTCAGAATAAAACACAGTGAAAGGGAATAAACAGACTCACAGGAAATTGGTAAAATGACAAAAGACGCACACACAGAGAGACTAAATCATGCCACATGATACGTATCTTTGCCTGGCTTCTGCTCTTAACTCTCAGGGAGAAGTCTAGGTGCAACAACTGTTCTACCTGTTATTTCTTTAAGGAAATGAGATTTTTGAGGCATAATGGGCTATAAAAAAAGGATGTTTAAGCAAAACTACTTACAACTTTTCAAGTATGTCTAGCTTTTGCTATATAGATAAATGTGGAGGAAATACTAACCAATAAAGTAAAAAACATCTTGAAATGAATTGGGGATAAGAGGACTCTTTTTTTTTTTTTTAAATTTCAAAAAGCTTCCTTTGGTTTGTTTATGGTTTGGGAGAAGTAGCCTTAAGAGGAATGAGGTTGTCGATTTCTAGAAATGGGAAGAGTGGTTGAACAGATCATTGATTTTTGTTTGTATGTTTGTTTTACTAACATCAGTTTGCTTATTAACTATTGCTATGGTGACATAAATATAAAATTAATCATGAAAGCTTCCACTGTGTTTTGCTTCTCAGAAGTCTTCCATGATTCTTTAGTGCCAACAGGAAAAATCCTTGAATTTGGATCCCACCACAATTATGTACCAACTTCCTTTTTTGGTTTTGGTCACCTAGACCCATGCCATGAAAATGTTCCATTTTAGCTTAAGGGCTCATGTCCAGGGAGGCCTGATGTGCTTTAGTCCATGGGGTTGCAAAGAGTTGGACTTCACATGACTTAGTGATGGAACAACAGTTCATATCTTGCACTAATAATTAAGAGCACTTTTTGTTAAATCTCAGCTCCCCATATAATAGCAACTACACCATCTTGGATAAGTTCCTCTGCCTCCTGACCATCCATCCCCTCCTCTGCAAACTGAGAATGATAGTAAGGTGGATCTCATAAAGTCACTGTAAGGAATGCATGCAGATTACCAATAGGCCCAGTCTGTCCAGGGAGAAGGCAATGGCAAGCCACTCCAGTACTCTTGCCTGGCAAATCCCATGGACAGAGGAGCCTGGTAGGCTGCAGTCCATGGGGTCACTAGGAGTCAGACACGACTGAGCGACTTCACTTTCACTTTTCACTTTCATGCATTGGAGAAGGAAGTGGCAACCCACTCCAGTGTTCTTGCCTGGAGAATCCCAAGGATGGGGGAGCCTGGTTGGCTGCCGTCTCTGGGGTCGCACAGTGTCAGACATGACTGAAGTGATTTAGCAGCAGCAGCTAGTCCAGGACTGAGAGGCATTGTAGTATGCAGGACTCAGGGCTCAGACAGGAAAGAAAAATGCCCCCCACCCCACTAGGATGAGTTGGTCATTTTACACAGTGCATTGCATGTGAAACCTTTAGCAGCACGTTTGGCATTTAATAAATGTGATGCTAGCAACCATTATTTATATTTACCTCTTCTTGTCTAGGGCTTCCCTTGTGGCTCAGTTGGTAAGGAATCCTCCTGCAATACAGGAAACCCCGGTTCGATCCCTGGGTTGGGAAGATCCCCTGGAGAAGGGAAAGGCTACCCACTCCACAATTCTAGCCTGGAGAATCCCATGGATGATATGGTCCATGGGGTCACAAAGAGTCAGACACAACAGAGACATTCACTTTCGCTTCTTTTCTAAACATGCCTATATTCCCACTCTCCAAGCCTTTGTCCTGTTGACTAAAAAAAAGATGTACAACTTGAGAGTTGTAAATTCAGTTTTATCTGGGGCAAAATGAGGACTGCAGCCCGGGAGGCACCATCTCAGATAGCTCTGAGACACTGCTCCAAAGCGGCAGTAGGGGAAAGCCAATATATAAGGTTTTAGTGAAGGGGGAGTTCATGCCATGAAGCACTCATTTTACAAAAGGCTTTTTGTTAGTCATGAGGGTCTGATGTCACCATGAAGGGATTTAGTGCTTCTCTAGATATGAGGAGATGCAAGGATTGAGACCATAAATCTGTTCCTAGAAATGTCGAACTATATAAAGACCTGTTCCACCAGATTCCCTGGAGCACAGAGCACCTCAGTCCACCCTGAACTCCCCTGGGGTTGTTGAAGGTCAGCAGCTATGGCAGCACGGGGTCCAGTCTCTGCAGAGGAGATGGCAGATGCCTTTGTTGTTCAGTCCGTGGCAGTGCTCTTGGTAAGTGTCAATCTGTAGCTGACAGTCCCCTCCTTTCCTTTATAGTCCCATTGTCCTCCACTGGAATCTCTTAGTCCCCCTCCTTTTGCTTGTCCAAGTCTTATTCATCTCATTGCCCTGATCAGACTGGACACTATTGAGGGTGGGGCTTGTGTTTCAGACTTGTGTCTCCTGCAGCACTTGGCCGAGTGCCTGTCACCTGGTCAAGGGGTGACTGATGCATGTTTGTTGGTTTATTAATTAATGTCCACTTTTCACCTTGGGAAAGAATTTACATAGGTGATGGAATTCCAGTTGAGCTGTTTCAAATCCTGAAAGATGATGCTGTGAAAGTGCTGCACTCAATCTGCCAGCAAATTTGGAAAACTCAGCAGTGGCCACAGGACTGGAAAAGGTCAGTTTTCATTCCAATTCCAAAGAAAGGCAATGCCAAAGAATGCTCCAAATGTGTGTTTGTGTGTGTGTGTGTATATATATAGTATTAAAGCCAAAATATTTTAAAATTAATCACAGTCATTTCAGTAGTCAATATGAGAATTACTTGTTTCTTGTAGCTAACAACAATTTTATTAAATGTGAGTTGATAAAAATCATCCATTCAGAGTGGAATGAGTTTTGTATTTAACAAAATTATTTTTCTAGAACTGTGAATTGCAAGAATGATACATCTTCTTTTTTGCCTAAATGTGTGGATTTGTGGTTATTAATTCATGACTGTTAAACCACTTTTCAGTTTCTGGAATAAAATCCAGTGTGTTTATATTCTGTCTTGAATATTCATTATCTAACCTCATGAGAAAGATTGATCTATAAATTTATTTCTTATAATAGCTTTATTTGAATTGATTGTTAAAAACTCAGTGGATATAATGCATTATTAAGTATTCTCTCAATCTATTCTATAGAAAGATTTGTGCAGGATTGACAATATTTCTTAAATGTTTGGAGAAATTCACCAACATAATAAACAGGGCATAGTATTTCTTTGTTAGGAAGATTTTGAAAACAAATTTCATTACTTTGGGCTTCTCCAGTGACTCAGGGGTAAAGAATCCACCTGCAATAAAGAAGACACAGGAAATGGGGGCTCAATCCTGGGTCAGGGATATGTCTTGAAAAAGGGCATGGCTACCCACTCCAATATTCTGGCCAGGAAAAATCCATGGACCAAGGAGCCTGTCAGGCTAAAGTCCATGGGGTCACAAAGAGTCAGACACGACCAAGCACACACAGATAAGATTTTACTTAGATTTTCTATTTTTATTGTATAAATTGAGTGCTATATTTTTTTCAAAGAAGGTGTTTATTTCAATAAGATTTGTAATTTAATGATTATTCACAATATATTCTTATCTGCCATGCCTGTAGAATTTTACCTATGCCCATTTTCCCCCTAATTAGTAAAGAAAGATATAAAATTTTGATTATTTTTAACTCAGTATGTCAAACTCAATATATAACATGCCTTTGTTTCTCTTTTCCCTCAGAAACCAAATCAATCATAGCAATGATAATGAGAAATAAATCAAATGGCAAAGTCACATCAATAAAAACAATGGTGGGATTTCCCTGGTGGTACAGGGGTTAAGATTCTTTGTTTCCACTGCAGTGAGCATGGGCTTTATCCCTGGTTGGGAAGCTAAGATTTCACATGCTGTGTGGAACAGCCAAAAGTAAAAATAAAAATCAATAAATTAAAACAATGGCAAAACCAATACGGTATTGTAAAGTTAAAAAAAATAAAAATTTAAAAATAAATAAATAAAACAATGGTAAAATAAAAGCCAGCTAGAGTACATCATGAGAAATGCTGGACTGGAAGAAACACAAGCTGGAATCAAGATTGCCTGAAGAAATATCAATAACCGCAGAAATGCAGATGACACCACCCTTATGGCAGAAAGTGAGGAGGAGCTAAAAAGCCTCTTGATGAAAGTGAAAGAGGAGAGTGAAAAAGTTGGCTTAAAGCTCAACATTCAGAAAGTGAAGATCATGGCATCTGGTCCCATCACTTCATGGGAAATAGATGGGGAAACAGTGGAAGCAGTGTCAGACTTCATTTTTGGGGGCTCCAAAATCACTGCAGATGATGACTGCAGCCATGAAATTAAAAGATGTTTGCTCCTTGGAAGAAAAGTTATGTCCAACCTAGATAGCATTTTCAAAAGCAGAGACATTACTTTGCCAACTAAGGTCCGTCTAGTCAAGGCTACGGTTTTTCCTGTGGTCATGTATGGATGTGAGAGTTGGAGGAATCAAGATTGCCGGGAGAAATATCAATAACCTCAGATATGCAGATGACACCACCCTTATGGCAGAAAGTGAAGAGGAGCTAAAAGGCCTCTTGATGAAAGTGAAAGAGGAGAGTGAAAAAGTTGGCTTAAAGCTCAACATTCAGAAAACGAAGATCATGGCATCTGGTCCCATCACTTCATGGGAAATAGATGGGGAAACAGTGGAAACAGTGCCAGACTTTATTTTTTTGGGCTCCAAAATCACTGCTGATGGTGACTGCAGCCATGAAATTAGAAGACGCTTACTCCTTGGAAGAAAAGTTATGACCAACCTAGATAGTATTTTCAAAAGCAGAGACATTACTTTGCCAACTAAGGTCCGTCTAGTCAAGGCTATGGTTTTTCCTGTGGTCATGTATGGATGTGAGAGTTGGACTGTGAAGAAGGCTGAGCGCCGAAGAACTGATGCTTTTGAACTGTGGTGTTGGAGAAGACTCTTGAGAGTCCCTTGGACAGCAAGGAGATCCAACCAGTCCATTCTGAAGGAGATCAACCCTGGGATTTCTTTGGAAGGAATGATGCTAAAGCTGAAACTCCAGTACTTTGGCCACCTCATGCAAAGAGTTGACTCATTGGAAAAGACTCTGATGCTGGGAGGGATTGGGGGCAGGAGGAGAAGGGGACGACCGAGGATGAGATGGCTGGATGGCATCACTGACTCGATGGATGTGAGTCTGAGTGAACTCCGAGAGATGGTGATGAACAGGGAGGCCTGGCGTGCTGCGATTCATGGGGTCGCAAAGAGTCGGACACGACTGAGCGACTGAACTGAACTGAACTCTATCAAATGATCAGAAAACACACTTTTCCTGCAGGTATTTGTTGCCTAAGAAATAAACTCATGCCACGGTGGCAAGATCTCAAGTCAAAGTATAAAATGCTAAAAATTATAATGCTGTATATTCACTTTCACGATTGTAGTTGAGTTGTTTGATTATTTCCTCAAGGATCACACTTAAAAGGGGCAGGGCATATCATTCAGAGGAATCAGACTTTCTCTTTAGTTGTTTGTAAAATAGCTCAAGGAGTTTTTGTTGGCATTACCAGAAGAAATTCTGACACTGCAGGGTCATGCTTTTGTACTCACTGGAATGTTTTAGAATGTTCTTTTTGGAAGAGCTTGTATTTCACTATTTCCTTTGTGTAAATATAACACTTAATTATCAACACAAAGAAACTATTCTCTGAGAACCAAATTGCTTATTAAAAGATTTGAAATGGACTTGAGTTTCAAAAGGAAACAGAGGAAATTGAAGACATGTGTCTTTAAACAGTAATTACACAGTTGAAAATCATATACTGGACACAATTTTGCAGATTCAATTTACTTGTCATTAGAGGGAAGATCGATGCTTAATCTTATAAATTTAAAAGTGTCTGGATGTGTTTTTTTTTTTTTTTCAAAACTTGACTTAAAATGTGATATTTCAAACTGGGGAGTTGTGTTCCTTATTCCATAGCTCAACTGGCAGTTCTCTGAAGAGAGAAGCCCACTTTTATGGTGGCAGCCCCAGACAAGTTTAAGAGCAAACAATCCTTTTATTTTACTTTTGTCTTGCCATCCATTACAATTGGATCCCTGTGGAATGCCAATTATTCAATTTTCAGAATCATGCTTATTATATTTTTCGTCTCATTCCAGAGTTCATTGAATCTGAGACCCAACCATAATATGCAGAAGCAATTGCTATTGTTTTCTCCCATTAATACAAGCATATGTTATTTTCCTCTGTTCCAATTCTTAAAATAAAGTTTGCATTAATAAGATCTCCAAAGCTGAATCCAGAATGACTGACAGGGTCTGAATCCGATTTAGAGGGATGATAATTCTTATCAGGACAGGCTTAGGGGAAGGAGAGTTTAAGGTCATCATGGTCTTTGTTCCTTTAGGGCAAAACAACCAGGTCAAACAGCCTTGCAAGGATCCTTTAATACCAAATCTTTCCTCAAAGGAGGCAGGTAGCCACAGGCTCCCTGGTCCCAGAAATCTTGATTACAAAATCTGTAGTGATCATCAACACTGAAGATCTAAATAACCAGGGCCTCCTATGATCTGGAAACTCCCCCATTTCCTAGGCCATTCCCATCTCTGTCCAGCCACATATACTTGCAAGCATGCTCTATTTCAAGATAAAGAGGTAAAGCAAAGCAAAGCAAACAAAACAAAAAACAAGAAAACCCCACATAATAAAAAAATGAACTTTTGTTCAGTTCAGTTCAGTTCAGTCACTCAGTCGTGTCCGACTCTTTGCGACCCCATGAATCGCAGCACGCCAGGCCTCCCTGTTCATTACCATCTCTCGGAGTTCACTCAGACTCACATCCATCGAGTCAGTGATGCCATCCAGCCATCTCATCCTTGGTCGTCCCCTTCTCCTCCTGCCCCCAATCCCTCCCAGCATCAGAGTCTTTTCCAATGAGTCAACTCGTTGCATGAGGTGGCCAAAGTACTGGAGTTTCAGCTTTAGCATCATTCCTTCCAAAGAAATCCCAGGGTTGATCTTCAGAATGGACTGGTTGGATCTCCTTGCTGTCCAAGGGACTCTCAAGAGTCTTCTCCAACACCACAGCTCAAAAGCATCAATTCTTCGGCGCTCAGCCTTCTTCACAGTCCAACTCTCACATCCATACACGACCACAGGAAAAACCATAGCCTTGACTAGATGGACCTTAGTCGGCAAAGTAATGTCTCTGCTTTTGAAAATGCTATCTAGGTTGGACATAACTTTTCTTCCAAGGAGTAAGCGTCTTCTAATTTCATGGCTGCAGTCACCATCTGCAGTGATTTTGGAGCCCCCCAAAAATAAACTCTGACACTGTTTCCACTGTTTCCCCATCTATTTCCCATGAAGTGATGGGACCAGATACCATGATCTTCGTTTTCTGAATGTTTGTTACACGGAATTAAACACATTTTGTGTAACTGACACATTTTTCAATAATATATGGCAGGACTGAGTATTTGACTGATAGCATAAAGGTATTACAGATTAGTGGTTAAGAATATAGGCTTTAGCACCATTTACAGTAGCCAGGATCACGGAAGCAACCTAGCTGTCCATCTGTAGACAGATGAATGCATAAAGGAGTTGTGGTACATATACACAATGGAATATTACTCAGTCATAAAAAAGGATGAATTAGAGTTGATTATAGTGAGATGGATGATCCTAGAGCCTGTTATACAGAGTGCAGTAAATCAGAAAGAGAAAAATAAGTATCATATATTAACATATATATATGAAATCCAGAAAAACAGTACTGATGAACCTATTTGCAGGGCAGGAATAGAGACACAGACACAGAGAACACAGATTGTGGACACAGTGGGGGAGGAGAAGGTGGGACGGACTGAGAGCGTAGCCCTGACAGATATGTCATATATACACATATACGCTACTGACACATATACACTACCATGTGTAAAGTTAGATAGCTAGTGAGGAGCCGTTATATAAAACAGGGAGCTCAGCTGGGTGCTCTTGATGACCTAGAGACAGGGGGTATGGGAAGGAGGCTCAAGAGACAAGGGAAATATGCACATGTATAGCTGATTCACATTGCTGTACATCAGAAACTAACACCATGTAAAGCAATTACCCTTCAATTAAAAATTTTAAAAAGAGAATATGGGCTTTACAATTGGACAAACCTGGTTTTTAAACCAGGGCCTGCCACTAATTAAGTCAGTGGCCTCGTGAACTAAGAAGATGTAGGCTCTGCGTTTCAAGATTGAAGCTGATTGCACATTTCTGCCATTGCTTTTTAAAAAATCATTATTTTAAAAAGAATTTATAGCTTTTCAAAATTATTTCTTAAAATGGTAATTACCTTTAACGAACTCTATGCAACTATTATTTTCATTTTTGCCTCCTCTTCCAATTTGTATTCATCTACATAGTCATACTGATATGGTTGCAATCACAATTCCCATATTATTTTCTCACTTTATACTTTAGTTTAAACAACTTCCATGTATCCAAATCTAATTATAATTTCAATGAATGCATTATCTTTCATCATAGTCCATACACCATAATTTACTTAACAGTTTCCAGAGTGCTGCACATAGAGATTGCTTCCAATTTCTTCTTGCTGGTATTGATACTGCTGTTAATTAACATGCTTATGCATACTGCTTTCCTCCCCACCCCTAATGAGTTATTGACTCTTATGGGAGGAAAGGAAGCCGTCATATGTTTTGAAACTGACTGCTGGAGTCCATGAAACAATATTTACATCCTTTGAAATATGGGTATGTGTAAGCTGCGGAGTTCTCTCTGGTTTCCAGCTAGAAAGGAAGGCTTGGGACCCAGTTCTTATCTGCTGTCCCTTTTGGAGAGACCTGTGAAAGCTGTCCAGTGGCACTTGTTGCTGTTCAGTTGCTAAGTTGTGCCCGACTCTTCACGACCCCATGGACTGCAGCGCCAGGCTTCCTTATCCTTCACCATCTCCTGCAGTTTGCTCAAAATGTCCACTGAGTCAGTGATGCCATCCGACCATCTCATCCTCAGTGCGCAGAGGCACTTGGGCAAGCCCATATATTAGCGTTCCTCTTCATTTTCTTTTAAACATTGTTACAGGAGTTTGAGGGCAAAGTAGCTAGCTTTTATATAATTAGGTCCTTATAATGCCAGATCCTGGAGGCAAGATAGAGTGACCCCTCCCTTTCCTACATCAATCTTTCACAGGCCAGTGTTTTCTTATAATAGTGCTGCTTGAATAACCACCCATTCAATTTAAACTCAATTGCAAAGCAAAGAGCGCCATTTCTGTTTAAATGCAGAACATCAGGCAGCAAATAGGACACTCCAAATCAGAAAGGACTATGAACAATTTCAACCGCATTTAGAAACATCATTTTTAACATTGTGGCAAATGTTGCCAATTTCAGGCCCGGGGTAGATAAGTCCTTAAAGTATGTATTGTTTTAAACTAAACTTCATAAAAAGTTCAATGGTTTTCATCTTTTATGGGAAATGAGAGTTATTACAAATGCAAAAAAGTTCAATTTAAATTAAATTTCAGCCACACCTGCAATAATGCTTTAAAAGGGAAGATAGGGTCTGATGCTATTTACCAAAGACATCACCAGGCTTGGGCAGCTGAGCAAGTGTAGCCTGAAAATGTCTCATGAAACACAATTTAGGTCATTTTTATTCATTGTGCTATGCAGAGTCACAGACCTCAGAAAAACACACTAATAAAACATCATACTCTGCTTAATGGTCTCCCCTCATTCGGCACCATAATGATAAATGAAATGCCATTAGCATAAGGCAAGTCCATTTCTTGTAGTCTGTGGAGCCCAGGACTGTGACAGAATTGGAATGCAGAGAATTGATTGTTCACAGTTCAAAGAAAAAATGTACTGTGTTTCCTAACTCCATGCCGAAGCCTACATTGAAGTCCAAGCTCTGAGAAGGCTCGTGATCCCCAGGCTGTGAACATGGAGCACTCAGACTGAGGTACGTGGACTGAAATGTTGCTTCAGAAGATTTTTTTCAAAAGTAGCATTTGAGAAAGACCAGAAAAGCAGAAAGTTGGATGCTTCCAACAGCCTCTCCCTTGCTCTACAAGGAGCCCTTATTCAGTTATTCTAAAAACATCTTCAGTTACATTCCATTCTTACCATGGGCCATGTACTCTGCTGAGCCCTGGCAATACAGATAGATAAAAGATAGACAAGATTCTGCTCTCCTGGAGCTTACATCCTAATGAGAAAGACATTAGGATAAACAAGCTTAAAATGACACTTTAAAATACTTTTCACTGCCTGGAATTATTTAGCAAGATAAGGGATGGGTAGGTTTATTAGATTTACCAAATAAAAATATAGGATACCAGTCAAATTTGAATTTCAGATAAACAGAAAATTTTTTTCAGTATAAGTATATCCCAAATATTGCTTGGGATATACTTGCACTAAAAATGTTTCATTATTTATCTGAAATTTTAATTTAACTAAGCATCTTGTGTTTTATCTGACAACCCATGGAGTGGGTAGCGAGTGAGTACAACATGAAATAGGATTGTCTGGGAAAGTCTGTGTTCCAAGATCTTTTCAAGTTGGGAGCAACTTGCATTTTAAATGTCTATGTGATAATAACAGATAGCAAACCAGACATAGAACTTGCTTGTGTCAGGCACTGCTTTAGGTATCTACATATTATTACTTTAGCTAATTTTCACAACACCACTTAACAGATAAGAAAACTGAGGAACAGACAGGGTAACCAACTCACCCAAAATCACTTAAGTAAGTCCACCATTGACAGCGTGTCTTTCTTTCTTTTTGTGACAATTTAGCTATAATGCTATTCTCTCTGAAAAATTTTTTAGTATAGTTGATCATAGTATTATGTAAGTTTCAGGTATGCAACATAGTGATTCATGATTTTTAAACTCTATATATACTTGTTATAAAATATTGGCTATAGTGCCTATGCTGTGCAATACCTCCTTATAACTTGTTTATTTTATACACCATAGACTGCACTTTATCTGCTACCACCAACCTTTCCTCCCCTTTCCACTGTCCCCACTGGTAACCATTAGTTTGTGAATCTGATTCCTTTTTGCTATATTCACTAGTTTGTTTTATCTTTTAGGTTCCACATATAAGTTATGTCACACAGTATTTGTCTTTCTCTCTCTGACTTATTTCACTAAGCCTAATAGCCTTAAAGTTCCTATATAGGTCATTCATATATATGTCATATATCCATTCATTTGTTGCTGGACACTTCTATATCTTCGCTATTGTAAATAATGCTCCTATGAACGTGGGGTGCATGGATCTTTTAAAGATTAGTGTTCCCTTTTTCTGTGGATATATACCCAGAGTAGTATTGCTAGATCTTTTGGTTGTTTTATTTTTAGTTTTTTGAGGAACCTCCATACTGTTTTCCACAGTGGTTGTACCAGTTTACATTCCCACCAACAGAAGTCAACCCTTTCTTTCACATTCTCACTGACAATCGTGATCTTTTTGATGATGGCCATCCTGACAAATGTGAGATGTTATCTTATTGTGGTTTTGATTTGCATATCTCTGATGTGGTTTTTTTTTTTTTTTTTGGTGTGTAGTCACTCAGTCGTATATGACTCTCTGTGATTTTTTGGACTGTAGCCCTTCAAGCTCCTCTGTCCATGGGACTTTTCAGGCAAGAATACTGGAGCAGGTTGCCATTTTCCTCTTCCAGAGCATCTTTCAGACCCAGGGGTTGAGCCCACATCTCCTGTGTCTCCTGCATTGCTGGCAGATTCTTTACCCGCTGAGCCATCAGGGAAGCCCTACTCTCTGATGATTAGTGATGTCAAACTTTCTTCATACACTTGTAGGTCATTTGTAAGTCTTCTTCGCAAAAATGTCTGTGCAGGTCTTCTGCCCAATTTTTGAATCTGGTGTTTGTTTTTTGGATGTTGAGTTGTATGAGTTGTTTATGTATTTTTGATATTTATCAGTCATATCATTTGTGAATATTTTTTCCCTTCGGTAGGTAGTCTTTTTGCTTTGTCAGTCATTTCCTTGGTTGTGCAAGAGCTTTAAGTTTAATTAGGTCCCTCTTGCTTATTTTTGCTTTTGTTTCTTTTTTGCCTTAGAAGACAGATCCAAAAAAATAATGCTACAATTCATGTCAAGGAATGTTCTGCCTCTGTTTTCTTTTAAGGTATTTATGTTTTCTGGGCTTATATTTAGAGCTTTAATCCATTTTGAATTTATTTTTATATAAGGTATTGAAAAACATTTTAGGAATTAACCTGCCTAAGCAGGTAAAATACCTATACTTGGAAAACTATAAGACACCAATGAAAGAAACTAAAGATGACACAAAGAGATGGAAAGATATACTGTACTCTTGCACTGGAAGAATTAATACTGTTAAAATAACTGTATTACCCAAGACATATTACAGATTCAATGCAATCTCTATCATATAATACCAGTGGTATTTTTCACAGAATTAGAACAAGTAATTTCAAAATTTATATGGAAATACATGCATGCATGGGGCTTCCCATGTGGCACTAGTGGTAAAGAATCCTCCTGCAATACAGGGACATAAGAGACTCAGGTTTGATCCCTGGATCAGGAAGATCCCCTGGAGGAGGGCATGGCAACCCACTCTAGTGTTCTTGCCTGGAGAATCCCATGGACAGGGGAGCCTGGTGGGCTACAGTCCATAGGGTTATAAAGAATTGAACACAGTGTCTCTTCAGTCATGTTTGACTCTTTCCAACCCTATGGACAGTATCCCACCAGGCTCTTCTGTCCATGGGATTCTCCAGGCAAGAATACTGGCGTGGGTTGCCATGCCTTCCTCCTGGTGAATCTTCCTTACCCAGGGATCGAACCTACAACTCCTGCTTTGCAGGTGGATTCTTTACCACTGAGTCTTCAGAGAAGCCCATGTAGAAAAACAAATGACTCCAAATAGGCAAAACAATCTTGAGGAAAAAAATAGAGCTGGAGGTATCAGACTCCCTGACTTCAGACTATCCTACAAAGCTACAGTAAGCAAAACTATGATACCAGCAAAAAGCAGACATGCAGATCAATGAAACAAAATAGAAAGCCTAGAAATAGAGTAACACATTTATCATCAGTTAATCTATGACAAAGGAGGCAAGAATATACAATGGATAAAAAGACAGTGTCTTTAATCAGCGGTGCTGGGAAAACTAGACAGCTATATGTAAAAGAATGAAATTGGAAGCATTTAATTTTACTGATATCATGGAGGGTTCTCAAGACACTCTGTCATTTTGGCCAGCTGAGGAAGAGAAGGTCTTCTCCCCTATCAATATACTCTTCCAGCTCCTGCTGCTGACATATATGGGGTTATTTAACAAACGAATGCATTTTTATTTAAAATCACTTTCATACACGTTTTTCTTGGAATGCCATCTAAATCCTATGAATTAAATGTTATCATTTTCTTCATTTTACAGATGAAGAAGCTGAGGCTTCGAGAAGTTAAGTCACATACATGATTGTGATCCCGTGGTATTATAATAGGCAACAGAATGAAGTCTTGACCTCAGATCTGTAAGATCATCCTCCTTGCATCAAGCCTGCATCTAGTGGGTGCTCAATAAATACATGTTGAATTGCATTGAATATAGTGTACTTGTGGTGTAAACACCTAATAATTAGCTTTTCCAATTGTAATGTAAGTGCCTGATATCAAGCCTTTGATTGCTAAGCAACCACTCCAAAGACATCCATCTGGAAAAATATATTTGCATCTATACAACTAGATAAAAAGCCAAGCTGCCTCATCTCTGAAGTTCCCCTTTTAGAGACCTAGATAAGTGACCTTTTGACCACGTGTTTTTCCCTTCTTGTGCTTCAATTCCCACTCTCACATTTTAAATTCACCAACAGAGTGAACACACAAAATCCTAGGCACCCCACCTTCGACTTCAATAAAAGTAGGACCCCAGGTCCACACTTTTTCTCTCTCTACCTACAACCTCACTGTGTGTCTCTGGGCATGTTATGTACCCTCCAGGCCTAGAAAAGCTTATCTTTTCAAAGTTTCCTGATGGTTGTTGCTGAGCTGTATCTTACAATCATAATAAAATCCACAAAGGCTGGTCTAGCCACAATGCTGGCTCTGGCTGGAGAAGGGTCTTTAGGGGCTCTCTCAAGTAGTATGGAGCCCTGGTGAGCACCCACAGGCATTTCTAGCTGATTGCATCACTTATCAATAGGCTGTTACTGTTGTTCAGTTGCTAAGTCGTGTCTGACTCTTTGCAACTCCATGGGCTAAAGCACACCAGGCTCCTTTGTCCCCCTCCACTATCTCCCAGAGTTTGCTCAAGTTCATGTCCATCGAGTTGGTGATGCTGCCTAACCATCTCATCTTCTGCCTCCCTCTTCTTCTTTTGCCTTCAATCTTTCCCAACATCAATATCTTTTCCAATGAGTCATCTTCTTGCATCAGGATGAGACTGACATAAAAGAGTGCTTTAACAGCCCTTCACTGGGTGTTTTCTTTGCAGAGAAGCTGGGTATTTCTTTGCAGAGAATATGGTGTTGGCCCCGTAAAGACCAGTTGCTCAAATGACTTCACAAACTCAGGTGCAGGTGGTCCAGAGGGCTGGATGCCCAGACCTCCCACAGAGGTTTAAACATGTTAGTCAGGGCAGAAGTATTACTGTTACTAGTTTTATGACTATATGAATAATGTAAGTCCTTGCCCTTTCTCAACCAAATCACTCGAGGACTGTGAAGTATAATGCCAAGAAAATCACCCAGATGCAAGGCTGGATTTATAACCATCATTAGCCCAACTCCTAAGGCAATGAGCTTTGTGATGATGGTGGTCCTCTCCCGTTTGCCTCCTCAGATGTCAGCCTTGGTCTCACATGGGATGGGTTAGCTTTTTGGTCATTGAGAAAAATGCACCTGATTTGTGTGGCCTTTCTGGGTAGACAAATTTTTTTGGCAGAAGAGCCATTTTCATTGCTTCCATACTGGATTGATTTCTTTCCCTTAGAGGCCTCTGTGATTTCAGCAGCCCAAGGAGGTCTTCTCCCCTGAGTAACAGTACTGTAATTAGCCAGATTCCAGATGAATGAAAAGGCTGAGGGAAGTTTGTAGAATGGGTGGGGCAGAAGGTATGGCCCAGGGCCTTTAGAGGGGGTGGGATAAGTGATAGAAAGTCGAGAACAGTGAGATGGTGTTGCAAATCCGAAGTCCCCATCTTTGCCTGCTCCACCTCTGCCTACCTGTTCTCTGCATCCTATGGGTTGAAATGCAATGTGCGGTATACTTTAAGAATCACAATAACAATTGCTTTCTCTTGCACAGATCCTGTTCTATCAACCACAAAAGCTCTGGGGTGAGCAGGGTTGGGGTGCTGAGCCCACAACCACATGAGATGAAGATTCTGAAGGACAGGACTTGCTCAGGACCTTTCAGCAAGCAAACCGCAGACAAGGCTCAAAGGTAAGTCCTCTAACTCCCAGGTCAGTGCTATTCATTCCTACTTCAAGAAGGTGAGTACAGTTTGTATATAGGTGCTGACTGTCTCAAGTCACACACTCAATCTGCACTACAGAAACACTGGGCACTCCTCACAGGCACGTTCATCTCCCCTTTATGAGTTCTCTGTGCAAAGGGCACCAGGCTCTCACCCCAAATCAGTCCCCCATTTCTAGCTCACAGCCCCACTCTTGGACTTTGAAGCTGTTTTGGTGCCTCTGTTCCAGACAGTTTGGTCAACCAGTCCTGGATGGCAGTCTTCGTTGAATCTTCCTCCTGGAGAGAAATTCCCCACCCATGTTCTAATCTACGG
Organism: Cephalophus harveyi; assembly: GCA_006410635.1. NCBI lineage: Eukaryota > Metazoa > Chordata > Mammalia > Artiodactyla > Bovidae > Cephalophus > Cephalophus harveyi. The sequence goes on from SJYT01021106.1 coordinate 87,854, forward strand.
TGGATCAGACACCACTTTTCTGCAGGGATGATGAACAGAAATGCCAGATGCCTGATGAGTGATGGGCATCTCTAATAAAAGATAAAGGATGATGGCTGGATTTGCTTTGAATAAGTGTTTCCTACTGATTTAGAAGAGGCTTCCGAGGTGGCTCAGTGGTAAAGAATCCACCTGCCAGTGCAGGAGATGCAGGTCCAATCCCTGGCTCAGGAAGATCCCCTGGAGGACGAAATGGGAACCCACTCCAGTATTCTTGCCTGGAGAAACCCATGGGCAGAGAAGCCTGGTGGGCTGCAGTCCATGGGGTTGCAAAGTGTTGGACATGCTGAATGACTAAGCACGCATAAGTGTTAGTTTAGAAAAGCAGCAATGAGGGGGGACTTCCCTGGTGGTCCAGTGGCTGAGACTTTGCACTTCTGATGCAAGGTCCAGGGTTCAATCCCTAGTTAGGGAACTAGATCCCACATGCTGCAACTGAGCTCATATCCTGCAACTAAAGACCTCACATGTTGCAACAAAGATCGAGATCCCATGTGCTACAACTAAGACCCGGCACAGCCTCAATAAATATATAAATGCTTTTTTAAAAAAGGAAAAGAAAAAAAAAGCAGCAGGGGCTGAAAATGCAAACATTTGGGGTGTAAGCAATAAACCACTGAAGAAAAAAGGAGGCTAAGGCTTGAGGTCATGTTGAGGCATTTATCACAAACATGCAATGTCAAGTAAGACTGCATTAACTGCTGAGGGCAGAGGGAGGGAAAAAGCAATGAATCATGACTATGAGGGTAGAAAAACATTCGCTTTAGAGTAGCAGAGACTAAGGTTTGAGTTGAGGCTCTGAGGCACAGTGGATATCATTCAAGTCACTTGAAAAAAACAATCCGGCAGAACTGATGTTGAAGCTGATGCTCCAAAACTTTGGTCACCTGATGCAAAGAGCTGACTCATTGGAAAAGACCCTAATGTTGGGAAAGATTGAGGGCAGGAGGAGGAGGAGGCAACAGAGGGTGAGATGGTAGGATGGCATCACTGACTCAATGAACATGAGTTTGAGCAAACTTTGGGAGATAATGAAGGCAAGCCTGGCGTGCTGCAGTCCATGGGGTCACAAAGAGTCAGAAACGACTGAGCACCTGAACAACAACAACAAGTCACCTGACCTTTCCTGGTTTATTCTTGTTTTACTTTTAATTGTTATGAATATTCATTCACTCAACAAATACATTGAGCGTCCATAACATGCCAAACTCTGCTCCAAGAAGTGAAATACAGAGAGAAGATACCTCCTTCAGAGAGCTTCTATTCTAGGCAGGAGAGAGAGACTAAAGAAACACAGAAAATTATCAGACATTGATGGGATACTAAAGTTAAAAAGCTGATGTGATAGAGAACGGCTGAGAGGAGCTTGGGTTATATTGGTCAAGAAAGGCTTTTCTGAAGAGCTGACATTAAGAAAGTAAAAAAAAAAAAAAAAAGTAATTTGTAGAGAAAAAGGGGTCCTCTTAAGATATACTCATATAAATAAAAGTCTGGACTCACTGAAAAAAAAAAAAAAAGAAAGAAAGCAAGCTTCTAGCCATGCTGAGAGCTATGGAGTAGGTGCTAGGCAGAATCAACAGCTAATGCAAAAGCCCTGGGGCTTCAGAAGGGGGTGGGAGGGGGGCGGGGGCTGGCACAAGCAGGGCATTGGAGCAAGAGGTCAGAGCAAGGGGTTTGGACTAGATTCTAAATGTAAGGGGAGCTGTTGGAGTGTCTTGACTAGGAGAGTAGCCTGATCTCATTTGCATTTTTTAAAAGATCTCTTTGACCCCTGTGTGGAGAACAGATCAGAAGAAGCAGAGAGTCAGGCTGGGAGGTGACTGCAAGGTGACTTGGTTGTGATTGTGAAGACAGATGGACAGATCATGTTTTGAAGGTGAAGTCCCCAGGACATGCTGATGGATTGCATGAAGGCAGAGAAATCAAAGATGGAATCTGAGGTTTCTTTTCAGTTTAAACAGTCGACAGTTGATGATGCCATGTGTTGAGGGGGAACCGAAATAATGTACTTAAAAGCAGTCCTGAGAATGTGTGACATAGTAAGTGCCTCAGTTAATATGGACTGAGTGAGTGGGGTGAGTATTGGGGTAGGGAGGAGACTAGACAAACCTGAAAGGAAAAGGTACGGTACCCAGGTGCATGAAAATACACGGAGAGAGGCTGCCTTCGGCTAGCTGAAGATGTCCACTTATTTCCGCAGCCTGGCTTGGTTCCCTGCAGCACAGGACATTGGGCAAAATTCTACAGGGAATCGGGAGATGCCCTAATCAGTGAAAAGCAGGACAGGCAGGGGGATTTCTGGAGCTAGGGATCCAGTGGAATGTAGCTATGCACACAGAAGTAATGTCAGGTGGGGTTTTTTCCAGTACAAAGCAGCCATCTGCACCCATACAGCCAACTCCACACCCTTTCAGTGGGGACAGAAAATGCCGAGTTCCAAATGGAAGAGAGCAGTCACACAACTCTGGCTCATAGTTCTAGGCCCTTTTTTCATCTTTACCCTGCCTTAAGGTGCAGTAGAGCTGTCGGTGGGGGCAGATTAGAATCAGGGCTGGACTCATCTGGAGAGACTGACTTTCCAGTCTCAGCTCAGCTCTGTGCTGGGCAAAAGTACTAGATGTTTATGTCTTTTCTCACATTTAATCTTCACTATAACACTGTGAGACTGTTATTCCCATTTTATTAATAAGCCCTCTAAGCCTCAGAGAGGTCAACTCATTTATCCAAGGTCACACAGCTTGAGAGCATGGTTTCTGCTCTCATGGAGTTTACAGCAGATCATCCTGTCTCATTCCTTATTGAATCCCCACTGGCTTGCACACAGCAGGGGCTCAGTGAACATTTGTTGATTGGATAAATAGTGGCCCCAAAGCTGGTGTTTAATCACAAAGCCACACTGTTCCCTTTGAAGTGTAGATCGAAAAACTGCCTTCACCCCAAGTTCCTCTCGGTGGTAATGAGATAAAATCTGCTCTCTAGAAACCCAATGCACAAGTCTTAGGAAACTTTGGAAAGACAGCCTACCTTGGGCCTCATTCTCACTGGCCCCACCAGGTGAGTCACTCTGGAGTGATGAGGTCTTATGAGAAAGGCAGGGGGCTCCCTAGTTCCCCGAACTCACCAGGGGATTGGCACCTGCAGTCCTGGTGTTTGTATTTGGATTACATTTGATGGCATGCTGAATTGGTGACTAATTACAGCATGCCCAAATAAGGTACTTTAATTATAGCTTCTTTAATTCCAAGGAGAGCTCTGCTTGGAAAACAGAGGGACAAATTGGATGCAGATCTGCTTGTTCTGATACCCAAGCATGGCTTGGAAAATGAATTACCAGGCAAGCCAGTGGTTCATTCCATTAGCTCCTCATAAGACATTGCTTTGTAACTGCCTGCTGGGAAGCCTCCCAAGGGAGGGGCTTTGCAATCTTCACAGGCTGATTACTAAAGTTGGTGGCCTGGTCAACCCTGGGGACACACGTGGGGGTTCCAGGAGGCTGACTTCTGGCCTGGGTTCAGCCTCCTGTTTCTTTTCTCTGGGAACATTTACCCAGCTGTCGTGGACATTTTAGGAGGACTTTGCTCAGTCAGCTTGAAAAGGCAGACTCTGATGTTTTCTGTTGGAAATCATTTACTTATCTCCGTTACCTCTTGAACTGTATAAATCCAATTCAGAGCTTTTTAAAAATTTATTTTCAAAATTTTTAATTGGAGGATAATTGCTTTACAATATAGAATTAGTTTCTGCCCACCATGAATTAGCCATAGATATACATATGCCTCGGAGAAGGCAATGGCATCCCACTCCAGTACTCTTGCCTGGAAACTCCCATGGATGGAGGAGCCTGGTTGCTGCAGTCCATGGGGTCGCTGAGTCAGACACGACTGAGCGACTTCACTTTCACTTTTCACTTTCATGCATTGGAAAAGGAAATGGCAACCCACTCCAGTGTTCTTGCCTGGAGAATCCCAGGAATGGCGGAGCCCAATGGGCTGCCATCTGTGGGGTCGCACAGAGTCGGACACAACTGAAGCGACTTAGCAGCAGCAGCAGCAGCATACATATGTCTCTTCCTTCTTGAACCTCCCTCCCACCTTCCACCCCATCCCACTCCTCTAGGTTGTCACAGAGCTCTAGGTTTGAGCTTCCTGCATCATACAGAAAATTCCCACTGCTTATCTATTTTACATATGATAGTTTATATGTATAGTGTTACTTTTTCAATTTGTCTTTCCCTTTCCTTCCCCCTGGTGGCTCAGCGGTTAAAGCGTCTGCCTGGAATTCGGAAGACCTGGGTTCAATCCCTGGGTCGGGAAGATCCCCTGGAGAAGGAAAATGGCAACCCACTCCAGTACTCTTGCTTGGAGAATCCCATGGAGGGAGGAACCTGGTAGGTTACAGTCCATGGGATCGCAAAGAGTCAGACACGACTGAGCGACTTCACTTTCTTTCTTCACTTTCCTTCCCCCATTTGTCTAAAAGTCTGTTCTCTATGCTAGACTACAAATGCCGTAAGGAAAAGTAGGTCAGCTTTATGGTTAAAGGTAAATGTTGGTAAATATATTATTTAAGTCACTTTTAATTCTTACAAGATGAAGTTGGAAAGGCCAATATTTTAGTCACTTCTTTTTTCTGTCTCCCACAGTAGCCTTAAGACCTAAAATCAGTTAATTTTAGATTTTCATTGAAGACAAAAAGTCATTCCATAGCCCCAGCTCCTTCTTGTCCCATGCTCTTTCCTCCAAAGCAGAATTATTTGGAGCTCTCTTGGGTCTTTTCTACCTGTCACTATGACTGTGATGCCAATGATGAGAAAATCTTGGTATGTACCACAACTACAATGTCAGACAGGTTCATGTAAGTGATCTCACTCACTCCTCATAGCCTCACTCCTCTGAAAGGCACACAAGGCAGCTATTGATACTCTCCTATTGCAGCTGAGCTCAGAGAGGTGAAATCACAGCCTCATCATCTAGTTTAAGACAGGGCTTGCAAGATCGGATGCCATCCCCAGATTTTTTACTACTATACCAGTCAACACCTTGGTTTGAAAACAGCAGATTGTTTCGTAGCAGCCCACAGTGTGTGTGCCTCAAGCCAATATTCATAGAAGGCCTCCAGCTAGTTCTTCGTGTTTAGATTAGGTTAGAAATCTAGACCAATTTAAATGAACAAATATCCAAGTGCCTTATGTGTGTCTAGGGACGGGGGAGCCTGGTGGGCTGCCGTCTATGGGGTCACACAGAGTCGGACACGACTGAAGTGACTTAGCAGCAGCAGCAGCAGCCTGGATGTATGGTGGCATTCAGGGTTCAGAGAGTAGAATGCATATCACCTATGGATTTAGATTCTGGACAGACCTGATTCAAATCACAGCTCTTCTGGGGACTTTGAACAAGCTGCTTAAACATTCAAAACCTTACTATTAAATGAGATAATGTAAAGTGGCCTGTACCTTGAAAGTGCTTAATTTATGGTAGTAATGTTTTATGTACATCATCTCTTTCATCCTTACAGCACTCTTTATGTGGTAGATACTATTCTCATCCCCACTTTATAGACTGATAAGCTGAATTTATTGGCCAATGGGTATACCACTGCATTTTACCTCCAAACACAGCTGGGGCTGTTAATGGCCTCTTGTGATTAAGACAGGGGCTGTCCTCTTGTGCTTTCTTAGGTGTACAACACTGTCGTGAGTTGGGCTAGAGAGAGGGATCTTTGACGTTGAGATTCATTCCTGCCCAACTAAAGTATACTGGTTGGAAATAGAGGGTGAAGGAAAAGAGCAATATTTGTCACATTCACTTACTCCTATTTACCAAAAGCATGCTGATGCTGGTACAGTTGGTCCATTGTATCTGCAGGGTTCTGAATCCACGGATTCAACCGTGGATTGAAAATATTAAAAAATAAAAGTCCAGAAAGTTCCAAAAAGCTGAACTTGAATTTACTGCACTCTGGCAACTATTTACATAGTATTTACATTATATTTATAATTATTTACATAGCATTTACATTGTATTAGGTATTACAAGTAATCAAGGGATAAACTATACTATAGGTTATATGCAAATGCTAGACTTTTTATATAAAGGACTTGAACATCAGCAGATTTTGGTGTCTGGGCTGGATCCTGGGACCTGTCCCTCATGGCTGTGGAGGGAAGACTGTATACTGATTAAAATACAGATTCATTTGAAAACAGGCCTGAATTCAGAGTTCCTTTTGTTGTTATGTGTTTTTCAAGGAATAGACTCTGAAACCCCAACTATCTCAGGAGAGGATGGTTGAAAATTTTGACATTAAAAACTAAAAAAGACTGAGAACCACTGCCCCAGGACACTTTTTCAGGTGAAGGATCTAGCCAGGGAGCTGTTACCTTCTGGGAGAATCACAGGGGCCTTTGAGAAGCTGAAGAAATATAGTTATTCTCTCCACAAACAAAAAGGCTATATGCACACACCCACATAAGGCTTGGTATACAATTGCAGGAAATTCACAGATGTCCTCTCTCCCCACATTCCCCAGGCCATTTCCGGATCAGAATTTGGCCACAGGCATGCGGTTGACTCTGTTATTGCCTGCTTAACCTGTTTGAGGTGCAGCAGCCTCTTCTGTGAGCCTGGGTGGAAGGAGGTGACCCCCGAGAAGACGTGCCTTGGCTGCTCAGTGTGCACCAGCCCAGCACCGGGACGGCCAGGCAGGAGAGCAACCGAGGAACCGAGCCAAGGCGAGGGAGACTCCCATGCCCAAGTGCGCGCCCAGGCCCTGAGTAAGTGCCATTTAACTGCTCATTTTATAGGCTTTTTCATTACCCTCAATAACACACACTTTGTGGTGCCCTTGAGTGAGTGTGGGAAGGGCTATTGGAGCCACTTGTAAATGTTAATGGCTCCTCAGACCAGCTTGCCTCTGGCTAATTGCTGGTGGGGATGGATGAGCCAGCAGGCTCCCCACCCTCCTATTAGGGCAGAGCAGAAGCTGGGCTTTCAACCCTAAGTGGTCCTGCCCGTTTCCCCTGAGGCAGGGAGGCTGCCCACCCTGCTGCATGGACCACACCTTGATTTAGAGCCTAAGAGGGCACTTTGCATGGGAGGATGAGGGAAAGACACCCCACCTTCCCTGAGCTCTGAGAGCTTTAATACCAGCTAGAAAAACTGTGGTCTGTGAGTTAGCAGGGCTTCCCTTGTGGCTCAGCTGGTGAAGAATTGCCTGCAATGCAGGGGACCTGGCTTTGATCCCTGGGGGGTGCTTATTGAAAATGCAGAATCTTGGGTCCCCCTCCAGACTTAGAATTTGCATTTAAGAAGATCCCTGGGGTGATTCCTGTGTGCGGGAAAGCTTGGGAAGGGTGGAGAAGCAATGTTCTAATAATGGAAGTCCCCCACACGTTTGCCCGAGGAATTCAGAGAACTTCAAAGGTCCCTTGGGGAAGATTTGACTCTTGACTCTAAAAATAATGCAGTAGGAATAATGAGGACCAACGCATTTCGCGTGTTAATGCTTTGCTATCCACAAAGCGCTCGGGCAGAAGCAGGACAGACTCTGTTACATACTTCTATTGCGGCTCCATCCTCCTTGCTAAAATGCATCCCACCTCTATTTTCCTGGATGACATCTGTTTTAAGAAGAAAACAGTTGTGGGTTTGAATCCCAGCTCTATCATTCACCAGTTTCATAACCTTTTGTAAGCTCCTTATCCCCCTAAGTTTCCAGACTGTTATGTATAATGGGAATGATGATAACTATCTTCTTCCCTTTGGAACTATTGTTAGGATGAAATTGGATAATGCATGTCAAGAAAATTAGAGATACCAAGGGAACATTTCATGCAAAGATGGGCTCGATAAAGGACAGAAATGGTATGGACCTAATAGAAGCAGACGATATTAAGAAGAGGTGGCAAGAATACACAGAAGAACTGTACAAAAAAGAGCTTCATGACCAAGATAATCACGATGGTGTGATCATTCATCTAGAGCCAGACATCGTAGAATGTGAAGTCAAGTGGGCCTTAGAAAACATCACTAGGAACAAAGCTAGTGGAGGTGATGGAATTCCAGTGGAGCTATTTCAAATCCTGAAAGATGATGCTGTGAAAGTGCTGTACTCAATATGTGAGCAAATTTGGAAAACTCAGCAGTGGCCACAGGACTGGAAAAGGTCAGTTTTCATTTCAATCCCAAAGAAAGGCAATGCCAAAGAATGCTCAAACTACCACACAATTGCACTCATCTCACACACTAGTAAAGTAATGCTCAAAATTCTCCAAGCCAGGCTTCAGCAATATGTGAACCATGAACTTCCAGATGTTCAAGCTGGTTTTAGAAAAGACAGAGGAACCAGAGATCAAATTGCCAACATCTGCTGGATCATCGAGAAAGCAAGAGAGTTCCAGAAAAACATCTATTTCTGCTTTATTGACTATGCCAAAGCCTTTGACTGTGTAGATCACAATAAACTATGAATTGATGCTTTTGAACTGTGGTGTTGGAGAAGACTCTTGAGAGTCCCTTGGACTGCAAGGAGATCCAACCAGTCCATCCTAAAGGAGATCAGTCCTGGGTGTTCATTGGAAGGACTGATGCTAAAGCTGAAACTCCAGTATCTTGGCCACCTCATGTGAAGAGTTGATTCATTGGAAAAGACTCTGATGTTGGGAGGGATTGGGGGAAGGAGGAGAAGGGGATGACAGAGGATGAGATGGCTGGATGGCATCACCAACTCGATGGACATGAGTTTGAGTAGACTCTGGGAGCTGGTGATGGATAAGGAGGCCTGGGGTGATGCAATTCATGGGGTCGCAAAGAGTCGGACACGACTGAGTGACTAAACTGAACTGAACTGAACTGAACACTTAGCCCAACACCTGGCTTTGGGTGAATCCTTGATAAATGGCAGTCCATGGTTTTGTTTATCTTGTTGCTATTTTTTTGTGTAAATTCTCACAAGACCAAACTCTGCAAGGGCAAAAGCTGAGGTTTTATTCTAACTACCCACAAGTTTCTTACCAGCAGTGGTAGATTTCTTACAACAGAATGAAAGTTTGATCTTCACAACACCTAGGAAGGTGAGCCAAGCAATATTTTCCCCAGGATGTGCCTTAATAATCACAAGAACTCTGAGAGCCAAGTTTCTTTTCTCCTAGCTTTTGGATGATGGCGACTCTGGGATGGAAGGAAATTTGCCCATGGTCACACAGCTAGTTACCATCTAAGGCCACTTGTTCCCCTTAATTCTTTAAGGAAAGTAAAAGTCACTTAGTTGTGTCTGACTCTGCGACTCCATGAACTGTAGCCCACCAGACTCCTCTCACGGACTGCATCCCTCCAGGCTCCTTGTCCATGCAATTCTCCAGGCAAGAATACTGGAGTGAGTTGCCATTTTCTTCTCCAGGGGATCTTCCTGATCCAGGGGTCAAATTCAGATCTCCCACATTGTGGGCAGATTCTTTACTGGGTGAGCTATCAGGGAAACCCCAGTTCTTTAAGAAAAAGAATTTATCATCAATCCATGTCCCACTTGCTACCCTGAAAACTTATCTGTATAGACTATTGTTTCCCAAATTCTAGTCTTTGACCCACCGCTTGCACCCATTTGAATACCACCCAGGCTATTTTCTATTTTACCACATCAACTCACTTTTTCACTTGAATGTATTTTAAAAATAAAACAATGGAAATCTAGCATTACTTTGACTATACAGTCCGTGGAATTCTCCAGGGTAGAATACTGGAATGGGTAGCCTTTCCCTTCTCAAGGGGATCTTCTCAACCCAGGGATCAAACCCAGGTCTCCCACATTGCAGGTGGATTCTTTACCAGCTGAACCATAAGGGAAGTCCAAGAATACTGGCGTAGGTAGCCTATCCCTTCTCCAGCAATCTTCCTGACTCAGGAATTGAACTGGGGTCTTCTGCATTGCAGGCAGATTCTTTACCAACTGAGCTATCAGGTAAGCCCTTTCAATCATAGAAAATAATAATACATACAAGGCAAACAAAGCAGTGTTCTTTAATTCTGGGCAGATGCTATTGCTCACAGAAGACTGTGACCAAGGGAGACCTTTGCTGTTTTCCTCCAAAGTGAGATTAACAAGTGATGGTTAGTGCCAGCATGTCCTCGATATCTGAGTCTGCTTTTTGACATAATTAGGAGTATTGGGAAACAAAGAACAAAGCCATGGAAAAGAAATGCACTTATAACCATGTAATTCAGTGCATTTTAATACTCTCAAGGTATCAGTAAATCATTTCACATGCCCCCAGGAGTTCCATTACCTGGGAAACACCATTTTATTACATGCCATTAGATGCTATGGTTACCCAAGAGCAAGGGAAGTCCAGGTAGCTCAGTGGTAAAGAATTTGCTGCCAATACAGGGGATGCGGGTTCAAACCCTGGGTCAGGAAGATCCCCTGGAGGAGGAAATGACAACCCGCTCCAATATTCTTGCCTGAAAAATTCCATGGACAGAGGAGCCTGCTGGGCTACAGTCCACGGAGTTGCAAAGAGTCGGACACAACTGTGTGACAACAGTGACCCGCCGCCATCTCCTGTTATCCAGTAGCATCCAATGGGATCAAAAGAGGTACGTCTTGATCCCCCAGTCAGTTAGTCTAGATATAAGTAAAGGACCATGGACTCTGGAGCAAACTGCCTGGTTTTATATCCCTCGGGCTTCCCTAGTAGCTCAGATGGTAAAGCATCTGCCTGCAATGCGGAAGACCTGGGTTCAATCCCTGGGTCGGGAAGTTCTCCTGGAGATGGAAACAGCAACCCACTCCAGCATTCTTGCTTGGAGAATTCCATGGACAGAGGAGCTGGGTGGGTTACAATCCATGGGGTCATAAACAGTTGAACATGAGTGAGTGACTGACACACAACCACCACTGACCTTGGGGATGTGACTTGACCACTTTAGCCACAGTTTTCTCATCATAAAAAAAAAACGGACATTCAATGTATACCTTAAATAACCGTTGTGAGGATTAAATACATCATGAAGCCCTTTCAACAGTACCTGACCCTTAGTAAATGTCATATAAATAGTTCCACTGCAGCTACTTCTTCTGCCATTGCTGATGTTTGATGTACTGGGGCCAGAATGTAACAAGCAAGTCTTTGCCCATGATTCATGTTATAACTCTTCACCTGTTTGAGGACTACTGTTCAGGTTTCTTCCCCTCCTGAGTCCCCAGGCTAAACAGTCTCCAGTGCTGGAGTCTTCTGGAAAGGAAAGAACAATGGAGCTGGGAGAGAAGGACTTCAAAGGAGGGTGACATTTCTCTGGAGGGAGCTGGCATGTGCAAAGCTTCTGCTATGGACCAAGCACTTGGACATGCCGGCTGTGGGCTCCCTTCCAGAAACCTGTAGTTGGTGCTATTCTCCAGATAGTTCTTGTTCCCTGCCTTCATGAACAAGGTAAGAAATTAGGTGTATCCATAAGAAATCAGGTGGAGCCATGTGAATGTGATTTTCTGTGGCCAATGAAATGTAAGTAGAAGTAATGAGTGTCAGAGCAGGAAGAAACTTTCAGAGCTAGTGAGTGAGTCACCATATCCCCTTTTTCCTGCTTCAGTGATCTTGGGAATATGGAGTTCTAGAGTAAGTATGACATGAGTGAGCTCCAAGCCAATACATGATGTAAAGTGTGGCAGAGGAAAAAAAAAACAAAACCAACTTTGTTGTTTTAAGCCATGATAATTTTAATACTCCAGCAAAACCTACCTTATCCTGATTGAGACAAATCTCTAGGTGCTGACACAGAGAGCAAGAATTTTCTGTCCTTGAGTCCAAACTAGAGCCTGAGTCCAGGTTTCAGTTGGCAGGGAGGGAAGGCGTGTAGTACCTATAACCATCCTGACTTTTTCCTCTCTCTCACTTCTCCTCTGATCAGGGTGTAATAAAGTAAGTGAGGAACTTGTGCTTAGAACCCTTCCTCAGCTGCCATCTCCTTGCAGAAACCTGAGAAACCATTTTCCCTCTGAGCATATTTCTTGCTTAACCTCTGATTCTTGCTGAAATTTCAGGCAAAGAAAGAACCCCTTAATCATTATCTTAGGCTCCTACTTGCCATCTGAATCTCCTTTACCTCATCTCCTTATCTGGCTTGTGCCTGAAAAATTCTAGAGACAGGAAATTTACAGCCTCATCATTAGTGAACATAAATCTGGGCTATAAGATATGAGACTTCCTGTGTTATTGGACTGAGTGCTTGGCTTACCTGAAAGGTGACCAATTTTAAAGATCCTTATTTTGTTGACCGTATAATTTATCATCCTAACCAGGAAATGTTAAGAGTGAAAGGGAGAAATAGTGACAATTATGCTGGACAATAGTTTTAAATGGAACTCTTGGACAGACCAGGATGGATGGTCTGTCTTGGCTTCTGTGATTCAGAAAATGGTGCACATTAAATTCCATGGGTAAGACTGGACCCTGTCTTTGGTGATTACCTTGACTTTTGGTCTACCCCTCTCCAAAACTGTTGACTACCAATCTCTTTGGAATAATCTCTAGTTCTCTAACCAACTCTCCTGTGAGAATTTTAGTCCCAAAGTCATTTCAGAGGGAAACCATATACATATGGCCATCATTTCCAGCAATTTCCCCCATAGCCACTTCATATTCCTAACTACTGTCTTGATCAGATGCATATTTAATGCCCTGTGATGGAGACACAGATGCAAACTGCTCAACTCTTCCTGGAGCTTTCGAATGCTGCCAGGTCCCAGTACAGTTGCTGTGAGAACTATCGAACTGCCTGAAGCTACACTCTCCATGTCCCCATAAGACCCGGACTCTCAGGAAACTTACTCACAAGATAATAGAGGGAAAGGCAGGGCTTATTAAGTTTCCTTCTGCAGGCTGTTTGATTGCAATTCTGCCCTGGGCATAGGCTCATTTGCATAGTTGATTTATAGCTTTCATTTGAATATTACAGTTACTTCACATAAACCATTACTTTGGTCTCTCTGGATTTTTATTTTAACAACCCACTCAGTACCACATGGAACTCATCGAGCCCAGGAGCCTCTAATATGAGAAAATTTACCTTCCTCTTTCCACTGGGACAGAGGGATATGGAAGGTGGAGAATGAGCAACCCGATAAGTTTCAGAAAGGCTTGATTCCTGCTCCAGGGCAGTCTGACAGTGACACTCAAGTCAAGTACATTCAGCTTCCAGAATCTTTGATAATTGTGGTTTGTTTTTCACTGTTGCTTCTCTAAGGAGTGCTTTCTCTGAAAGGTGCCTCTTCTCTTCTTTTCTTTGTTTCCAAAAAACTAGCTAAAATTTCCTGAATGCCTACTCTATGCTAAGCACTGAACTATTAATATTTAAGCAGATTACAGTAGTGCAAAAGGCAACCTTGTCCCAGCCCTCAGGGAGGTTATATTATTGTCGGACAAATTGATAGCAAGAAAGAATCACACATTTAATTCATTGTGCTAATGTGCTGTGTTCTAAGTGGCTTCAGTCATGTCCGACTCAGTGTGATCCCATGAAGTGTAGCTCTCTAGGCTCCTCTGTCCCCAGGATTCTCCAGGCAAAGATACTGGAGTGGGTTGCTATTTCCTCCTCCAGGGGATCTTCCCAACCCAGGGATCGAACCCTTTTCTCTTATGTCTCCTGCATTGGCAGGCGGGTTCTTTACCTTCTAGCGCCACTTGGGAAGCCCTTTATGCCAAACATCTACTTTTCCAGCCATCAGAAATCAGAGCCTCAGGATATAGTGTGAACCATTTCGCTGTGCCACACAGCCTGTGGGATGTTCCCTGAGCCCTCTGCAGTGAAAGTGAGGAGCCTTAACCACTGGACCACCAGGGAATTCCCAGAGAGGTTTTGATATTACATCTCTTCTGTGTGGTGCACATGAAAGTTGTTGTTCTTTGTAACATAAGAGATTATGCTTGGTTTCTCCCATGTCTATTGTGTGACCCTGTTCAATTTATAGCCCTTCCTTAGAACTTTGGAGAAATACCTCCTCAGTAGGAGGCTATGCCCTCTTCAAATGTACTGGAGACCAAAGTATCCTTTTGCTTTGTTGCTCAGTCTTTTAAATCTTCCAGTTTACATAAGTATGGAATTTTTACTGAAGATTTTGCTGAACATCTACTTTTTAGATGATTAAAAAAATGTGGTATGATGGCTATTTATATGACTTCTGACAGATCAATACTCTCACCAAGAATGGTGGGGAAAGTTGTATAATATTTTAAAATATAATCTATTTGAAAGCACTGGGGATATTCTAAGGTTATAAGAACTTGAGAGGTCAAGATGTAGGAATGTGAATCTGACATAGTTTTTCCCCTGAGGCACTTACTTCCCTTTTTTTTTTTTTTTTTAAAAAGCTGGAGAGAGTGCTTAAGGGACACAGCACAGGGCAGTTGGAAAGCAAAATGGCACTTTTAGCAATCTAGCACCACAAAAGAGATTTTAAAAAATGAAGTTCAGGACCCTCCAAAGGTGAGACATCATGCAAAGTACCCAAGGTCTTCAGGTAGGACTCTTCAAGAACTGCAAGATAAAAGTAGCATTTAATTTAAGCTAGACCAAGCCTTACAAAGTCTAAAACTGAGCCTCACAGAAGTGTTAATAAATTCCCCTCACTGGATTGAGGTATTATGCCACTGCTCCAGTTACCTGCCAAGAGGAAAGGGTGAATATATTAGTAATTAGTGAACTGGAAGGAATTTTAATAGAAAGCATCCATTCAGGCCATAGAAAAATAAAACATAGAGCATAAAAATGGAATAAGAGACATAAAGGGCATGGCATATAGTCTAACATTCATGTAACTCAAGGCACCAAAGGGCAGAAAGGAGAAAATGGGGGAGAAGCATTATTTAAAGAGAGAATGAAGGACAATTGATCAAAATTGATGAAAGACAGCAAGCCATAGTTTAAAGACTCTCTACTAACCCCAAGCAGGATAAAATTAAGTGAAACCACATATAGACACAAGACAATGAAAAACCACTGAAGACTAAAGGAAACAAAAAATATTAAATGTGATCAAGAAAAAGTCACCTTTTAGGATCAACAAAACATGACAGCAAATGTCTCTACTGAAACAATGAAAGTCCCCCCAAAACAGAATAATATTTTCATCTTGATCATCATCTGAAACATATTCTTCTGCTGTTATTTTTTTCTAAATTTCTGTATTTTTATGTACATAGAAGGTTAGTTATGTTTCTTGACCCTGGAGAACTGGCTCTCTGTGGGGGATGTCCTATTGTCCCAGCTGGACACTCCCCAGGAAGGTTCAGGTCTGCTTTTGTGGACTCGATTCATTGGGCTGCCCAGATTGTAATTTCCTTCCTGCTGACGTAGGCCCCTTGGTTGGGAAGGCTGGTCTAGAGGCTTGTGTGGGCTTCCTGGTGGGAGTGACCAGGACCACCCACTGGTGGGTGGAGCAGCGTCTTGGCTATCTGGTGAGCAGAGCCAGCCAGGTCAAGGGGCATTTCTAGAGGGCTATCTCAGAGAGTCTTTGGGCAAACTGTCTACTGCTGGGTGAGGCTGTGTTCCTGTCTTGTTGGTTGTTTGGCCCAAGGTGTCCCAGCTCTGGAGCCTCCTGGAAAGCTCAAGCTAATGATTATCACCTAGGACCTCTGCTGCCAGCGTTATTGTCCCCACAGTGAGCCACAGCCACCCCGCCCTTCCAGAAGACTCTCCAAGACCAGCAGGTAAGTCTGGCCCAGGCTTCCCTGAGGTCAGTGCTTT
Organism: Cephalophus harveyi; assembly: GCA_006410635.1. Classification (NCBI taxonomy): domain Eukaryota; kingdom Metazoa; phylum Chordata; class Mammalia; order Artiodactyla; family Bovidae; genus Cephalophus; species Cephalophus harveyi. The sequence goes on from SJYT01021106.1 coordinate 103,624, forward strand.
TGCCGTCTCAGTGCACCTGAGACCTTGCGTGCACCCTCCAAGAGTAGAGTCTGTTTCCCCCAGTCCAGTGGAGCTCCTGTGCTCAAGCCCCATTGGCTTCAGAGCCACATGTTCTGGGGGCTCCTCTTCCTGATATCAGACCCTCCAGGTTGGGGAACCTGCTGTGAGGTTCAGAACTCTCTTGTGGGAGAACTTCTGTGATGCAATTGTTTTCCAGTATGTGGGTTGCCCACCTGGGGGGCATGAGGTTTGATTATATCCTGCGTGCATTCCTCTTACCATCTCATTGGGTTTCTTCTTTATGTCTTTGGATGTAGAATATGTTTTTGGTACCTTCTGGTCTTTTTATTGATGGTTGTTCAGCAATTAGTTGTGCTTTTGGTGTGCTCACAGGGATTGAGCTCAATCCTACTTTGCCATCTTGTCCCTATGAAGAACCTGAGGTTAAGGTAAGGGACAGGCAGAGGGCAGGTGAAACTGCCCGACTCAGATTGGGACTTGAACTCACTGTCTTTTAATTGAAATCACACACCTGAATCCAGGACTTAATGAAGCTCAGGTTCTGTATGTCTTGTTGCAGAAAAAAATCTGTAAGAAAAAAAGTAATGGGTAAGAAGTGGATTTATTTAGAGTGATATACTCTCCAGAGACAGAATGCAGTCTGTCTCAAAAGACAAGAGGACTTGGACCTCTCCAAGACACACTCCACAGACAGAGTGTGGGCTATCTCAAAACGTGAGAGTCCTCAAAACACAGGGCAGTTAGTTTTTGTGGGCTGGGTAATTTCATAGGTTAATGAGGGGGAGGGTTATTCCAACTACCCTGGGGAAGGGCTGGGGATTTCCAGGAATTGGGCTACTGCCTGCTTCTTGCCCTGTTTTGGTTAGACTTGAAGCTATCATGGCACCTGTGAGTGTGTTGTTTAGCATGCTAATGTATTACAATGCATGTATAATGAGGCTTGGAATTCCCAGGTGATGTTGCTGCCGCTGCTAAGTCACTTCAGTCATGTCCGACTCTGTGTGACCCCATAGATGGCAGCCCACCAGGCTCCCCCATCCCTGGGACTCTTCAGGCAAGAACACTGGAGTGGGTTGCCATTTCCTTCTCCAATGCATGAAAGTGAAAAGCGAAAGGGAAGTCACTCAGTCATGTTCGACTCTTTGCGACCCCATGGACTGCAGCCTACCAGGCTCCTCCATCCATGGGATTTTCCAGGCCAGGTGATGTTAGTGGTAAAGAATCTGCCTGCCAATACAGGAGATGCAAGAGAGGCAGGTTTGAGCCCTCGGTCAGGAAGATTCCCTGCAATAGGAAATGGAACCCCACTCCAGTATTGTTGCCTGGAAAATTCCACGGGCAGTGGAGTCTGGTGGGCTACAGACCATGGAACCACAAAGAGTCGGACATGACTAAGCGACTGAGTACAGAGCATAATGAGGCTTAAATTAAGGTCTACTGGAAGATGAATCTTTCACCATTTTGAGCCTAATTCATTCTAACCTGTTATGTCATATCCTCAACGCTATGCCACTCTTTTAAAGGTTGTTCCCTGCCCCTTTCTGTCCTGTTTCACAGGTAATCTGGATATTGCTTGACACTACAGACTCTACAACAACCAGAAAAAAATATCCCTAAAAATGATTGGTGACATGAAGTGAAATTTGCTGAGTTGTGTCCGACTCTGTGACCCCATGGACTATACTGTCCATGGAATTCTCCAGGCCAGAATACTGGAGTGGGTGGCCTTTCCCTTCTCCAGAGGGTCTTCCCAACCCAGGGATCAAACCCAAGTCTCCTGCATTGCAGGTGGATTCTTTACCAACTGAGCTATCAGGAAAGTAGTAAATCTAAACAAGTGCTAACTCTACAATACAATAATAATGTATTGTGGAGATTTTACACACACACACACACACACACACCCACATATACATCATCACCTAGAAAGTGATAAAAAGAACAACTTGCAATGTAAGAAGCCAAAGATAATTAGAATATCTGGACAGAATAACCACTGAAAATTGACAAAAGTAGGCACAACTAAGAAGCTAACAAAGAAGGGAAACAGAATTGTGAATAAATGCTTGGTTAATCCTAAACAATGTAAGATAGGAAAGGAAAAGACACTTGAAATACGTGGGAAAGATAAATATAAATCCAGAAATATCAGTAATTATATACTTACTGTATCATGTAACTTTTTTTTTAGAGTTGGCATATAAGTGGGATCATACAGTGTTTGGCTTACTGTGTCTAACTTATTTCACTTAGCATAATGCCCTCAAGATCCATCCATATTGTCTCAAATGGCAGGATTCCTTTTCTTTTTAATGGCTCAATAATATTCCATTGTATATAAATACCAAATTGTCTTTATCCATTCGTCTGTTGATGGACATTTATATTATTTTCATGTCAGGATTGTAAACAAGGCTGCGGTGATCATGGTGGTGCAGGTATCTGTTCATGATAGAGTTTTTGTTTTCTTCAGATAAATAGCTAGAAGTAGAACTGCTGGGTGCCATAATGGTTCTACTTTTAGTTTTTTGAGGTTCAGTTCAGTTCAGTTCAGTCGCTCATTCGTGTCTGACTCTTTGCAGCCCCATGAATCGCAGCATGCCAGGCCTCCCTGTTCATCACCAATTCCCAGAGTTCACTCAGATTCACATCTGTCGAGTCCGTGATGCCATCCAGCCATCTCATCCTCGGTCGTCCCCTTCTCCTCCTGCCCCCAATCCCTCCCAGCATCAGAATCTTTTCCAATGAGTCAACTCTTCGCATGAGGTGGCCAAAGTACTGGAGTTTCAGCTTTAGCATCATTCCTTCCAAAGACATCCCAGGGTTGATCTCTTTCAGAATGGACTGGTTGGATCTCCTTGCAGTCCAAGGGACTCTCAAGAATCTTCTCCAACACCACAGTTCAAAAGCATCAATTCTTCGGCGCTCAGCCTTCTGTGTGTTTTTGAGGTACTTACATACTATTTTCAATAGTGACTGTGCTAATTTACATTCTCGCTGTATCTGCTGAGTTCTTAATTTCAGTTATTGTATTTTCCAGTTTCAAATTTCCATCTGATTCTTTAAAATTTTCCTAGTTCTTTATAAATTAGAAATTATAAAATTTTATCTTTTCATCTAAGTTTTGAACATATTAATCAGGATTGGTTCAAATACTATGGTAATTCTAGTATTTGGATCTCATGATAAACTTCTATTTTTTTTTTTTTTCTTTTAGTTTTTGTTCACTTGGGCTTTTTTTTTTTTTTTTTTTTGG
>SJYT01021106.1:107104-162015 GCA_006410635.1 Cephalophus harveyi
TTTTTTTTTTTTTTTTTTGGGTCATTTGGTTTGGTCTTTTGGTGTTAGTAATTTTTTTTGTCAGACATTTTGTGTGAAAAATTGTAGGGATGTTCTGCGACGGCTTCCCTGGTGGCTCAGAGGTTAAAGTGTCTGCCTCCAGTGCGGGAGACCTGGGTTCGATCCCTGGGTCAGGAAGATCCCCTGGAGAAGGAAATGGCAATCCACTCCAGTATTCTTGCCTGGAGAATCCCATGGATGGAGAAGCCTGGTAGGTTCCAGTCCACGGGGTCGCAAAGAGTCGGACACGACTGAGCGACTTCACCTCGACTTCACCTCACCTCTGCGACTCTAGATATCTTCCTCCAGAAAGAATTTGATTTTCCTCAACTGATAGTTAACATCAGAGCAGATCATCTTAATTCAGTCAGAAATTAGGTTGATTCAAAGCTGGAGTTTGTGAGGGCCGTTTTCTTTTCAGTTTCGATGATAGATCTTCCTGGCTTGTAATGGCTGCCTTCTTGCTGGGCCCTCACAGGGTGGAGAGAGAACTTGGCTCCCTTGCTCTTCATGTAATGGCACCACTTCTATCAGAACACATCTTATAAACTCACTTAACCTTAATTAGCTCTTTAAAGGCTGCATCTTCAGTACAGTAGCTTCAACACATGAATTTGAGGGGCATGCATTTTAGTTCACAGCATCTGCCTATTTAATAATTTAGCAATTCCACTGCTCCAACATACCTAGTGCAAATGTGGCACCAAAAGACACAGTTAAGTATGTTCATAGCAGTAGTTTGCATATTAACCACAAGCTGGAAGCAACCAAAGAGTGCATAAATAATAGTGTCATTAAATTATGTGTGGTCATTTGCTACAGTGGTATTCTATTCAGTAACTGGAATGAGTGAGCTACTGCTGCCTGCAACAATATGATGAATCTCACAAATAAAAGTTTCAGCAAAGGAAGCCAGACCCAAAAGAAAACGTATAATTCCACTTAAACAATGTTCAAAAACAGAAAAAAAAAAAAAAAATCTATGGTGGTAGAAGTCAGGATTATTATCATCATGTTTCAGAACTTTAAACATATTATTCAATTGAATCATGATTTCCATAGTTCCCATTACATAGGCAGCTGTAAAATTTAATACACCTTTGGAGGTAATGCTTTTTTCTCTTTCTACTTTTAAGATTTTCTCTTTGTCTTTCACTTTTGTCAATCTGACTTTGACGTTCCTCACATGTCCACTATGCTTGGTAATCCCGTAGTTTGTCCTGGTTTTTCTTTCTTCCAATTAAATGAGTCTGTCTTCTCTGAATCCAGTATTCTGTTAAGTCTATTCCTCAAGTTTCCAATTTTACGTACACTTGGTTCCTTTTTTAATTGATTTCAGTTCTCTGATGAAATTATCTACCTTTTCTGTTTTCTTTTTTCTTGATACTGTTGAACATATTAATGATAGTTATTTTGAAGTCTTTGCTCACACCCAGAAAGTACATCTCATTATTTGTGGATTCCTTCTGTGAATCTGCTTACTTTCTAGAATTTATTTGTAACCCACCAATCAATACTCGCGGCACTTTCATAGTCATTTGTGGATATGTGCAGAGGGGTAAAAGGTTTGATTCATTTGGTGCACATCCTCCCAGATAAAGTAGAAAAAGGTAGTGCTTTTTGTTTTACTTCTCATACTGTAAGCAAGTGTACTTTTTGTGATCTACTTGCTACATTTATTTTTGTGCTTTTGTGCTTTGTTTGGCGATTTAGCAGTTTCAAATGATCCCCAAGCATAATGCTAAGGTGCTGTCTAGTGTTTCTAAGTGAAAAGGCTGTGATGTACCTCATGGAAAAAATGGGTGTGTGATACAAACTTTAGGAATAATATGTGTAGTACATGATGGAAAAGCAGCTAAAATTGTGTATTCAAAAGTATAGTGAAAAAGTATAGCACAATTGTGATGCTGGATACCAGTGAAATCTACTATCATGTTACTCAGGGTGTAACAATTAGCTAGATATGAAACACTTAGTTACTCCTGGTGGCTCACACTTTTCAAAAGGCAATGTGGCATGAAAAATGTCAAATTTGTAGGCAAAGAAGTTCTGTAGATAAGGAGGCTGTGAAAGAATTTTAAGACACTTGCTAAATCTTATACAGGAAAAGAGTTCCATGGAAGAGCAAGTTTTCAATGCCCCTGAGGCTGCTCATTTTATAAGGCTATTGTCCATCAAACCAAATAATGTAAAAGGCATTTTTGATTGAAAAAAATTAACAGAGGCTGGAAAAGAACCTATCTGCATGTTTTCACTTGGAGAAACAGTTCAGTATTCAGCACTCAGTGTTCATGGCAGCTTTATAGGAACAGAACTATGACAAATAATGAGGATTGACTGTTTCTGAATCATCTGTGGATCTACTTTTATAATTTATTTTTCCCCTTGGCTATTGGTTACATGATTCTATTTCTACATGCATAGTAAATTTTAATTAAATATCTTAAAATACTGTAGAGTTCTAGATGATGTTGTCTTTGACAGGTACATTTACCCTTTCCTTTGATAGGCGAATAGTGGGGTGCTGATCTACTTAATCTAGCCACAGGTCACACAGTTCAAGTTGGGTTAGTTTTGTTAAGTCTAAGCCTCAGTCTGATTTCCTCCTATCAGGAATTTCAATCAAGAGCCTAACTTTTCTTCAACTCATTAAAGGCAGAAAATTTTACTCCACTCTCTGGAGATTTGTGGCTTGGCGTTTTGATTCCCCACCTTTGAAGCTTCAGACTTGGCTTGTCTACTGACAAGTAGACTGGTAGTAGTTTGAGGCTCCTTGAGTCTTAGACTTTGTCACTTTGGCCTAATAATAACCACCAAGACTTATTCTGCTAGTTTATCTGTCCCACAGAAGTGTCCCTCTGCCAGATATCAAGGCTGGATTTGCAGACTGTAGAGGTGTCCAGATAAGTAAGTATTCTGGGAAAAGCAGTTGCAGATAATCAGTGTTGCCTTGCCAAGGCTGCCATAACAGAGTAGCACAACTGTGATGCTGAATAGCATCACATGTAGTGTGATGAGTAGCACAGACTAGGTGACTTAAATAAAAAATCTTTTTTTTTGGGTCACAATTCTGGAGTCTGAGTCTCAGATGAATGTGTCAGCAGTATTGGTTTCTTCTGAGGCCACTCTCCTTGGCACATAAATGGCTGCTTTCTCACTGTTTCTTCATATGGTCTTCCCTCTGAACATGTCTGTCTCCTAATTTCCTCTACTTATAAAAACACCAGTTACAGGACTTTCCTGGTGGCCCAGTGGTTAAGATTCCACATTTCCAATGCAGGGGGCATGGGTTCGATCCCTGGTCGGGGAATGAAGATCCACCTTGCTTCAAGGCATGGCCAAAAAAAAAAAACAAAAAAACACCACCAGTAACATTCAATTAGGGTTCCCCAAATGACCTTATTTTAACTTAATTACCTATTTGAAGACCCCATATCCAAATACAGTCGCATTCTATGGTATTAGAGGCTAAGACTTGAACATATGAATTTTAGGAGGGTGTAGTTCAGCCCATGGGGTTTTCCAGATTACATTAGTGGTAAAGAATCCACCTGCCAATGCAGGAGATGAAAGAGACACATGTTCGATCACTGGGTCAGGAAGATCCCCTGGAGCAGGAAGTGGCAACCCAGTCCGGTATTTTTGCCTGAAGAATCCCAGTGACAGAGGAGCCTGACGGGCTATAGTTTATGGCATCGCAAAGAGTCAGACATGACTGAACGGCTGAGAGTAATTCAGCTCATAACAAGGACTTTCTACTCCTGTCCATATTTCTCAGGACCCTTCCCCAGAGTGACTTTTTGTCTCCCAGGCAGTGACAGGCTATGGGAAGTTCCGCGGTGCTTTTCTGATTTGAGGCTCAGGTCTTTCTATCCCTGCTTTATGCATCTTCAAAATTCAGTAGATGTTTCAATAGAAAAATGCCATGTGCTTGAAGCCCCTCATGTTCCATTTCTGTTGCTCCCTGCTTGTGTGCCTGCCCCAAACTCTCTCCCACCAGTTTTCCTGCACTTGCTCAGCATCAGCCCTCTTCCTGGGTCAAATCCAAGTTATCAGCCTCTGGCCAATACCCAGAATTTGCCAGTGTCCTCAGGGGCAGCTGCAAAACCTAGCTCAACTCTGCCATGTATGACCCCTTTGAATTTCACTCCTTCCAGTCTTTATGGTTTCTGCAGTTCTTGAATGCCTTAAATGTATGACTTTTGCAACAAGCCTGTCAAGTTTTTATTATTTTCTATAGGATTGAGGGCTTGTATGAATTCTTCTGTCCTTTCAGGAGGCCAGGTCCCTTCAAGGAAGGGATGGGTTGTGACTGGTAGGTGATATGGTAAGAGTGTCTGACTTAACATGGGAGTTGGAGTTACAGAGGTATATTCATTGTAATAAAATTGATTGAGTTGTATAATTAGGAAAACATGTTCTGGCATGTATATTTCGAATAAAATATGTATTTAAAACAAAACAACAATACACAGAAGGAAAAAAATAAGTTATATGCGGAATAGGTTTTCAAAACTCCATGGAAAAGTAGCTTTAAAGGCAAGTGAAGTGAAAGTGTTAGTCACTCAGTCATGTCCAACTCTTTGTGACCCCATGGACCACCAGGCTCCCCTGTCCAAGGAATTCTCCAGGCAAGAATACTGGAGAGGGTCACTATTTCCTCCTCCAGGGGATCTTCCTGATCCAGGGATTGAACCAGTTCTCCTGCATTGCAGGTGGATTCTTTACTATCTGAGCCACCAGGGAAGCCCCTTCCTAAAGGGGTTCCGGTTCTTCCCTCTGTTTCTCTGCTTTTGGATTCCTACTCTTTCTCTATCTTTTCCTATGAGAAACGCCACTCCTCTTAATGTTAGGTGATTGGCAACCTAGTTGCCTCTGTCTTATGGGAGAATTTCCAAAGCCTGAGTCCTTGTGTCAGGAATGGTTTGCTAGAAACTTGGTGGGACAAATGGAGATACCCGCTGGCATTCCAGGATGGAATGGGAAGAGAAGGAAACTAGAGGCTCTTGGTCTCACAGGCTTGGGTGGGGACAGATGATATCTTCGTTTATGCTTTTCCTGGCAGGATGGTTTGCAGATACATCTGCTTAATTAACTTCGTACGTGTGGATCCACGTGCATCTCCGAGGACATTATTAGTTCTCAAGGACCATATATTCTCAAGTTATGAAAGGAAAAAAGTAACTTATGCAGTACCTGTCAGCTGCACACTCCTTCCTTTCCTGCAGTTAGTAAATCCAATTATGATTCTTTCCTCCTTTCAGATGGAAACCTTTGGGGCCTGCTGGAATAAGGCAAATAACAAATGCCTCTGCATAAAGGCTTTCTCAGTTACACAAAGAAATACTGTGAAATGCCTAATCCAGAAAGAGATCCTCCACCCCAGTTTCCATCTGGAGACGGTTTAGTTATGACTATGGTAAGTGCAGCATAGGTGAAATATGAAGTGTCATGGGAGTGAATTAAAAGGGCTACACTGGAACTTCCCTGGTGGTCCACTGGTTATAACTCCATGCTTCCGCTGCAGGGGGCATGGGTTCCATCCCTGGCTGGGGAGCTAAGACCCTGCATGCTGATGCCAATCCCGCATGCCCCAGCCAAAAAAAGAAAAAAGTTACAAAAGAGGGATGCCTTGGTGGGAGACTCTCATGTTGGGCCCATGTGTGACCTCCATCTCTGCTGTCAAGGCCACTCTGTGTGCCCATCATCCCAGGTCTGGGGTGGTTGAAGTGGAAGTCTGGCTGATGTCAATGGCTGAGTCATTTTGTCTACTTGGATGCTCAGTGCCTCTTCCATGGTGTATGCTTTCTATTTAGCTTCAGTGTGACATGCAGGTTTCTTTGGTTCCACACCAAGAGGTCCACATATCTCTACTATGGATATCCTTGTTATCAGTCTTTCCATTTTTTTCCCTTCTGTGCTTCTGAGCAGCCATCCAAGAAATATGTCCTAATCTTGAGCTGTGTGCTTCTGAGCAGCCATCCAAGAAATATGTCCCAATCTCGAGCTGCTTCTTTTTCCACACAAAGTGGATAACCAAGTACATTGATCACAGTTTCACCCAATGAGAAAATTTTCACTCTTGGCTGTCTTTCAAGGCCACTCCTGTGGTGTAGCAATTGCCTGTTGTTAGCATGTATCCACATACCAAGTTGACCCACTTAGAATCTAAGCTTGGGATTTTGCTGGCTATAAAGGACCTTCTCTGTGGCCATATATGCAACTAGAGGTGCCACTTACCCAACTGCGGTAGGTAACATGGGACTTTGGACTACCTGCCTATGAAGATTATTTGTGCTCCTTGCCCTGCTCTGTCTGATTTAGTCCAAGACGTATCATCCTGTATTATGGATGGGCTGCTGCTGCACCGATTTGACTCTATGACTTATTGGACTAGCATAATAAGCTCATAGTGGACAGTTATGGACACACGGTCATTTGGTGCCCCATGGCCAAGCATGCCATCTCTACCAGGACCCAGTAATGTGAGAAGAGAGGTTTATCCTAATGTGTTTGTTTCCCTGTGGATGCCATGTTCCCAAACCCCAGGGCCTGGATTGTGTTTTCGACTGATGCCTTCTATAAAATCCACACAGCATGTTTCCCTCTACATAGATACATCTGATTCCCTCGGGGTCCATGGGGCCATATGGTTCAATTTACAGGGATTTTTTATTGCCGCCTAGATGTGCTACAGGGCTCTTTCCTCTTTTGGCTCTACTTAAAGTTGGCATCTTTCCATGTCATCCAGTCTACAGGTGGAGCAATATGCTTGGGTGTGAATGTACTTTCTCTAGAAATCAAAGAGGTCTACCAGATGCTGTGCTTCTTTGTGGTAGGGGATGCAAGATGAAGCCATTTGTCTTTTACTTTGAGGGAAAGTCCAAAAGTATACTCTGGATCATTAGACACCTAGAAACCTTTCTGAAATGGAAGATCCTTGAAATTCATAGGGTTTATCTCCCATCATCCCTAGCAATATATCTTGCCACCACCTCTAGCACTGCTATCACTTCTTGCTTGTACTGCTCAGGCAATGTGATGACATCAATGCAATAGATCAATGTCACATTCGGTAGGATATCCCCAGAGTCCAGCTCTCCTTGGACTGTATTATTACATGGAGAAAGAGTTAATATAGGCTTAGGGCAAAACTCTGAGCATCATTGTCTATTTTTCCTCTGCATATAGTCCTTCTGACTCTCACACTCAACCCTTAGCTATTTGTTGGCCACTTTTAGTTTCTCTTCATCCCCAGCGGGATATCAGTACAACTTCTTGGTGTCGAGCCAACTCTGCTGTCCTTGTAGGTATTGGTTCCCCCATATCTTTGAAGTGCCTGGATTATTACACTAGCAAGGGCATCCTTCTCCATGAAGACATTTTCTCAGGTTGCCATGATGAATCTTCAACAATTGGGCCACTAGCTTCTGCCAGGGACTATTCACATCTCATGTCCCACTCAGGATGAGATCCTCATTATCAGCTAGGTAGTGATTGTGCCCATCCCCAGCTTTCTCAGATCACTTCCGGCACCACCTGGGTCAGTTAAGGTTCTTTGAAAATAAGATACCAAGATGGGATTAGATGTACACAAGAGATTTGTTGGAAGAAACAATGGGAAGGTTAAAGAAGGAAGGAGCAGCAGAGAGCAGATTGAGACTTCAGACCTCAATACAGGGCTGACATCTGAGAAAGAAGAGGGTAGAAAAGAGGATTAAGGCAAAAGAGTGCCAACAGTGAAGTTCTGGCCAGACCATTAAGGAGTCCCTAAGCAAGGTTATCCATTGGAAGAATCCTTGCCTAAGGCCATGCAGCCAATGATCTTGAAGTTGAGATTTGAACTTGGAATCTCCAGAGTGCACGCTGTTCTCATTCCACCATAGCTGCTGTAAGTTTTCTTCCACTAGTTAGAACTGGCAGTTCCCTGCCATTTGGGGCTTCTCTCTGGGGTTTCCATAGAACTAGACTCAAGGTTGTATCTTTTTTCAAGTTCACAGCTCCTGGGTCTTGTGTCTATCACATATTCAGCTCTTCTGCTCCCCTGCTGTGAGGAGACTCTAGAAAACTTGGAAAAAGAAGATTGAGGAACATGTTGTTTAGTTGCTAAGTCCTATCCAACTCTTTGTGACCCCATGGATTGCAGGACGCCAGCCTCCACTGTCCTGCACTATCTCCCTGAGTTTGCTCAAATTCATGTTCATTGAGTCGGTGATGGTGTCTAATCACTTCATCCTCTGCTGCCCCCTTCTTCTGACTTCAATCTTCCACAACATCAGGTTATTTTCCAATGAGTTATTTCTTCTTACCAGGTGGTCGAAGTATTGGAGCTTCAGCATCAGCCCCTCCAATGAATATTCAGAGTTGATTTCCTCTAGGATTGACTGATTTGATCTCCTTGCTGTCCAAGGGATTCTCAAGAGTCTTCCCAGCACCATAATTCAAAGGCATCAGTTCTTCGGTGCTTGGCCTTCTTTATGGTCCAACTCCATGTCTGTACATAACTGCCATAGCTTTGACTATATGGACCTTTGTAAGTGGGGTGGTGTCTTTTCTTTTTAATATGCTTTCTAAGTTTGTCATAGCTTTCCTTCCAAGGAACAAGCGTCTTTTAGTTTCATGGCTGCAGTCAGCATCTGCAGTGATTTTGGAGCCCAAGAAAATAAAATCTGTCACTGCTTCCACTGGTTTAACTCAGGTTAGTGATAAGGACTGAGTTGACACTGAGGAGAGGAAATAATATAGAACCTGAGTTTTATACTGTCTCTTCCAACACACACATATCCATCCTATAGACATCTCTGCTCATTCTTGACTCAGAACGTAAAGATAAAGGTAAAGGTGAAGGTAAGATCTGGCAGCATCATGGATGAATATAGGTGGTTCTATAAAATGGCAACCCACTCCAGTATTCTTGCCTGGAGAATCCCATGGACAGAGGAGCTTCATAGGCTACAGTCCATGAGGTCACAAAGAGTCGGACACGACTGAGTGACTTCACTTCACTATAGGGTCTATTGGTTCTAAATCTCTCAGCAACCCTGTAGGATGGAAATGATGTTTTCAGAATCACAAAAATAGTTACAGATGGGGAAACTGAAGTCCATATTAGACATGTTAAGTAACTTGAACTACTCAATCAGTGGTGGTTATAAAATTTAGTGCAAATGAAATAACATTAAAAAAGTCACCCCAGCACCTACTCTCACAAGCCTACCTCCCTTCACATCCCCTTCTCTTCATGGAATGCAGTCTTATACAGAGGAAAAAGCATAATCTCCGAGTTAGGCAGAGGTGGGTTCTAAATGAGTGTCAATTTCCACACATATGTCCTTAGGCAAGTTAAGGTCTCTGAACATCAGTAAAGAGAGTTAATTATACCTAATCTATAAAATTGACAAAATATTTAAATTTGTGCATGCAAAGGGAGCTACTACAGGCTGAGTGGGTGGTAGGGGCTTAACAAGTATTCATTCCCATCTTTGGGAGAGTTTGTTATGATGGACAGATCTACCTCCTCCATCTCCCAAGGCAGTGAGCAGCTTATCAACAGAGGCCTTCCATGACCCGATTTCACGAAGTGCTTCTGTGAATCTGAGAAATTGAGGCTTCACTGTGTGTCAGCTTTGAGGTTGCCACTTGGAAGGCAGTTGTATCAATGTGTGTGAGTTGGTCAACCATGTCTGACTCTTTGCAACCCCATGGACTGTAGCCCACCAGACTTCTCTGTCCATGGCATTCTCCAATCAAGGATATTGGAGTGGGTTGCCATTCCCTTCTCTGGGGGATCTTCCCAACCCATGGATCAAATCCGGGTCTCTTGCATTGAAGGCAGGTTAATTACCAGTTTAGCCACCAGAGAAGGAAGCCCCGGTTGTATCAATAGCAGTTAATTGTCTCAGTCCTGGCTTTCCTGTTAATTATTCTGAAAATGTACTCACATTCTGTCAACAAGACTGTTTTCAAAATCGCAGCCATTTTTCATCCTTAATAAAGTCTCCTTCCTGTCCTCTCCCTTCTGTTTCACAGTTGCAAACATCTTAATCCTGGAGAATTGAAAGAATATGGAAAAATAGAAAGTAGAGAGCTTCTTTCTCCACGTTCTCTAATCATAATTACTTCCTAAATGAGGAACTGGCCTCTCCTTTATCCCTGGATGCAGCTACTTCACATTCTCTGCCTTGTTCCATCTTCACACCAAAGTTCCATGTCAGCTGTAATGAGGTTATTCCCACTTTAGATGTGAAGAAGTTGATGCTGAGAGAGGTTACTTACTTTGGCCAAGATCACACAGTAAATTTTACCAGAGTTAATCTTTGAGCCCAGTCTATCTGATATAAAAATCCAGCCTAAAATCACACACACACACAGAGGTCTGCAACCACAATTTACTATAACCTGTGTCTGATCTATTGTGTAGAGAAGAAAGAACCTCTCTTCTCTGTCAGCTCATGTCCTCCATGTCCACCATCTCCCACTAATTCTAGTAAATGCTCAGGAAACAGTAGTTGTGAATTAATTTTATTTCTTTGTAGACAAGAAAGGTTTTGTGTTCAACACAATCTAAAGAGATCAGGTCAGTGGCCTAGCTCAAAAACAATAATGACATTACTTTAGTATGATTAGAAGAATCAAAAGTTATTTCTATTTGTGAGTGGGGACCATGCCACTTACTTTCTCTGGATCCCCAAAGAACTGTGCCCTCACAAATTAATGAAATAAAATGCAATGAATTAGGGAGCATACTGGTGCTGAGAAGGTTCTTTGCAGCAGGTTAGGGACGCATCTCAGCACTGCCACTGAATAGTTGTGTGACTTAGCTTTACTGAGCCCCAGGTTTCTCATCTCTAGAATGAGAAGTTGAGCAGACAGCCCTCCAGGTCTTGCAGTCTCTGAGTCTATGGCCTTCAGCCATGCCTCTGGGACTATGGTATCTTCTGAGTCCGTCAAGGCTGTATATTGTCACCCTGCTTATTTAACTTATATGCAGAGTACATCATGACAAACGCTGGACTGGAGGAAACACAAGCTGGAATCAAGATTGCCGGGAGAAATATCAATAACCTCAGATATGCAGATGACACCACCCTTATGGCAGAAAGTGAAGAGGAGCTAAAAGGCCTCTTGATGAAAGTGAAAGAGGAGAGCGAAAAAGTTGGCTTAAAGCTCAACATTCAGAAAACGAAGATCATGGCATCTGGTCCCATCACTTCATGGGAAATAGACGGGGAAACAGTGGAAACAGTGCCAGACTTTATTTTTTTAGGCTCCAAAATAGCTGGACTGGAAGAAACACAAGCTGGAATCAAGATTGCCGGGAGAAATATCAATAACCTCAGATATGCAGATGACACCACCCTTATGGCAGAAAGTGAAGAGGAGCTAAAAGGCCTCTTGATGAAAGTGAAAGAGGAGAGTGAAAAAGTTGGCTTAAAGCTCAACATTCAGAAAACGAAGATCATGGCATCTGGTCCCATCACTTCATGGGAAATAGATGGGGAAACAGTGGAAACAGTGCCAGACTTTATTTTTTTGGGCTCCAAAATCACTGCTGATGGTGACTGCAGCCATGAAATTAGAAGACGCTTACTCCTTGGAAGAAAAGTTATGTCCAACCTAGATAGCATTTTCAAAAGCAGAGACATTACTTTGCCGACTAAGGTCCGTTTAGTCAAGGCTATGGTTTTTCCTGTGGTCATGTATGGATGTGAGAGTTGGACTGTGAAGAAGGCTGATCGCCGAAGAATTGATGCTTTTGAACTGTGGTGTTGGAGAGGACTCTTGAGAGTCCCTTGGACTGCAAGGAGATCCAACCAGTCCATTCTGAAGGAGATCGACCCTGGGATTTCTTTGGAAGGAATGATGCTAAAGCTGAAACTCCAGTACTTTGGCCACCTCATGCGAAGAGTTGACTCATTGGAAAAGACTCTGATGCTGGGAGTGATTGGGGGCGGGAGGAGAAGGGGACGACCGAGGATGAGATGGCTGGATGGCATCACTGACTCGATGGATGTGAGTCTGAGTGATCTCCGAGAGATGGTGATGAACAGGGAGGCCTGGCGTGCTGCAATTCATAGGGTCGCAAAGAGTCGGACACGACTGAGTGACTGAACTGAACTGAGCTTGTCTCCATGCTTGGGGACAGGCTCTTGGCATGAGTATGCATCTCTCATTAGACATCCCCATTGGAGGGCAAAAGCACCTTTTCTTTTCTGCCATTTCTGATAGTGCAGATTTTAAAATCTAAAGGAGCCTCTTCTCCCATTTATTCTTTTTGCAAAGAAATAGGTTCTTCTATACAAAGAAGATGAAGTCTCCTCATTTCAAAACATCTTTCCCAAAGATAGCAATACATATTACTTTTCCTAAATATTTCAGAATCCTATTTCTGAGTGAGATTCTGAAGGTTACTGCCAAGTAGCCCTTCCTTCAAAGAACTCTAATGGGCAAGGTGGAGTCAATACTACTTCAGTCAGAATGAAGTCTGTTCTGGGGTTTAACTGTGAGGGAAATCATGTTGAGAGGCAACCTTTAGTTTTCCTCTAAAGGAAAGGTAAAGGATTTTATTTTATTTCTGAGGGTGAAGGAAGTTATTGTTGGTATCATGAAGCCATCTTTGTCCCAGATGAGAGTCAACTCCCTGACCAGTTAAATGAGCTTTAATTACTAGGAATGTAAGCAAACATTTCTTAAGTGCATCTGTTTAAAGAGCTTTTGATCAGAGATGGAGCCAAATTCTGAAAAAGACTAATATATTAAATGCCTCTTTTTCCTAAAGCGGAGAATAACTGATGATTCCTGATGTACATCATGAAGATTGTTCTCTAAATGGTAATGAGGCATCACTAGGTAAATGTTGGCTGGAAATCACTGGGAAACAAAACATTTCCATGCAGTCCAATTCAAGGGCATGGGTGACTTCAGGGAAGAGAGACTAATCTGAAGAAAAGGGAGGAACCAGATATAACTAGTAGAGGCAAAGTGCTGGGGGAGAAATTCCAGATTTGGTCAGATTTGGTGAGCCTCAGGCTGGGTAGAGGCCAAGGATATCATGTACTTCGCTGGACAAGCAGAGAAAGATGCTAGGCTCTCCTGCTTTACTGTTCTTGTCCCAATCTTTTGCCAACCTATCATGAAGAAGAGTAACAGTGGAAGAATCTGGCATACCATTTCTGTCAATATAGGAGACAAACACAGGAGGCTCACTGTGAGAAAGGAAGGTCCTTGCTTGGGGATGGCTCTGGGACCCGGTGTCCTGTGCAGGAAGCAACCTGCACAACCACGCATGGCAGCCCTGGCTCCTCACAGCCACTCAGAATGCTATTTCTTTACTTATTTATTTGACTGTGTTAGGTCTTAGTTGCAGCACGTGGGATCTAGTTCCCTGACCAGGGATTGAACTGGGGCCCCCTGCTTTGACAGTACAGAATCTTAGCCCCTGGACCACCAGGGAAGTCCCTGACGTGTTGCTCTTGAATCAGGAACTTATCCTAGCCTGGAGCACTCTCCACCCACCCCCTCCTGCACTTTGCTAGCCTGCTGCACATTCACCTCCCTAATGTCTACTCAGACATTGAGGAAATAGCAACGAACTGCAGTACTCTTGCCTGGAAAATCCCGTGGATGGAGGAACGTGGTAGGCTATAGTCCACAGGGTTGCAAAGAGTTGGACACGACTGAGTGACTTCACTTTCACTTCAATGTCTGCTCAGACACCACTTTCTCAAACTGCGGCCTGGATAGGTGCCTGGTTTAGGTGTCCCTGCCTTACCACTTGTAACTGAACGCATTTGCCTATTCTCTGGATCTTCCCTGTGAGCTGGGAGCTTTTAGAGACCGCTGATGGTGTGGTTCCATTTCTTCAGAGCTATCTACAGGGCTGCTCACAGAGGGGGCACCTGGCAAATGTTTGCTGAAAATTGAAGGGAAAGGGGAAGAGAGGAGAGAAAGAGAAGAAAAGGTAGAGGAGACAGAGAAAGGGAGAGAGAATGAGGAAAAGGAAAGGGGACATGGGAGGGAGGGAGAGAGACAAGAAGAGAGAAGTGAAAAGAGAAGAGGGCAAAGGAAAGGGGGAGAAAGAGGAGGGAGAAATTGAGAGACAGAAAGACTAAACAGAGCTGGGTTGCCCAGGAAGTGGATCAGGGCAGCCGCGCTGGCCGCCTGTCAATGCCCTTCTCTTCCTTCATCCCTTCTTCCCCCCATCACGACACCCTGTTTAATTAAATTCTGTCTCCAACAGAACTAGCTTGGGCCAAACCTCCTCATCTACAATAAATGCACCAAGCCAGGGCCCTGCTTCTCTCCTCTCCAAGAGCTATGATCTAGGATTTCCAGCAACAATGTCAACGTCTAAACTGATGGCAGTGGGTTTGAGCCCGCTAAGACCCCGGGTCGTGGGGGGCTCCTTGTTTGAGTTTCGCAAGATCCTTTTAATCCATGGAGAGCTAGGAAACTGCTGCAGGCTGTGTGGGCTGCAAAGTAAATTGTTTTTCAAGCTTATTGAAGGCACTTCCTTGGGGAAATATCCTCTTTCTGCCAAAATTGAGCCTCACAGTCTTTCTCTGGGGTCTCCTATTTAGTGGAAAAGGGAGGGGTTTTGGGAAAAGGGTTTGGGGTCAGGGCTTTCCTATCAGGCTGATGAGAGAGAAATTCACTTGGTTGCTGGGAGGGTTGAGAATTCCATTTAAGTTTTTGTTTAAACTTGTGACTATTAACTGGCAACAGTATTACCTGGGGAGCTGGTTTAAAAATGAGCAGGTCAAGGTCCTGGCTCCATGGACTCTGATCCACTGGGTTTGGAGGGGTCTCTGTGATTCTGTCTATTGAACAGCCCTCTTCCTCCTGCTTAATTCTCCTTCAGAGCCTCAGGGAGGGCCTGGCCTGGGGGAGGCTGTGGGCTGGCAGCTCTCAGTGCAGTGAAAACTCGGTGGCTGACTTGGATCCCGTAGGAGCAGAAAAAGGGCGGGTGGAATCTCCAGCCACATAGCTTCTGGGGAGTGGGGGTACACTGACCATTTTTCACTTAGTGGGTTAAAATTCTGTTTGCACCTGAGTTTTCTTTTCCCTGGGACTGTTCCTGCTTGCTGGAAACACTGACACTGACCACACCACATCCCCCTTACTTTTTTTTTTTTTTTCATGTCATTTATTTATTCATTGGCTGTGCTGGGTCTTTGTTGCTGTGAGCGAGATTTTTCTAGTTGTGGAGCACAGCCTTTTCGTTTTGTTGGCTTCTATTGCTGCAGAACATGGGCTCTAGGGTGTGTGAGCTCCAGTGGTTGTAACACACAGGCTTAGTTGCCCTGAGCCATTTGGGATCTTCCTGGACCAGGGGTCAAGCCCGTGTCCCCTGCATTGGCAGGGGGATTCTTCCCCACTGGACCACCAGGGAAGTTCCCCCTTCTGTCCTAAGGTGGCTCCATGGTGGGGTTAGATGCAGCTGCCTCCTGTACAGGCACATGGAGGCGTATGAAGTAACTCCACACTAAGCTGGTTTCTCTCAAGGACCTTGTAACTACTTAGATGCTTTATTGGAGAAGAGGGTGGGGGGTAAGAGGCTGAAGACCCCTCTGGTGGTTCCTAAATTTGCACCAGCCAGGACAGACTGAGAGGAAGGGGAGTGGCAAGGAAAGATGGAGGAGGAAAGCAGGATCTGGGACGCTGTGTCCTCATCTCTCTCAGCTGATAATCAGCGGTGGGACTTGGGACTACGGCTTTCATTTACTCCTGCAAATGAAGAACCTGCTGCCGGTGAGTGCCCAGTGTTGAGTTCCTTTATTCCCCACACTTGTCTTCTCCGAAGCAATGCTTTTTTTTTGTGGTTGTTTTCTCCCATCCCACATTCCCTACCCCTCCAGTTTGTTTCCTATTTTCCTAGAAACTGCAGGAGAATTAGTGAATTCTTTTTAAAAAAGCCTTTTTAAAAGTCGTGTGCCCTTCTGTAAGCAGAATATTCAATCAGTTATTTATTGCTTTGCCTCTCTACAAAGCCCAAGCGAGATGACAGATAAACCAGATCAACCATAAGACCTTGACTCTGGGAAAGTGAACAGAACATTCTTTCCAGGCACTGCCTGCATGGTCTGGACCATTCCTCCAATGTGTCTTCCTCCACATCTGCTCCTGCCACCCAAGCTTCCTCTCTGCCTCTGGCCTCAGAGTCTTTTCACTTGCTTCCCTCTCCTGTTTAAATGGCACCAAGGTTCAGGGGTTTTTCTTGGTTCGGTTGGGTTTTAACTTGAAGGTTTCCTCTTTACAGAAAGGCTTTCCCCAGTGTCTAAATCTTAACCATTCTCTCACTGCTCTAGGTTCCTCTTGTTATTCATTCACTAAGTTGTGTCTGACTCTTTGAGACCCCATGAACTGCAGCACACCAGGCTTCCCTGTCCTTCACTATCTCCCAGGGGTCACTCAAATTCATGTCCATTGAGTCAGTGATACCATCCAACCATCTCATCCTGTGTCAGCCCCTTCTCTTCCTGCCCTCAATCTTTCCCAGCATCAGAGTCTTTTCCAATGAGTTGGCTCTTCACATCAGGTGACCAGAGTATTGGAGCTTCGGTTTTAGCATCAGTCCTCCCAATGAATATTCAGTGTTGATTTCCTTTGGGATTGACTGGTTTGATCTTCTTGCAGTCCAAGGGACTCTGAAGAGTCTTCTCCAGCACCACAGTTTGAAAGCATTAATTCTTCAGTGCTCAGCCTTCTTTATAGTCTAACTCTCATTTGGGAAGCTGGCTAATCATGTGGAATCCCAAGTTTTAATCCTTGACTTAATGGGTCTATGCTGGAGGGTCTGGTAGTTTTTTGAAAAGCTCTCCAGGTAATTCTTATGTGGAGACAGCATTGAGAACTTCTAAGCACAGTGGGTTCTTGTTGTTAGTATTTTTAGATATAATTGACATTTTAGCTTCAGGTGTACAACATAATGTTTTGATATTTGTATATATTGTGAAATGATCACAGTGTGTCTATTATGATGAGCACTATTATATATTGTCTCACTCATTCCAGTACACAGTAGATTGCAATAAAATGGCCACACATTCTTCCTCAAACTGTATCCATGCCATTGGCAATGTATTTTTGAAGCATCTTCCATCCAGAGATGGAGTAATCCTTATCTCTGGTCTGGCTTTGTGACTGACTTCGATCCATAAATGTTACAGACACCACCCTGTGGACTGTCAAAGGCTAATCTAGTGGAGAAAAAGTGGACAGGCAGAGCAGACAGAAGTCATTCCCACTGAAGCCCTCCAGACAAAGCAGCTGGTAGTTAGCACCACCTTCCAGATGGGAGGCAAGCCAGCGTAGTCCTAATCGAGGTCCCTAATGATTACAGTTGTATGAGTGACCCCAGATGAGACAGGCAGAACAGCCCAAGTGAGCCCTACCCAAATTGCTAACCTGCAGAATTTAGGGAAAACGGTTATTGCTTTAAGCCATGAAGTTTTGGTGCCACTCGTTATGGAGCAATAAACAACACAGAATGTAAAGCTTCCTAAGGGCAGAGACTTTGTGGTTTTATTGTTATGGTCATTTTTTCAGTACCCTCTCTCTATTACCTAGTTCAGAGCCTGCCCAGGCTTGTGGTAGAAGTGAAGTCACTCAGTCATGTCCGACTCTTTGCGACCCCATGGTCTGTAGCCTACCAGGCTCCTCTGTCCATGGGATTTTCCAGGCAATAGTCCTGGAGTGGGCTGCCATTTCCTTCTCCAGGGGATCTTCCCGACCCAGGGATCGAACCCGGGTCTCCCGCATTGTGGACAGGCGCTTTACCGTCTGAGCCACCAGGGAGTGGTGCTCAATAAATATTTTCTAAATGGGTCAGTGATATGTGATAGGACTTTACAAAGAGCTGTTTTGCACTTTACTTAGAGTCCAGCTGGCAGCTTGGGACATTTTCCTCACTTTTTAGAGTCAGCTAATGAGACAGAATATGAGTCCTTTCTCCTCCCCCAAGAAACCTCTTAAAGTGCTACAGTGAGACTCCTTTCTCAGTAGGTCATTTCATAAAAAGGTTGTTTAGCATAAATCTTTGCTGATTCAGGAAATCCATTTTCTTTTCACATCCTCAGATTAAACATTCCTTCAGTTCAGTTCAGTGGCTCAGTCGTGTCTGACTCTTTGCGACCCCATGAATCGCAGCACACCAGGCCTCCATGTCCATCACCAACTCCCGGAGTTCACTCAGATTCACGTCCATTGAGTCAGTGATGCCATCCAGCCATCTCATCCTCTGTCGTCCCCTTCTCCTCTTGCCCCCAATCCCTCCCAGCATCAGAGTCTTTTCCAATGAGTCAACTCTTCGCATGAGGTGGCCAAAGTACTGGAGTTTCAGCTTTAGCATAATTCCTTCCAAAGACATCTCAGGGCTGATCTCCTTCAGAATGGATTGGTTGGATCTCCTTGCAGTCCAAGGGATTCTCAAGAGTCTTCTCCAGCACCACAGTTCAAAAGCATCAATTCTTCGGTGCTCAGTCTTCTTCACAGTCCAACTCTCACATCCATACATGATTACTGGAAAAACCATAGCCTTGACTAGATGGACCTTAGTCGGCAAAGTAATGTCTCTGCTTTTGAAAATGCTATCTAGGTTGGACATAACTTTCCTTCCAAGGAGTAAGTGTCTTTTAATTTCATGGCTGCAGTCACCATCTGCAGTGATTTTTGAGCCCCCCAAAATAAAGTCTGACACTGTTTCCACTGTTTCCCCATCTATTTCCCATGAAGTGATGGGACCGGATGACATGACCTTCATTTCTGAATGTTGAGCTTTAAGCCAACTTTTTCGCTTTCCTCTTTTATTTTCATCAAGAGGCTCTTTAGTTCCTCTTCACTTTCTGCCATAAGGGTGGTGTCATCTGCATATCTGAGGTGATTGATATTTCTCCCGGCAATCTTGATTCTAGCTTTTGTTTCTTCCAGNCTGAATGTTGAGCTTTAAGCCAACTTTTTCGCTCTCCTCTTTCACTTTCATCAAGAGGCTTTTTAGTTCCTCTTTACTTTCTGCCATAAAGGTGGTGTCATCTGCTTATCTGAGGTTATTGATATTTCTCCCGGCAATCTTGATTCCAGCTTGTGCTTCTTCCAGCCCAGGGTCTCTCATAACGTACTCTGCATATAAGTTAAATAAGCAGGGTGACAATATATAGCCTTGACGGACTCCTTTTCCTATTTGGAACCAGTCCGTTGTTCCATGTCCAGTTCTAACTGTTTCTTCCTGATCTGCATATAGGTTTCTCAAGAGGCAGGTCAGGTGGTCTGGTATTCCCATCTCTCTCAGAATTTTCCACAGTTTATTGTGATCCACACAGTCAAAGGCTTTGGCATAGTCAATAAAGCAGAAATAGATGTTTTTCTGGAACTCTCTTGCTTTTTCCATGATCCAGCGGATGTTGGCAATTTGATCTCTGGTTCCTTTGCCTTTTCTAAAACCAGCTTGAACATCAGGAAGTTCACGGTTCACGTATTGCTGAAGCCTGGCTTGGAGAATTTTGAGCATTACTTTACTAGCATGTGAGATGAGTGCAATTGTGCGGTAGTTGGAGCATTCTTTGGCATTGTCTTTCTTTGGGATTGGGATGAAAACTGACCTATTCCAGTCCTGTGGCCACTGCTGAGTTTTCCAAATTTGCTGGCATATTGAGTGCAGCCTTTCACAGCATCATCTTTCAGGATTTGAAACAGCTCAATTGGAATTCAATCACCTCCACTAGCTTTGTTTGTAGTGATGCTTTCTAAGGCCCACTTGACTTCACATTCCAGGATGTCTGGCTCTAGATGAGTGATTACGCCATCGTGATTATCTTGGTCATGAAGATCTTTTTTGTACAGTTCTTCTGTGTATTCTTGACACCTCTTCTTAGTTCAGAGTTTTTAGAGAAATTGACTGCTTCCTCCAGGCTTCTGCTGAGAAGAGCATCCAGGTAACTGAGGGTGTGAGGACCCCGTCCTGAGCAGGTGGTCAGGTTGATGGTGGAGCTGGGGCCAGTGGAGAACAAGGTGATGCTGAAAACCCAGTAAACTGGCTGGTGACACTGATGTAGTTCCAGTCCCTGTTATCAGCAGACTGGGGGTTTGAGTAACAAGCTGCTGTGCTGCTAAGTCATGTCCGACTCTTTGTAACTCTGCAGACTGCAGCATGGCACGCTTCCCTGTCCTTCACGATCTCCTGGAGGTTGCTCCAAGTCACGTCCATTGAATCACTGATGCAATCCAACCATCCCATCCTCTGCATCCCCTTCTCCTCCTGTGCTCAATCTTTCCCATCATCAGGGCCTTTTCCAACAATTCCACTCTTTGCATTAGGTGGGCAAAGTATTGGAGCTTCAGCATCAGTTCTTCCAATGAATATTCAGCATTGAGTTCCTTTGAGGATTGACTGGGTTGATTTCCTTGTTGGCCAAGGGACTCATCCAGCACCACAGTTCAAAAGCAACAGTTGTTAGCACTCAGACTTCTTTATGGTCAATTCAAAAGTCCCAGGGCTGTCATTATAAGACTAAGAGAGGGATAATGTAGTCACCTAACCTAGAATTGTGTGCTGAGCTAGTGAGCTGGTTTCCCACTGAAGCAGACCTGGAAACTGGGATTCACATGATCTCAGGAAGCACAAGTAGGAAAGTTGGGGCGTGAGAGCGGAAAGGGAATAAGGAAGGACATGTTAGCTGATTACTTGTGGGCACCTGGAATTCAGTCCTGTGGGGACCTCTGGTGCATAGTAGAGGCCATCGGTGCTTCAGACCTGCCCTGCTCCAGGAAGCGAGGAAGCTGGAGGCAACATCTACCTGCTTCAGGCTCCTCAGTGTAGGAGCCTCCCCTGCCCCTCCAGCCAGAATAAGCCCTTAGGCAGAGCATGACGGGGCTGAACATGGTGAGTTTGGCTATAAGGACAGTTGTTTCTAAGAGTCCATTCTGAGCAGGGAAACCAACTAGCTGGTGGGTGGGATGTGCTGGCCCTGGGAAGTGTCCATCCAAGCTTTGGCCCCAATCTCCTCCCTGCCCCCAAGGCCACTAAGCCTTCCTTCTTAGGTGCCGCTTTGGACTCAGGGTTCTAGTCTTCGGGTCTCAGAGCTGTCTTAAGGTGGCAGCGCAGAGGAGAGTACCCTGGCATGGAGGGGGACACCCTGGCATCATAGTATTCAATATCATGGCCAACACTCATGAGTGCCACCTGTGTGCTAAGCAAGGATTCAGTTCAGTTCAGTCGCTCAGTTGTGTCCAACTCTTTGCGAACCCTATGAATCGCAGCACACCAGGCCTCCCTGTCCATCATCATCTCCCGGAGTTCACTCAGACTCACGTCCATCAAGTCCGTGATGCCATCCAGCCATCTCATCCTCGGTCGTCCCCTTCTCCTCCTGCCCCCAATCCCTCCCAGCATCAGAGTGTTTTCCAATGAGTCAACTCTTCGCATGAGGTGGCCAAAGTACTGGAGTTTCAGCTTTAGTATCATTCCCTCCAAAGAAATCCCAGGGCTGATCTCCCTCAGAATGGACTGGTTGGATCTCCTTGCAGTCCAAGGGACTCTCAAGAGTCTTCTCCAACACCACAGTTCAAAAGCATCAATTCATCAGCACTCAGCCTTCTTCACAGTCCAACTCTCACATCGATACATGACCACTGGAAAAACCATAGCCTTGACTAGATGGACCTTTGTTGGCAAAGTAATGTCTCGGATTTTGAATATGCTATCTGGGTTGGTCATAACTTTCCTTCCAAGGAGTAAGTGTCTTTTAATTTCATGGCTGCAGTCACCATCTGCAGTGATTTTTGAGCCCTCCAAAATAAAGTCCGACACTGTGTCCACTGTTTCCCCATCTATTTCTATGAAGTGATGAGACCAGATGCCATGATCTTCGTTTTATGGATGTTGAGCTTTAAGCCAACTTTTTCGCTCTCCTCTTTCAGGTCATTTAATTCTCAAAATATCATGAGACAGATGTTGTCATGAGACATATTAGTATCTGTGTGTTCCAATAAGACTTTATTTATAGAAACAGGTAGTGGGACAGATTTGGCCATAATTTGCTAACCTCCAGTCTGCACACTTCCAAATCACCCTTTAACCCACTATAATGGGATTTTCAACACCTCTTCTCCACTATAAGGGGTCTGGAAATATTACCAATGGCCTCTGTCAGGAGACATATTTTGTATCTGAGGAAACAGGCATAAAGAGATAAAATAATTTGCAGAAATCACACATTTAGATGAATTAAAATCCCAGCTCTGTCTGCAGACCCCTCCACACTCTCAATGCTACCATATATTGTCTCCTGTAATAGGAACAATAACAAAAAGTTACAGGTTAGATGCGAATTGGTATCCTGGGGCACTCTCTGAGTATCTGATGACTTTGATCCAGTCATTCAACTTCTCTGAAACTTAGTTTTCTCATCTCTAAAAGGGACTGAAGAAAGTATCCCAATGGGGCATGTGGGAGGAGTAAATGACCAGTGCATTTTGGTGGCTGGCACTTAGGAGGCACTCCACAAAAGTACCCTCTCTTCTTCTTGCTGTGACCCAGTCGTCTCTTGAGGAAATACCTCTCTTAATCTCCTCTGTTGGAGAAGGAAATGGCAACCCACTCCAGTGTTCTTGCCTGGAGAATCCCAGGGATGGCGGAGCCCAATGGGCTGCCGTCTGTGGGGTCGCACAGAGTCAGACACGACTGAAGCGACTTAGCAGCAGCAGCAGCAGCAATCTCCTCTGTGATGCTTAGGGCTTCCCTCATAGCTCAGTCAGTAAAGAATCTGCCTGCAATGCAGGAGACCTGGGTTTGATTCCTGGGTCGGGAAGATCCCCTGGAGAAGAAAATGGCAACCCACTCCAGTATTCTCATCTGGAGAATCCCATGGAAAGAAAAGCCTGGTAGGCTGCAGTCCATGGGATTGCAATAGTTGGACATGACTTAGCAACTAACCCCCCAGTGGTGCTTAAAGGGGAACCCAAGGCTCACCCTGATTCTGTGCTGCTTTGGGATTTTTGACCTAAGAGTTCATATAGACCTCATTTCCTATCTAGGAGGTGAGCATCTTGAAGCAGGAAGCAGAGTTTAGCCTTTTGTTATTGTTGTCCTTGCATTCTCTAGAACATGGGGCTGGTGCTGGCAACCAGTTAGTGTTTGATAATGACTTCTGATGCTTTCTGTTACTGAGAAAATTAAATGAGAAGCATTTTGAATATAGAGAAATGTACAGACAACCCAATTCTGGTATCTTTAGAGGACATTTTCTATCAATGCCTGTATAAGCTGAGCTCCGTACAAACCCTCAACCTAAGTGTTTGGGGCTTGTGATCAGCAGTAAGGACCACTGTCACCAAGCTGGACTTTTGTCCAGCCAATCTTTGCCATCAAATAATGAGTTTCCATGATTCTCCTAGAGGCAGTAGCCTCATCAGTAGGGACACAATAAGACTGATAACAAGGAACATTGGCTCACCATGGTAAATATTTTATAGTATTTTTTTTTTAACCACCCTGCCCTCTTAAAAATTTTTTTTCTTTGGCTGCACTGGGTCTTTATTTCTTTGTTGAGGCATGCAGGCTTCTATAGTTGTGATGCGTGGGCTTAGTTGCCCCCTTGCACATGGGATCTTAAGTCTCCAATCAGGGTTTGAACCTGTGTCCCCAGCATTGGACGGCAGATTCTTAACCACTGGACCACCAAGGATGTCCCAACAGTGCCTTGCTTAATGCAGGCCCAAATTCTAAGATACAGGTGGAATGATTATAGTTGAGGTAGCTGAGGTACAGAGAGGGTAAATACCTGGCCCAAAGTCACATAGCTAGGAGAGGGTAGAACTTGATTTGAAATGTTTCATTTGCAGATTTCTTTCTTTCTTTTTTTTGTTGGCTCTGTTCATATTGGGCTCTTATAACTTTCCATCCTTCTATAGCTCTCCAACCTCCTCCCTTCCTGTTGGATGACACATTAAATCCTGTAGGTGAAAATGTGAGCTTGTGGAGCTGGTTTATATCCAGTCTTTATAGGATGACCTTGCAGGTCTTGGCTCAGAACCACTGGGTCAGCTACTAATTGTCTTTATGGTAAATATTTCTTCATATATTTACTTATTTTCTTTCTCGCCTTACTAGAATGTATGCTCCAGAAAATGCTTATAGCGTTCACTACTATATTCCTTGTGTAGAACAGTTGCTGCTACACAGTAGGTGCTCCATAAATATTTGCTTAATGAATAAATTCACTGTTTGTTGATTTCATAGTTTAATTATCAGAGATACCATCTTGTTTCTAAGCTAAATGGAAGTACCTCCCTTTTCTCTCTTCTCTTCCTGCAAATATCCATTACTGTACTTTATCCTCATGAGATTATTGTGCTTAATTGGTTAGATTGCATATGTGAAACCAAAAAGCACTTTAGATGTGTAATCCTTATAAAAGTGGAGTCCTTATATGTCCCGTGCTCTATGTAACTGTGATCTGAGAACCCAGTCCAAGGCACTGAATATTACAAAAGAAAGCTCAATTTTTACTTGTGTCCCTTGAAGAACATTAAATTTTGATCCAATTCATAATCTATAACAATGTTTCTGGAAAGTATCTTTACTTTCTTTAATTCCTTCCCACTTGCTATTTCTCTGGTTATACTAAAGTCTTTCTTAATGTTTAACCCATCTGGCTTTTTTCTTTTCTTCCTTATGGTTACCAAAGGGGAAAAGGCGGGAGGGATAAATTGAGAGTTTGGGACTAACAGACACACACTACTAAATATAAAGTAGATAAACAATAAGGTCTACTTTATAGCACAAGGAACTATATTTGATATCTTGTAATAACCTATAATGGGAAAGAATCTGAGAAGAAAAAATTTATCTACCTATATATATGAATCACTTTGCTGTACACCAGAAACATAACATTGGAAACCAACTATGCTTCAACAAGATGAGAAATAAAAAAATCCAGTGCCTGGTACACAGTAAACACTCAATATTCTTAGTTGCTTCTGTTGTTATTATGGGCAGCAATTGTAGTAACATCATCTAATTCCTAATTGTACCCACTAAGTATCTGAGAATCAAGAGACTAGAAAGGAAACTCTAGATATAGCAAAGGGAAGGAATGAATTTTAGTGGACAAGATCAAGTCTCTCTCTGTTTCATAGGTATACAGGAGAGTGATGAACCGGGGGAGGTGGGGAAAGGTGGAAATTTCATTACAGAACCCTGCACCTGTCAATGAGACACTAAGTATTATAAACACTTATTTATTAGAGAATTCTCTTCTCTTTGTAATGCAGTTCATGGTACATATTTTCAGTATATTCTTACAATGATGCTGCTTTTTTGGACCAACCACCTTCAAGTATTTTGAATTTTCATCTAACACCACCTTGAGACTCTCTGCTTGTACTGTCTGACCTTGTCTTTTGATTTTCTTCTTCCATTTTTATAGCTTTCCCACTGATCACAGTGTTAAGTCTCTCAGAGACTCTTCTGAAGGTCTCCTCTTGGCAATTTTCTTGCTATGTGATACCAAAAACATCTTTTTTAAGCCCTCTTTGGCATTGAGGAGAGGCAGGTTGAGGCCAGTTCAGTCTGTTTCCCCATGCAATGACAGGGCATGGGGAAAACTGCACGGAGATAATTGCCGGTACTGCGGGAACTGCCCAGGTCCAGTATCCTCCGACCACAGGCGTGAAGCCCACCAGAGAGCTGGAGTGATTGCTGTGAGCATGGCGGGCGGGGGCGCCAGGGCTAAGAGACCTAATTTCATCTGAGCCCAGGGTGACTAGATGAATCCTAATTTGGAAAGGACTATAATTGAGTCTGTCTGGACTCTGTTTCCAATGTATAAAATGGAAGCAATTTAATAAAATTTAGCATTTCAGGGATAAAAGATACAGTCTGGAGAGGGACTAGGGTTTTCACATTATAAGCCTGGAATATCCTTTTTCTTTACCTATAGGATCTCTTTTTCCAATTATATTTTTCTCATAACACAAATGTGATCTGATTTCTAAAGGAGTCCCGAGTTAAGAAAATCCAAACTTACAAATAAGATACAATCAGAAAGTGTTGATTTGCTTCTTCATTTTATTCTCGATTTTTAAAAGTAGCTTTTAAAGTTGTGAATTCTCCTGGGTGCCCTGCGTATCTGTCTCGGAGCATTAACTTTCTGCTCAAGTCTTGCAGGAGTTGGAGTGATGAGAACAGAGAAAGAACAGAGAAACTGAAAGCTAAGGCATTGGGAACCACTGCCAGTAAAACTCAAGGTGAAATGAAGATGAAAATGTGTCTGCATTTTAACTTAATGCAAAAGGGAAACACAGTGAGCTCCCCGGGAGGAATTTAACATGCATCCTTGTTAATTCTGCAAGGAGAGGCCCAACCTTAAGGCTGGTCCCTGCTAATCTGGTGAATTTAGAGAGGTACATTTTCTAGAGGTCTGGCAAGTAGGCATGAAGATAGAGAAATAGTTGGTAAAGTGACCCAAGGACACCAAACTAAATCCCTATCCAGGGTCCTTAATGCAATGGGCAATACCATCCATCCTTAATTTGACAATTTCCCAGGGATCTACTGACATTTCATGGCAAGAGGCAGTACAGGGATGTGGTTAAAACTCAGGTTATGTAGGCTATCAACCAGGATTTGAGTCCTGCATACATAGATTACAGGTCATATCAGCTTGTGTGAGTCGTTGGTAAAATGGAGCTTTTAAATACTGCACACCCTTCTTCTGAGAATATAAAGCACTTAGTAGAGAGCCTGGTACTGGGTAACTGCTGCCATTATTATTTTCATTATTATTATTATTGTTAATTTTCCCTGGGACACATAAGAGGATTTCTCTTCGAAGAGTGGAAGTTTCCATGACTGTTTCTAAGTATGGACTTGGCTTGCCATTCCATTTACCTCAGCTGGTCTCCTGCATCACTGGAAATCTGAGCTGCAAAACCCCAGTGCCTCAGTCTGCATCTGCCTTTTGCAGGAAGAGGATCTCTGCTGAGATAATAGTGCCACCGGATGAGAGGCAGGTGATTCACCACTAATCATCCGCTTCTTACTCACTTTCACTACAGAGGAGCTGGGCATCCCACACACAGTGGGCTCCAAGCACGGCCTCGCTGGGGAGGGAGGTTAGAGTGGGGTTAGAGCTGAAAGCTGAAGCCCAGCCTAGGAAGAGCCACGCCCTACCCTCCAGCTGAGTTCTCGGCCTGACGTCCTGCCCCTGCTTGTGTCTACCCTAGAGTCAGACAGTCAGCCAAGGCCAGGAGTCTACTTCCTAGATCTTTGCAAGTCATGGGCTCATCTGTGAAATGCAGGTAATAATGGCATTTACCTTAATGGCTTGTAATGAATAGCAAATAAGATCTTGGCCCAATGTAAAAATTTGGTTAATAGTAATAATTATTGTGTTGGTCCTTTGACTTAGAACTCCCCCTTGCCTCCCCTCTCCCCATCCTCCTTGCCTGGCTTGTCCTCCCTGGATGACCCTGGTCACAGTAAACACCTTTCCCTTCACTTTATTACATTTTCTTTATGTTTCTCATCAGCCTGCTCAGACCTTATGGCAAAAGTGCTCTTGTCTATGAGCTTTATTATTTTAAAGATTATTAAAATTTGCATCATGAAAATATTCATTAAGTAATGAATTTATTTATTAAAAGATATTTATTTATTATTTTTTAAAGATATATATTTAAATATCAGCTGTATATAAACACTTCCATATATGCTGATGATCTGGCAATAGACAAAAGAGGTAACAGGTAAAACACTGCCTTCACGGTACTTGCTATAGATGACGAGATAGATACATGTACACATATAAAAATGTGTGCAAAAATAGATGTGAAGTTTAAAGAATAAGGCAGACCACAAACTTGAAAAGATACTTGCACCCCGCTGTCCACTGCACTGCTTACAGTAGCCAAGATATGGAAGCAACCCACGTGTCCATCAACAGATGAACGGGTAAAGATGTGGTATATTTATACAATGGACTATTAGTCATAAAAATGACTGAGATAATGCCTTTTGCAGCAACATGGATGGACCTAGAGAAAATTATGTTTCGTGAAATAAGTCAGAGAAATGCAAATGTGATATCACTTATATGTGGAATCTAAAACATAGTACAAATGAATGTATATAGCAGAATAGAAACAGATTCAGATATAGAAAATGAACTAGTGGTTACCAGAGGGGGAGGGCAGTGTGGAGGGGCAGGACAGGGGTATAGGATTAAGAGATACAAACTACTAGGCATAAAATGGATCAGTTACAAGAATGTATTATACAGTGATAGGAATTATATCTGTTACCTGAAATTTTTACTGGAATATACTTTATAAACATACTGAGTCACTGCTGCACACTTGAAACATAATACTGTAAATCAACTATACTTCAATAAACAGAGAGAATATGACAGACAACTTGGTACCTACCTCTCAAGTGAAGACATAGAATGTTTTTCCCTTAGAAGGACCTCAGCGTGCCTTCTCAGTCACATCTGCTCCAGTTCCCCCAAGCCCAGAAGGACCAGTCATCCTAGCCAGTTTGCTAATCATGTGTCTGCTTTTCCTTACAGTTTTACCATCTACATATTGGACTTGATCCTATTTTAATTCTGTTGTCGATTTCAACACCATATTTTCAATGTAATATGGGTGTATTATCTGTATATTTTCTGTGACCCCTTGTACTCCACATTATGGCTTCAGAGATGATCTTCACTGATCCCTAGGGTTGTAGTTAACTCAGCTGTCATGGTTGGGTCATGTTACATGTATTGTTTTCTTGCACTGAATGTGTACATTCTATTATTGGTATATATTTGGGCTGCTTCATTTAAAAACATCACTTTCATGCTCCACTGGCAATTCTTGAAACTGTCTCCTGCTTCCCACATGGAAGACTTCCTACTGGAGTGGAAATTCTGGGTGTTTTTTCAGCTACTTGAAAATGTCTAGAGGATGTAGCCTCTTCTTTTGGGTCCTTATTGCTGCCTCTCACAGACAGGATGGTCAAGTTGGCTTAAAGGACATGGATAAGTGGATCCATGTAGTTCAAACCTGGAATTGTTCAAGGGTCAACTAGAATTTGAGTAGCCTGGTGCTGAAGTTTAAAGATGAAATTAAGTCCCCATATATCTCAAAGTCACTGTTGTTGGGAGGAAGCTGTGGGAATCAGCCAAAGAGCTGAAAGAAAACCTTTTTCTTGCTTCCACATCAGTGCAGGCTATCAGGTGCCAGTATATATATTGATACATCAACTGATTCCTTACTGTTGGGCTATTCAAAAAGATCTTCATTTTTCTCTAGGTCAAGAAGGGCAATGCCAGGAATCTCTTTCCCATCCTGGCATGCAGATGGAGAGCCTCAGAGTCTCTCATCCCCTGGGTACTAGACTGAGGCTTCTGGCACCAGTTCTGGCAGCAGACTGCAGGCTTTGGGCAGCTCAGAGGCAACCGAAGCCATCCATGCAGCCAGGCAACAAGGGAGGGATTACAGGGCTTGATGAGCTGTGCAGAGAAGGCCTCTGGCAGAACAAAGTGGGATCTAGAGGCCTCGCCAGGTCATGCAGAGCATTTCACATCTGTGATCCAGGTCAGGCAGGGCTGCCAAGGTTCGCTGTTGTCCTGGCTGTGCCAGCACAGAGGAAATGAGCCTGGCTTGCTGGCTGCCAGCGCCCAGTGGAATACCCACTCCTGACGTGTGGGGCTGATCAACTCTAAAGTCTTCATCGCCCTTTCAGAGAGGCCAGCAAATCCTTTCCTCCCTGGAATGAGATTTCTTCAGGGGAACTGTGTCCCTGGCATCTCCCAGAAGGTGATGTTCACTGGCCAGGCTAGCAAGAAGGCTGCATGTTGGCATGTTGAACAGAGGGATTGTTCCCACTTCAGAGCTTAGAGGATAGGTCAGAAGAGCCCTTCTTGGTCTCAAAGTGTCTTGGGAGCATCACAGATGGGACATCTTGGCCCACAGTTGCTCTTTAAGCATTCTCCCTATTTGGAATAAACAATGGAGCAGCTTGGCTTTCAAAGGGCAGCCAGACCTGGTGGAGAGGCTCTCCAGATGGTGGGAAAAAAGCCAGGAATGCTCCAGGCATGGGACTCTGGTGGTTCAAGAAGCTTGGACATGCCAGATCACAGGGCACCAAGGACCCCAACCTTCTGCTGCCTCTGCTGTCTGGAAAGTCTGGATGAGTTCTCCCCTCAGGATGGAGGAGCTTCATCTCTGGAGCCTTCTGAGGCTACTACAGAGAGGATGGGGTGATCACATTCAATGAGAGAGGGAGCACTCCTGCTCAGCTTCAAGGCCTTCTTGGCCTTTGAGTCTGCTGTCTGTCGTGTCTCTCTTACCCTCAGAGCTCTTCTCAGCAGGACTTGACTCCCTTAGTCCAAAATTTCCATTCCCTAACCTCTCCCACACTATGAGGCACAGGTGAGAACCTCAGCACCCAAACTCCCAAGCCTTCTCACTCTAGGACAAAGCCCCCTCATGATGCCCTGGTCCTGTAAGAGCAGTTAATAATAAAAGAGCATGTTGGCATCCTTAACCATGTGCGTCTGACCTCAGGGGAGAGGGTGAGGCATGATCTTGATGGTTAGAGAGCATGGTGAGAGTCCCTGCTCTGCCACTTCCTAACTGGTGTCTTGGGCAGATCGCTCAGTGATACAATAGAAAAAGACTCTTGAACTTCCTAGGCTGTTGTGAGGTCAATGAGATTTTTCTAAAGAGAGAGTGGGAGAAAGAATGAACAAACTACACAACACCTGAGTGCCTAGTTGATAGTGTTTTTCTAATGGAAAATGTTCATATGCACAGTTTTTTCAAAAAATTTAAATAATTTCAAGAAAACTCTAGGTTAAGATGTGTAAGTACAGGTCATTATATCCAATGACTTATTTGTTTTAGATTAGGAAAATGGGACTAAGCCCCAAGAGAAGTGACCCCCTTACAGTCACTTAGTCACTTAGCAGAACCAGAGATGGGAACTGGGACTCCCACCTCCAGTGCTCTCTGCCTGGCCGTTTGCCTTATAAGGAGCCAAACAGGCCTCATGGTATCACCTACCATCTGCTAAATAAGAGTGGTTGGCAAGAGATTCTCCTTACGCTGCAGGGAACAGAAAATTGCTCAATTCATTTCCTCATAGACAGTGGTGAAAATCTCATTCAGGAGAAAAATGGGCGTGTGTGGGTGATCAATCTGGTGCCACCCTGAGGTTTGTCCTCGTAGAGGACAGCCTCAGTGTAATGAGCTTCCAACTCCTTTGGGCTCCATTTGTGCTGGACATCTTGTCTTTGTCCCTCCAGATCTGGTATCTTGCATCCCCACTCTGCTGTCTGGCCTTGTCTGACCATTGTAGACCACACCAATAGGCTTCTTTGCCCTTTGGCTTATGGTTCAGTTCAACCAGCCAAGAGCCCCGGGGGAAATCAGAGAGAAGGAAAGTGAGAATAGCGAATGGTTTCTCTCTATGTGAGGTCACCTCCATCTAGTCATGTTGCCCAACACAAGGTCACTGCTTCTCACAAGGTGACCTTTTCTAGATGATTCTGTCCTTTGGAGCCAACATAACCCTTCCTCCCCTTTCCCCTTTGGGCTCTTTTCAACCTTGGGGTGTTGTAACATCCTTTGTGGGTTTCCTAGATCCTGTCCACATCTTTGTAAATACTCCCTTTGTAAATGAACTATCCTTGGAATTATCCTGAGTGGGCCTTGTACTTTATTTTGGCACTCTAACTATACACTGGTCATCACCTTGTGTCAAACCAAGACCTAGCTAGAGGTAACCTGTGTTGATTAGGAAGAAAATCCTGTATAAAATAACACTGTCTTTCTGAATATGCCTCCTTTCTTGCTGTATCTCCCTTCCTTAGCCCTCTTAGTATTCTGGCTAGAGAGATTTGTTGATGATTGGAATGGTGTCTTATTTACCTTCCATGCTGTGGGAGAAGTACATGATACCAGAAATGACAGATCAAGTACATAGAGAAGGGGGCGGGATTTGGTCATCTGGTCAACCTCAGTCTCTCTCTGTCTCTCTCTTCCTTTTTATCTTGTAAATTTCATGGGGCTTCTTTTCAGTTTCTGACTGAACTTTACAAAAGCAACCTGAAAAGCTATCAAGTACTGTGACTTTATAACCTAACCCTAAACCTAACCTTAGTAGTTAGGAAACCTGAGTTCTTAAGATATGAAGACATGATCAGTTAAAATATAAACCATCATTATAGTTGGTAGGATTGGTGAGTCAAACAGCTTAAATTTACAGTCATACTTCTTCTTCTGTATTTTCTTGCTTTTGTTCTCCATAAAAAACTAGATAGTAAGCTCTTTGAGGACAAGAAATATATTTTAAAAATTATTAATTCATTTTCATATTTACAAGTATTTATTTGGATCCTGCTATGTGCCAGGCACTGGAGATGCAATGGTTACATAACATAAAGAAAGATATCACTGTAGTTAAAGAATGTACAGTTTAACCCAGGGCAAACTTTGACTGTTGGCTGTCTAGCTATTTTGTTAATAAAGTTTTATTGGCACACAGACATGCCCATTTATTTACTAGTGTCTATGACTGCTTTCAAGCTACAAGACAGAGTTGGGTAGCTGCGAAAGACATTGTATATCTTGCCAAGCCCATAATATTTACTTGTAGCCTTTTAAAGAAAGTTTGCTGACTTCTGGCCTAGTCATATACCTTTTCAGTACCTGGTGAAGAAAAAGCCATAGTTTTTGTTCCACTCTACAAATACCTTAAGGTTAGAGCAACAGATTATTCACAGCTGAAAAGCATCACCATTGTTATGATAGTAGGAAATAATCCTTAGTGGGTTATTTTTAATCTTTGCATTTTAAAGAATTTGCTGAAATTTCTAGATGCTGTTGACATATGAACAATTTTCTTGCCTTTTTTTGGTGGATCACTGTGAATTCAACACACCTGTGCAACTGTGCAAGAAGTTTCAAAGAGGAAAATATTCTGCTGCATGAGGTGGGGAGAAAGGATTGAATAGAACCTTGATTGCTACCATTCCAGAGTGTGTCATCTGGTTTTCTGCTGCTCTTAGTCTTCTCTAAACACACTTATGCTGTGAATTTTTTTCAACTTTTTGTTCATAAATACTTGAAGAAAAGCAATGAACTCAGAAGTCCCTTTTAACCATTTCCTTCTCATTTGTACTGAACAACACAAATGTGTGGCTATGGGATTCTCTGGGATTGAGGCACAGTTAGAAGGAAGAGGGTAAAAGCCAGTGTCATTGGCTTGGTCTGGTGTGTCCATGTGTAGCATGTCTGAATAACACCCAGAATGACATTTAAATAGGTGCAAGGTGTTTTCTCTGACTCCTTGTGGGTTTAGGATGTTTGTCTTGTTCTTAGAACTGTGTATTGTATTGAGTATTATTAAAATTCGAAAAAAGAAATGCAACTGATTCTCCAAATGAATAGTTGTTTTTTAAAAATTAAAATTAGAATGCTAATGAAAGAAGCTGTGGCATTCCCTAAAAATGAGGGAAGGACAATGTTGTAGATATTCTAGGGAAAAATAAAGAAAAAGAAATAAACAAGGATTGGTCCAGGCACATTGTAGGAAAAGTTGACAATTCTGATTTTGAATTATTCAGTGTCTAAAACTGGCTTATATATACTCTTCTGGAGTGCAAACACAAAATCTTATGAATGGAACTTTACCCAGTCCAAGGTAGACTTATGACCACTTATCGTCTCAGTTATTATTTAGCATGATTAATTCAATTCAGAAGGAATTTATTACTTTGTGTTCTAGGTACTGTGATCATCCTAAAAATATGGT
The DNA here is from genome assembly GCA_006410635.1 of Cephalophus harveyi. Lineage (NCBI taxonomy): Eukaryota > Metazoa > Chordata > Mammalia > Artiodactyla > Bovidae > Cephalophus > Cephalophus harveyi. The sequence goes on from SJYT01021106.1 coordinate 140,952, forward strand.
AGTGATGCAGTTAATAATTTAATTGCCTTACATAGTTAAAATGGGCTGTAAAATCCAGTGAAAGGTGGAATTACTGAGAGATGGAAATAATACAGAAAATATTTTTATATTAGTCATTAGAATGATAAGAGAGGGGGCTACTCCAACAGATAGGACTTAGTTGAAAAGTTACATGTGGTTAGATCATAGATAACTAGCTCTTAATAAGGAGGTGGAAAGGCCACCCAAAAATTTAAAAATCAGTATGATACTGAAGACAGTGGGGAACTATTAAGATTCTGAGGAGTGGATTGGGATGCTTGTAGCTTCTCTCTACCATTGAGATGCTAGCTGTGTTTGATGGCTTAAAGACATGAGAAATTGGAGGTGGAAAGGCCACTTAGATGGGGACTGCAACAGTTCAGGTGAGGATAAATGTTATTATAGAAATAAGCTTTCTATTGCAATGCCCTAAGCAGGCTGGATGGATACCTGTCAGAATATGAATGCGAAGCAGATAAGAGTATGGGACTAAGTGTCTGATTATGTGGAAGTGGTTTACAGAGACGGCTTCAATATGGAGAGACATGTATATAGTAATGTGTATCCCAGTCAGATTGTAGCCAAGACACACTAATGAAGATAAAAAATCAACACATTTCCAGACCTTCTATGTTGAACTAGGTTGGTTTGGCTCTTTAGGACCTAATTCAAGAATGCCCCTCTTCCAAGAAGAATTTTCTAGCCACAGAAACAGGCCTTACTTGCATTTTTAAAAGCAATTGTAGAAAAAGGGCAATGTCTTTTATGTCTTTGTTATCCACTAAATATTCTAGTGTAGTATCAGGCATACAGTGAGTGATGAAACATGCATGCAGAATGAATCTCCCTGGTAGATAACTTGAAACAATAGGTCATGTATACATCAAAGCTAGCTGCCTAGAATGGTGAGATGTGAAGACCAGAGATTCTCCAGAGTCAGGGAGATAACCATCAGGTCTATCCGGACATAGCTAGGAGAGTTCTTTAAAAAATTCAAGTCATAACAGTGGTGGAGGAGGGATTCTTTGGAGACTGGGAATGGTGTCTGGAGGGCTCCTGCAATGATGCCATCAGAGTGCTTTAAAGCATTAAATTGAAGTGCTAACAGATCTGAAATATAGACAGAACAACATATGAGGCCAATTCTGGTGATTTTAATCAAAGGGGAATGATGCTTATTTGTCCATGGGTTCATAGGAAAATAATTTAGAACATTAAGAAGTGGTAGAATTTGTTAATGAGGGCTCTCTTCACAAAGTGCTGAAAGGATGTGGCTGAAGATTGGGAAGCTTTCCAAAATTAATTATTTTCCAATATTGCCTGTGAGACTGAAGCCAAACTTCCTCTCCCTCTGCTCCCCTGCCCCCCAGTACAGGGTTGCCTTCGTTTGTGGGACACAAACTACGCTAAAAGACTAGTGTACTTTTAGCACACATATCACTTAATATTGAAATATTAGAAGCATTGTTATTAAAATCAGAAATAAGAGAAGTTTGGCTATTATGATTGCTACTATTCAACATTATAATGGAAGTTCTAGACAATACAATAAGACATGGAAAATAGGTAATAATTACTAAAAAGAAAGAGATACAACTGATACTATTTGGAATTTTTGTGAAAATCTAAGTAATTTTTAGGTAATTTTGAATTTTCCATTAGAACTCAGGAAAATTTAGCAAGTTCAGTATTATAAAACTTATTGAAGGATGGAGAAGAAGACTTGATGAAAGAGAAATATGCCATGCTTGTGCTTAGGAAGACTAAATAAATTCTTCATAAATTAAACATTTAGTACCTTCCCAATCAAATTTCTACACAAGTCAACTAATTAATTTTAACATCTTTGTGGAATAGAAAATGTATAAGTTAATTTTTTTGAAAAAGGAAAACGGTGATGGGGATATGTCTTGTTAGACATCAAAATATGCTATCAAACTATAATAATAAATAAGATATGGTATTGGGATGGAGGTAGACTTTTTTTTTAAAGTTCAGTGGAATACATAAGAATCCAGAGATAAATTAAACTAGGGATAAAGATATTCTAGAGATAATGCTTCACATAACTGAGAAAAGACTTTGGGGCAATTGGCTAGCCATCTGAGAAAAAAGAAAACTAGATCCATATCTAAAACAGTGTGTAAAATTAATTCCAGATAAATTGAAAATAAAAATTTATAAGCATCATTTTAAGAAAATATAGGAAAGAGTTAAAAATAAATATTAGGGCATGGAAGATTTTAAGGGAAATACAGAAGTTCATTAATTTGACTTTATGTGGATTAACTAAACAAAATTCAATACTGTATATGCTGCAAACATTTTCTTTCAGTGTTGTGGGTGAATAATTGAAATATATAAAGAATTTCTGTTAATAAGAAAAAATGATGAAGAGGCAAAGAAATATGAGCAGGTAGTACATAGAAAAAGAAATTCACATGACCAGAAACACGAAAGGATAGAAAACTTCACTTATCACTAGAAAAATACAAATTACACAGCAATGAAACGACAGTTTTACTCCACCAATTTGGAAAACGAGGAAAAGAAGGAAGAAAGGGAGAAAAGAAGACCATGAAGATTTTCGTATACACTGTTGTTGGTGCTGATATTGATTGACATAGCCTCTTTTGGAGAAAAAGTTCACAACATTTTTCAAAACTTAATATGTATTTCCTGTTATTTGGCAATTTTAAATCTAAGGATTTTCCTAGAAAAATATTCCCACATGTACACAAATGCAAGGTATACATTGCAATATTCTATTATAGTGACCAATTGTATATGATTAAATGTCCCATCAGGTAGGTACAGTTAAATGAAATATAGCACATCCATTCTATGAAGCATTGTACAGTAATGAAAAAGAATGGGGTATCTATGTATACCGTCATAGAAAAATCTCTTAATACACATAGTCATTTGAAATAAAAAGCAATTCATAAAACAATTCACAATATAATGCTGTTTATATAAAAAGCAAATGAAAATACCTAATTCTAAGTTGAAGCGTATCTACATATGAATGGGTAGAACAAGGTATTCATATATATGTGTATATATATGTGGTGATGTTTAGTCTCTAAATAGTGTCTTGTAACCCCATGGACTGTAGCCTGCCAAGCTCTTCTGTCCATGGAATTTTCCAGGCAAGAATACTGGATTGGGTTGCAATTTCCTTCTCCTATGTATATATATATACCAAAGTGCATAAAATTATTTCTGAAGAAGACTGTGAGATTGGAGTAGCAAAGATGATCTTTTGGTAGAATTATTTGTTTGAATTTTTGTAAGAAAATTGACCCAGTCTCCCACATCGAAGGCAGAATCTTTACTGTCTGAGCCACCAGGGAAGCCCACTTGTATGATTAACAATAATAAATTGCTTAAGAAGTAAATAAAAAATCTCAGCACACAAGTATACAAGATTATGGCTCATGCCTACAAAAAGCTTGATCTAAGCATTTTTTTAACATTATATAATTGTGCATTCCTCCTTTCCAGCAAACTTCTTATTCCCCTTTTAGGATTTATCCTTGAAAATGTCAATGCCAGAGACTGATCCGTTAGTTAATTAGGTACATTTCTGAGTATACAATTACTTGAAAGGATAACAGATGTTGCATCTCACATCCAGACCTTGGCTAATGTGTAGATCATTAACTCAGGTCTGACTCACATTCATTTTTATGAAGATATAGGAGAGTTCTTCTTATCTTTTTTAAATTAAAAAAAAAAGATTTTAAAATCTTTTAAAAGATCTTTAGGTCTCCTAAAATTACTAAAACTTTCAGCTCTTCAGAGATTTGAATTTACTATTCCACACTAATTTTTCACCAGATTTTTTACATTATCCTGAGTTCTCTAATATCGATCACATCACTGAATAGAATCTAGCCTTTAGCCAAAATAATTGGACTTTTAATTATACATGGGGGAAGCTCCCTGGTGGCTCAGATGGTAAAGCGTCTGCCTGCAATGCGGGAGACCTGGGTTTGATTCCTGGGTCGGGAAGATCCCCTGGAGAAGGAAATGGCAATCCACTCCAGCACTCTTACCTGGAAAATCCCATGGATGGAGGAGCCTGATAGGCTACAGTCCATGGGGTCGCAAAGAGTCAGACACGACTGAGCAACTTCACTTTCACTTTAATTATACAATCAAACAAATAAGCCAGAATGACCATACCCCAAAACTGGTTTTGCTCATCACTTTCTTTGCAAAACAAAAACATTGTGCAAAATCAATAATGGCACAACTTATCTGTGGGAAAGGGCACTCTTGTATGGCTGTCTCTTTTAAAGCACTTCCTCACTTCTTTTCTGTGGGCTTCATCAGACCTGGTGAACCAGGCGCAAACTGTCCGGAGAACTTTGCTTTGTAATCTTTGGAAAATCTGGCATTTGAATTTTAAAAGGAAAAGGAAAGTAGGTAGTCAACTGCCAAAGTCTGCCCCATCACATCCTTGAGCTGCCACAAGTTCAGTTTGGTTCAAATCCCATGGATGGAGGAGCCTGATAGGCTACAGTCCATGGGGTCGCAAAGAGTCAGACACGACTGAGCAACTTCACTTTCACTTTAATTATACAATCAAACAAATAAGCCAGAATGACCATACCCCAAAACTGGTTTTGCTCATCACTTTCTTTGCAAAACAAAAACATTGTGCAAAATCAATAATGGCACAACTTATCTGTGGGAAAGGGCACTCTTGTATGGCTGTCTCTTTTAAAGCACTTCCTCACTTCTTTTCTGTGGGCTTCATCAGACCTGGTGAACCAGGCGCAAACTGTCCGGAGAACTTTGCTTTGTAATCTTTGGAAAATCTGGCATTTGAATTTTAAAAGGAAAAGGAAAGTAGGTAGTCAACTGCCAAAGTCTGCCCCATCACATCCTTGAGCTGCCACAAGTTCAGTTTGGTTCAGCAACATCGCTGAGTACCTGCCAGGTCCCAGGAAGAACAGCAGGAACTCGGGGGTGAATATGAGTCCCAAAAGACCTCCCCCTTGGGCTGCTCACACCCTTGTGGTCACAAAAGTGGGTTATAGAGAGAACAACTGAGCTGCATAAACCACTCCACTTAGTCAATGCTTATTTCTTAAGCCCTTATGTGTCAGGCAATGTGCTAAGCCCTAGAGGACACATGTACAAGACCCTCATACTCTTATGAGTTCACAGTTGAGAGAGGATGAAGGACAATGAAAGCATGAAGATACTGTGTGAAACGTGCTGTGAAGGCGCTGGACATTCAGCATCCTAGTAGGGACTTAAGGGGGTAATAAGTCTATTCCTGGGGGTCAGAAAAGGCTTCTTTAAGGAAGAGAGAATTAAAACATGCAACCAGATACTTGAAAGATGAGTAAAAGTTTGTAAACCAAGAGACAGGGGAGGGAGACAAGGGATTATGGTGGGGATGACCTTGTGCCCAGCACTGTGATGGGCCTCTGGGAGACCCGCCCTCACAAAGGCGTGCATCCCTGTCTTCATCTGTTCCCCTCTCAGACTAGAATTCGCCAGCCTGTTCTCTTTCCTTTGCCTCTGACCATCGTCCCTGACTCCTTCGCCTGTTCCCTAGAGGCTCCCTCACTCGTCCAGTCCAGTACAGCAACAGACCCTGGACTCTGCTCTCTGTCTCCCCATTTCTGCTCTTAGTGACTTGGTCCTCCTTTCACATCCCATCACCATCCAAAGACAGCAAAATAAGTGACATCACTCCATATTTAGGTAATTTCTTTTTCAGTGGCTGATTCTTGTGTGCCAATCCATGCCCTTGTTAAAGCAAGGGTGCTTATCTTCCCCAGGCTGCTCTGGGATGCTAAATCATCATAATAGCCCCACTTAGTGTCCTTGCTTTCTGTAATGACGACAGTTAGGAAAACCTTTCCCTACCCCCAGCAACATCTTTTCTCCTGTGGCCTTATAGACACTTTCCAATTTGCAATTGAATTTGGCATAATCTGCATTTCTTAAGGGCTATACTTCACTAGGGAAAGCTTCTGAGCTTATTCTAATAACCTCTTATTATGAATAGCATCTATTATACTAAGGAGTTTTCAAGAACCTTTACTTAGATGATGAGCTGCTGCTGCTGCTGCTGCTGCTAAGTCGCTTCAGTCGTGTCCGACTCTGTGCGACCCCACAGACGGCAGCCCACTGGGCTCACCCATCCCTGGGATTCTCCAGGCAAGAATACTGGAGTGGGTTGCCATTTCCTTCTCCAAGATGATGAGCAGACCTCCCAATCACCCTTCTCACACTCACCCTCTCTCAATTAGAAAATCACGTAATCATATATATATATATATATATACATTTCCTGGGATTTGGCATCTGCTTCATAATTATTTAGGATCATGACTCAGCAGTTTGGAAGGAGGTTGGAGGAGGGGAGGGGAGGAAATTTGCCCTTGACAGAAGAGAAGAGAAGAGAAGAGAAGAGAAGGAGAGGAGGAGTGAGGAGCACTATGAGTTCTCTGGGCAATCATTTCCCCAGTTTTCTTCCTTTAGGTCAACTAAACATTAAGTTCTTCCAGGCTGGTGGCTGCATGATATATTGAACTGTCCTCAAATTGCGTCATCCATAAAACCTTGCAAATAGTGGATTAGCAAACGATTTTTGTTCACGATGATAAGAAAAGTAGGGAAAAAAAAATCCTAAGTAAAAGAGATAAAAGTATGTGTGGGAGGAAAAGGCAAGGGCTGATGCTGACAACTTAGGTCAGAATATATTTTTTTTTAACAAATAGCAATACCCGGAAGCAGGGTTGCTGGTTGATACGGTTGTTCTATTTTTAATTATTTGTATAATCTTGATAATTTTTTTTCCCCTCAGTGGCTGCACCAACTTACATTCCCACCAACGGTGCACAAACGTTCCCTCTTCACATCCTCACTAATACGTGCTATCTTTTTTTAAAAAGTTTATTTATTTAATTGAAGGATATCTGCTTTACCGAATTGTGTTGATTTCTGCCAAACATCAACATGAATCAGTCCCTGGAATTTTTGTTTTTGTCTATAATAGTGATGGGGTTCGGGACACACTACCCCAACATATGGTACCTTGGCAGAGTCAGTATTTCAGGCTGAAAGAATTTGAGAAATGGCATGGACAGGAAGGATTTCCTGACCTTCCCCTGAAGCAGATTGTAAAGTCCTCATGTGACAGCTGCCCTCCTATATTCAGAGAAGCAGCATCCTTATCTTTGAAGATAAAGGGACACAGAGGAATCTGAGTGAATGGTCTTTGCTAAATTTTCCTGAGTTTACTATACTGAGCTCACCTTTGTCCTTTATCATCTGTTTCCACAGCTCTTCACCAAACCTAGGCAGAAAAACACTCACATTTAACCATTTCTTTAAGTCTTCATTTCCTTATGAAATTTCCCATGTCATATAAAGCTTACTATAAAGTGGGACAGTTTTCTCTTGTTAATCTGTCTTTTTTTACAGGGGTCCCAGTCAAGAATTTAGAAGGGTAGAGGAAAAAGATATTTTCCTCCCCTATAATAGTCATCCTAACAAGTATCAGGTGGCATCTCACTGTAGTTTCTTTTTGGCCACACTGGGTCTTCCTTGCTGTGCACAGACTTTCTCTAGTTGGTGCAAGCAGAGGCCACTCTTTGCTGCAGTGTGCAGCTTTCTCTTTGTGGTGGCTTCTCTCTCGTTGCAGAGTACAGGCTCGAGACATGAGGGCTCAGTAATTATGGTACACGGGCTTAGTTGCCCCGTAACATGTGGAATTTTCCTGATCCTTGTCTCCTGCATTGGCAGGCAGATTCTTGACCACTGGACCACCAGGGAAGTTCTCCTTGTGGCTTCGATTTGTACTTCCCTGATAATTTGTGATGTTGAGCACCTTTTTACATGTTTGTTGGGCATTTGTGTGTCTTTAGAGAAAAGTCTATTCAAGTCCTTTGCCCATTGTAAGATGAGGTTGTTTGATTTTTTTTTTTTTTTTTGCTATTGAGTTGTAGAACTTCCTTATATATTTTGGAAATTAACTGCTTATCAGAGTATGATTTGCAGTTATTTTCTCCTATTCCACAGGTTGCCTTTTCACTCTATTGATTGTTTCCTTTGCTGGGCAGAAAGTTTTTAGCTTGATGTGGCCCTACTTATCTATTTTCATTTTGGTTGTCTGTGTTTTTGGTGTCATTTTCATGAAATTATTACCAAGACCCATGTCATGTAGATATCCCCCTAGCTTCTCTTCTAGGAATTTTATATATCGGGGTCTTGTGTTTAAGTCTTTAATCCATCTTGAGTTGATTTTTGTGTGTTGTTTAAGATAGGGGATCTCATTTTATTATCTTTCATGTGATTATCTTCTCGATATATAGTCAAAAGAGTCAAAATCAGGATCTCAAAGAGATACTTGCCCTTCAAGGTTCATTATAACATTATTCATAATAGTCAAAGATACAGAAACAATCCAAGAAATAATCTAGTGTATATATATGTCACATTCTCTTCCTCCATTGACAGGTTAATAGATAAATAAAATATGATATATTCACACAATGGAATATTATTCAGCCTTAAAAAAGAAGGAAATCTCCCATTTGCAATAATGTGACCAGACCTAGGAGATATATAATCCATCACAGAAGGACAAAGACTGCATGAGTCCACTATATGAAGTTCAAATAGTCAAACAAATAGAATCAAAAAATCTAATGGTGGTTGCCAGGTGATGGAGGGAGCAGGAAATGAAAAACTATTGTTCTGTGGGTATAAAATTATAGTTTTGCAAGATGAATAAAGTTCTAGAGATTTTCTGTACTACATCATGCCTCTAGTTAACAGTATGGCATTTAAAAATTTAAGGGAGTAGATCTTAGGGTAAGTATTCTTGAAAATGAAAGTCGCTCAGTCGTGTCCGACTCTGTGACCCCATGGACTGTACAGTCCATGGAATTCTCCATGGAATATTGGAGTGGGTAGCTTTTCTCTTCTCCAGGGGATCTTCCCAACCCAGGGATCAAAGCCAGGTCTCCTGCACTACAGGTGGATTCTTTACCAGCTGAGCCACAACTGAAGTATTCTTACAACCCACAAAAAGCAAAGGTATGCAAGGAAATTTTTGGAGGTGAAGTATAGGTTTATTACTTTGATTTTAGTGAGGGTATCATGGATTATGTGTATCCAATTTATAAAACTGCATACATAAAATATGTGCATTTTTTGTATATCAGTTATTCCTCATTGCTGTTGTTCAATCACTAAGTCATGTCTGACTCTTTGTGATCCCATGGACTGCAGCATGCCAGGCTTCCCTGTCCTTTATTATCTCCTGGACTTTGCTCAGACTTATGTCCATTGAGTCAATGATGCTATTTAACCATCTCACCCTCTGCAGCTCTCTTCTCCTTTTGCTTTCAATCTTTCCCAGCATTACGGTCTTATCCAGTAAGTTGACTCTTCACTGTAAAAAAAAAAAAAAAAAAAAAGTTACTTTTTTTTTAACCAGTAATTTAACAGATGGGAAAAAAGTATATTAACCTAAACTTTGATGTAGACACACGTTCTGTGAAATGGGCATTCTGATTCTTAGCTGGGAACATAAATGGGTATTATTTTAATGCTTTGGAAGCAAATGGCAAATCACATTATGTTTTTTATGTTCTTTAATCTCCATAGAATTATATTTCTATGATTTATCCTATGTAAAAGTTTGGTTAGTATTAGTATTGTGAAAATATTACCAGTCCTAAAAGATTTATTTCACTATCATTTGTAATAAGCAATATTAGAAACAATCTGAATGTTAAAATCTGTGGGAATGTTTGAATAGACCAGAGAATATCCTCATGATTCTATATTATGTAGGAGAGTGAGGTTAGCAAAACCCTGGAGGGTGAATTCTACAACACCCTCTCCTGCAGGGAGGTGACTGTCTTATTTCTTTAATGGTACAACCCTTGCCTAATTAGGTCATTGTAGTTGCTATCTGTGGTTATAGCATTGTGCCTGGAATATTGTAGACATTTCAAAAATGAGTGCTATTATGGTGCCATTAATATTTGTGAAATCTGTATAAAAGCAAGGAGAAGTGTTTATGCTATGCTAAAAGTGAAACAATATTGTATTTCACTTTTATTGTTGTTGATAAGTTGCTAAGTCGTGTCTGATTCTTTGCAACCCCATGGACTGTAATCCTCCAGGCTCCTCTGTCCATGGAATTCTCCAGGCAAGAATACTGGACTGGATTGTCATTTCCTTCTCCAGGGGATCTTCCCAATCCAGAGATCGAACCCGGGTCTCTTGGATTGGCAGGCAGATTCTTCACAACACTTAGCCACCTGGGAAGCCCAGGATTTCACTTAAAAAAAAAAATAGTTGTAAATAGAAAAATGGACTGAAGGATATGTAAAAAATACAAAGTGAAAATGTATTATTAAAAGAACTATAGTGATTTGTATTTGTCTCTCATATTATCTAATAATTTTATAATTTTATTGAGCTATAGTTGATTTACAGTGCTGTGTTTAATTTCTACTGTACAAAAAAGTGACTCAGATATACATACATATATATATATATATATTCTTTTTCCTATTCTTTTCCATTATGGTTTATTACAGGATATTGAATATAGTTCCCTGTGCTATACAATGGGCTTCCCTGGTGATTATACAGTAGGACTTTATTGTTTATCCATCCTGTATGTAATAGTTTGCATCTGCCAATCCCAAACTCTCAGTCCTTCCCTCTGCCACCCTCACCCCCCATTGGCAGTCCCAAATCTGTCCTCTTTATCTGTGAGTTGTTTTTGTTTTATAGATATGCTCATTTGTGTCATATTTTAGATTCCACATATAAATGATATCATATGGTATTTGTCTTTGACTTATTTTGGTAATCTCTAGGTCCATCCATATTGCTGCAAATGGCATTATTTTTATTCTTTTTAATGGCTGAGTAATATTCTGTTGTATAGATGTACCACATCTTCTTTATCAATGAATTGACAGATTAAGTTGCTTTCATGTCTTTTTTTTTTTTTTAATTTTACTGCTATGAACATAAGGGTGCATGTATCTTTTTGAATTACAATTTTGTCTGGGTGTGTGCCTAGGAGTGAGATTGCTGGATCATATGGCAACTCTAGTTATTTGAGGATCTTTCATACTGTTTTCCCTAGTCACTGAACCAATTTACATTTCCACTAACAGTGTAGGAAGATTCTGTTTTCTCCACACCCTATCCAGCATGTATTATTTGTAGACATTTTAGTGATGGCCATCCTGAACGGCATAGGTGGTACATTATTGCACTTTGATTTGGATTTCTCTGATAATTAGTGATGATAAGCATCTTTTCATAGAGAAGTGTCTTCATTTCTTTCTTTCAATGAATGTCTATTCAGGTCTTCTGTCCATTTTTTGATTGGGTTATCTGTTTTTGGTTATTGAATTGTAGGAACTCTTCATGTATTTTGGAAATTAGGCCCTTGTTAGTCACATCATTTGCAGATATTTTCTCTCAGTCCATTAATATTTCTTTAATAAGTATACAAAATTTTAACAATAAAGACAAACCATTGAGGTTATTGAAAATGATTATTCCTACATTTTCTCATCCTTTTGACAGGTTACCTTTCTGGGTATTCATTAAATTAGTCCTACTGGTAGAATAAAAACTGTACAAATCTGTTATGGGTGGTAGAAGAGGCACAGAACTGAGAGCTCGGGGATTTGGGTCTCCTCCTTCCCTGTGACCTTGGAAAAGTCACTCAACTTCTCTGATCTCTGTTTTCTTCCTGGAAATGGCAAGAGCAATATTTGACAGATCATCTCATTAACTAATAAGTACATCATGTAAGACTGAATAAAGACTTTGAAACTGTAAAGTGATTTACAAACATACATTACCTTTATGTTTCAAGTTTTTACCTTTTTAAAGCTTGAACTGTCTGTCCCTTTTAACTCCTTCTTGCAGATGAAGCCAATTGAGTTGGACACTAAGATTCATTATGAACTATAACCCCTTTCATCCTTATTTCTTATTTGTCTCTACTCTTTACAAAGAAAATCAATATATAGATCTCCCATAGCATTTATTTTCTCCTTTTTCTTCTTTCTAAATGAATTTCAACTAGGAACATCTGCTGTCATGTTAGGAGTGACTAAGCTTGATGTGACTTTTCTCAATTTAGATATTCAGGCTGATCAGTTCTCGCTTTTGTATCATTTGCTATCAACTGGTCTTACAAACCAAAGCAAAGAGGCAGGAAAGGAGACAAATTTCCAACACTCTAATGGTCAAAGGATGACACTACCCATGAACTCAGAGCTGTCCAGGCAGGAAACTGCATTTATGTCATGGGTAAAGCAGTGAATAGCGCCCTGGATGATTGGTTGATCATTTCCAGATGTTATGTTAGTTTGTCCACACTCAAAGCTACCAAATAAGTCATTTGGAAGTGATGGTCATCTCCATAAGCTGGCACGTAACTTTGTTCACCAATAAAATATATGTCTTTATTCTTTTAAAGGAATTCTCATTACCACCTCAAAGCTACTGCAGTTTGGGGGACTTTGAGTATTATATTTTTATTTCCTCTGCCTGGAACAACTGCCTCCCTTTAATATCTCTGCCTATATGAATCCTAATACTTTATCCAGGTGAATTTACTGATGTCAGATTCTTTTAACTGAAATCATACTTGCCTCCATCTTCAAATCCTCAACTGAGGCAGTATGACTTTTTCTAAATTTTATTTTGAAAATGTGTAACTTTTAAAATATTAAAATTTTATTATATTAAAAAATAATCTCTGTGTGTATATATATATATATATATATATATAGATATACACACATATATAGCTTCTCTGGTGGCTCAGAGGTTAAAGTGTCTGCCTCTAATACAGGAGACCTGGGTTCGATCCCTGGTTGGGAAGATCCCCTGGAGAAGGAAATGGCAACCCACTCCAGTACTCTTGCCTGGAGAATCCCATGGATGGAGGAGCCTGGTAGGCTACAGTCCATGGGGTCACAAAGAGTCGGACACAACTGAGCGACTTAACTTATACACATATATAAAAATATATTGTACATAAGTATTGTGTATACTGTGGTCATGTATGGAAGTGAGAGTTGGACTGTGAAGAAGGCTGAGCGCCGAAGAATTGATGCTTTTGAACTGTGGTGCTGGAGAAGACTCTTGAGAGTCCCTTGGACTACAAGGAGATCCAACCAGTCCATTCTGAAGGAGATCAACCCTGGGATTTCTTTTGAAGGAATGATGCTAAAGCTGAAACTCCAGTACTTTGGCCACCTCATGTGAGGAGTTGACACATTGGAAAAGACTCTGAAGCTGGGAGGGATTGGGGGCAGGAGGAGAAGGGGATGACAGAAGATGAGATGGCTGGATGGCATCACTGACTCGATGGATGTGAGTCTGGGTGAACTCCGAGAGATGGTGATGAATAGGGAGGCCTGGCATGCTGTGATTCGTGGGGTCGCAACGAGTCGGACACAACTGAGCGACTGAAACGAACTGAAATGAACTGAACTGAAAGGTATAATATATACATGTATATGGAGATCCAACCAGTCCATTCCAAAGGAGATCAGCCCTGGGATTTCTTTGGAAGGAATGATGCTAAAGCTGAAACTCCAGTACTTTGGCCACCTCATGCGAAGAGTTGACTCATTGGAAAAGACCCTGATGCTGGGAGGGATTGGGGGCAGGAGGAGAAGGGGACGACAGAGGATGAGATGGCTGGATGGCATCACTGACTCGATGGATGTGAATCTGAGTGAACTCCAGGAGTTGGTGATGGTCAGGGAGGCCTGGCGTGCTGCAATTCATGGGGTTGCAAAGAGTCGGACACGACTGAGCAACTGAACTGAACTGACTGATGCATAATATATTTATATGTCTATATATATTATATATTTGTCTTTATGTGACATATTTCTTTGAATTATCACTTAGAAAACAGATGGCTATTTCATATTTTTGTCCTTATGAATTTTCATGTTAGAATGTTTGTCCTTCTCCCAGTTATTTTATTTTGAATAACAAAGGATTGTTTGGGGAAAACAAGGCACCTCAACCTTGGCTGCATATTCAGATCACTCAGAGGACTTTAAAAAATTCCAGTGCAGGCTGCATCGCAAACTATTGAATCAGAATCTATGAAAGTGTATCCTGGCACTAGTGGGTTTTGTTGTTGTTGTTTTTAAATTTTTATAGGAGTATAGTGTTATGTTAGTTTCTGCTAACATAAAGTGCATCAGCCATATACATATATCCCCTCTGTTTTGGATTCTCTTCCCATTTAGATCACCACAGAGCATTGAGTAGAATCCTGTGTGCTATATATAACAGACTGTCATTAGCAATCTATTTTATACATAGTATCAATAGTGTATATATGTCGATCCTAATCTCCCAATTAATCCCACCTCCCTCTTCTTAGTATTCAAACATTTGTTAGTTATATCTGCTGTTGCTGCTAAGTCACTTCAGTCATGTCCGATTCTGTGCGACCCCATAGACGGCGGCCCATCAGGCTCCCCCATCCCTGGGATTCTCCAGGCAAGAACACTGGAGTGGGTTGCCATTTCCTTCTTTATATCTGCGTCTCTATTTTTGCTTTGTAGATAAGATTGTCTACACTAATTTTTTTCAGATTCCACATATATGCGTTAATATATGGTATTTGTTTTTTCCCTTTGGCTTTCTTCACTCTGTATAACAATCTTAGATCCATTCTGCTAAGTCGCTTCAGTTGTGTCCAACTCTGTGCAACCCCGTAGACGGCAGCCCACCAGGCTCCCCCGTCCCTGGGACTCTCCAGGCAAGAACACTATAATGGGTTGCCATTTCCTTCTCCAATGCATGAAAGCCAAAAGTGAAAGTGAAGTCACCCAGTCGTGCCTGCCTCTTAGCGACCCCATGGACTGCAGCCTACCAGGCTCCTCCGTCCATGGGATTTTTCAGGCAAGAGTACTAGAGTGGGGTGCCATTGCCTTCAGGTCTGTACAAATGACCCAATTTCATTTCTTTTTATGGCTGAGTAATATTCCATTGTATGTATATGCACCACATCTTAGTCATCCATTCTTCTATTGATGGCCATTTAGGTTGTTTCCATGTCCAGGCTATTGGAAATAGCGCTACAATGAACACTGGGGTACATGTGTCTTTTTGAATTATTATTTTCTCTGGGTATATGCCCCATAGTGGGATTGCTGGGTCACGTGGTAGTTCTATTTTTAGTTTTTAAAGGAACCCCCATACTGTTCTCTATAGCAGCTGTACTAATTTACACTCCCACCGTTAGTGCAAGAGGGTTCCCTTTTCTCCCCACCCTCTCCAGCATTTATCGTTTGTAGATTTTGCGATTATGGCCATTCTGACTGGTGTGAGGCAGATTGTAGCTTTGATTTGGACTTCTATAATAATTAGTGATACTGAGCATCTTTTCCTCTGTTTGCTTTGTTTGCATCTGTATGTCTTCTTTGAAGAAATGTCTATTTAGGTCTTCTGCCCATTTTTTGATTGTTGTTTTTTTTGTTCGTTTGTTTTTAATAGAGCTGCATGAGCTATTTATATATTTTGGAGATTAATTCTTTGTCAGTTGCTTTATTTGCAAACATTTTCTCCCATTTTGAGGGTTATCTTTTCATCTGAAGAGCATTTAAAAAACACTAATGCCTGGGCTACAGTAATTAAGACAGTATGGTACTGGCATTGTTTTTTATTCACTAAGTCGTGTCCGGGTCTTTTGTGACTCCATGGATGATAGCCCTCCAGGCTCCTCTGTCCGTGTGATTTTCCAGGTAAGAATACTGGAGCGGGTTGCCATTTCCTTCTCCAGGGATATCTTCTTGACCCAGGGATCAAACACACGTCTCCTGCATTGGCAGGTGGGTTCTTTACCACTGTGCTACCTGGGAAGTCTGGCACTGGTATTAGTGTTTTTTAAATGCTCTGCAGGTGATTCAGTAACAGTAATCCTGAAAATAACTGTTAACCTGAAACAAACTTAGTGCTGGAACTTGATGTTTATAAAGGTCATCTGATGGAAGCACGGATTCCACACAGGTTTAGTGAGTATTTCTGAGGAGAAAGTCTCCATCATTGCAAATGGTGGCTATCATTACTTTTTTCTTTAAAAAGAAAAGCTTTTAAAAAAATCATTTTGATAAGAATTATCATTATCATAAGTTGTACAAATCTCAAACATACATCCATAGGATAAATGAAAAGTACATTCTTATATTATGCTAGATGGTTTTGGTGGCATAGGATGAATCTCCAGTGGCAGAATTATGCATGGAATCAGAAAGTGCCATAGTTGGAACAACTCAGGCAGCAGTGGATATGATGTGCGAGAAAACTTCATTAGGTGATTCAAAAGGGATACTAATGATGATTAAGACAGTGATGTCAAGGGTGCATATAGAATATAATTGTTCCATGAAGTTTGAGCATAGAAAAAGTACTATTTCTGGATTACTGTATAAGTTAACATGAATTTAAATATCTATTGTAAGTAAAATTAGAAATGAAATATTGATCATTTCAACCATCCCTCTAAGCATTTAAAGATTAAAATTCATCAAACATTTTCAGTGGGAAAATGGGAGCCTTGCCTTATACTTGGGGTCTCCTTATTTTGTTGCATTCATGATTTCATTTTTCACTTGCTCAAAGTAAGCTCCTTAAGAATGGAGACTACCTCTTATTGATTTGATTTTACACATACCTAATCATAGACACTGGAGAAAGCAATGGCACCCCACTCCAGTACTCTTGCCTGGAAAATCCCATGGATGGAGGAGCCTGGTGCGCTGCAGTCCATGGGGTCGCTTAGAGTCAGATACGACTGAGCGACTTTACTTTCCCTTTTCACTCTCATGCATTGGAGAAGGAAATGGCAACCCACTCCAATGTTCTTGCCTGGAGAATCCCAGGGACGGGGGAGCCTGGTGGGCTGCCGTCTATGGGGTCGCACAGAGTTGGACACGACTGAATTGACGTAGCAGCAGCAGCAGCAATCATAGACACAGGTTTTGTGGGAATAGAAGCATATTTGTGGATAGCCTTATTTTAGAGAGAAAATTACATAGTGACCTTGAGATATTATTAGGACTTCTCCCAAGACTACTCAAGTGAGGGGTGCTGGGGTGTAAACCTTATGAGCTTCGTGGGAAATTCATGCCCTCATCCACTCTAGTGCCTTGCACTGGTGTCTGGCTAACCAGGCACAGGCATTACACAGCCATTTAAGTTGCATTGCTTTCCTTATTCAAACAACCTATGAAATCCTAAGATGGTTTCAGAGCATCCCATGTTGGTCTCTATTTTCTAAGAAAGCAGAAGCAATTTTCTGCTCTGGAGCAGAGTGGTCGGGTAGCACAACATTGGCTGAGTCTTAGATGACAAAGATGAGTGCAAATTCACTCTGGAAAACTGAGATAGGGCAAATGTAGCATATCAAATTTGAACCTAGAAGCTCTTAGGATGGAGGCGGGAGGCATGAGGCATCTGACAGTATAAAAATAATGTGATCCAGCAGAGGGCTTTTCTTTCTGCAGATTCCTATCTCTTATACACCCAAACAGACTTAATAAAAAGTTTTAGAACTCTTATTGTCAAACAGGGGATGGGTGAGTTATGTGTGGACACTCTACAGGCAAGGACTCCATCCCATTTATCTTGGTGTCCCTAGCATCAGTATCACACTGGCTGGCTGGTGCTAGAATGTTTATTGAAATTGCACCAGAAACTTTAATGCAGTCAGTGAAGATAGCATCAGTATGAATAATCAGTTTCTGCATTTTAACATGGCACATAAAATTCATACTTAGGCATTCATTTCCTTATTCTCTTTTCAGCCTGGAATTGTACAGATGAGGATGAGGTAGGAGAAAAAATAGCCCCTGAGAATGGGCTGCCAAGCTAGAATACTAGCCAGAATCCAAACCCAGGAATACAGAATCTGGATACATTCTCTGGGCAGGAGAATTGGCTGAAACTTCAGAAAAGTTTTTTTCTATTTTTTTCATATCATTGTTTGACACTTGGAGCCTCTTGGTCTTTGGCTAGAAATTTAAATTTCCAACTCAATAAACTGAAAGTATAAAGACAGAAAACTTTCCAGTCTTTCATGCACACTGCACGTTTACCTGAAGTCAGTATCTGAAGCTGCTTAAAGATGACTAAGGGGATTCATGCTGAAGATAGAAGTGACCAGGAAGACCAGCTGGTGAGGACCCTGACGTCCCAGAGAGGAAGAGGGGAAGCAAAGAAACGGCAGCACAAGAAGAAAGATCAAAACATGTGGCATGGAGAGTGGCAGGAAACGGAACATCCAGATCCCAGCAGCCCTCTTGATATTTCATGGTAGTTCTGAAGCCAATTCGAGCATCGTCTTGGGAACAATTCTTTTGACAACATCAACATGAAAAGGACACAAACATTCTCTATTCTGGTGAAAGAGACTTTAGGGAGGTCTGGGATATATCACTTAAATCCCATGATTGTCATTCGGGTGCAGGCAGAGAGCAGTAGCTGCACAAAGGGAATGGCTGAAGTTTGGGTTCTGTTTCAGTCTCAAGTGATACAAAGTCTTAGAATTTCTGTTTGTGTCTTTTTCTAGAGAGGGTGACTTTAGGGGGTACTTTCATGGTCTCCTTCTTGGAGCTGAAGTAAAAATAAAGTCAACACTGGAGATTTCACACATATGCATCTCCTCTGATCAGGCAGGGACTCCTTGAATTCTAGAATCTTGCTCTTGTAAAACTGCAATGAGAGTGCCAGCTGCTTCAAAACCCTTAGTGACATTTCCTGGAACACAGACTACACTGAGTTGAAATTTCATTTGACACATTTTAGGCCTGGTGGTTTTAAATGAGGGAGAGACAAGAACACGTTCTTAAATACTACTGCAAAATTTCACTTTGCTTAATGGGCAATAAAATAATACAATGTGTTCAGGTGGCTCAACCTTCCGGTTTGACCATCTGGCCTGATGAAGATACTCAGTGTGTCTTGTCTTTTGCTGGCTTTTGCTCCACTATCTATTGATGAGTAGGTGACTGCTGGCATAATTAGCTCCTACTTGAAACCTGCTTGAAAGAAATGTCCTGATATCTATCCAATGATACCGAGATCAAAACAAAACACCGCAAGAGAAAAGGACTCCAATTAGTCAAGAATGTTGTCCTTATTCTTGTAGCTTGAAGAGATACTTCAAGAATATTGGCATTTTTTTATTCAAACAAAATGCTCAAAAGAAATAGCCACTCATTCCTTTTCCTACAACATTCCGGATAAGGTTTAGGAAGGAGCACTGACATCTCAAGGGAGAGGACCCTGAACTATCAAAAAGGGAAAATGCTACTGAAAATCTAAAAGAAACTACCAAAGCAGTAAATCTGTCCTGCTTAGACCAATAGACTCTTAGAATTTCTAGAGAAGACTGACAACCAAAACTTTAAAAAATGAGTCATTGTATGAAAAACTTACAGATTCTTTTGCTGCAGAGGATGGGAAATACATATAGAAACAGTCATTTTGAGGTTATAAGCTAAAAACATTTCTTGGTTTTCCTTTTCTCTTCTCATGATAAGAACACTTTGGCCATCTTATACTTTTGAGTTTACATGAAGATGATTTGAAGAACTAGATAGCAAATGAATAAACGTTTTTATTTGGGACCTCTTCTCTAGGCAGTTTGATTTAAAACCACACACACACACATACACACAGAGAGAAACTTAACACTTGGATATGATGAACTAATTTGACACCAGATTAGTCCCCATAAACAACCAGCACACACACAGACACAGATATACACACAAAAATTGAATAACATATACAAGGCAATTGTTTTTAAGCATTGGATGCCAGGCATGGAAAACCACAGTCCCTGAGAAAAAAGAAACTGCTAAGGTGAGAATTTGGGGCAGCTTAAAGAGCCGTATAGGGTTTTCACTATAGAGAACAAAGCTGCACCTTGTGGGGTGTGTGGGCTGGGGGTGAGAGTTTGTTTGGATAGGCATTCCTTATGAATTCTTGCTTGAGGACAGGGTGAGATTATGTGGTGGGGCATATGTAAAACTGGATGTTAATGGCATTGAGAAGAGAATAGAGATTCTAGATATCAAGCAGTGCTGGATAACATTGGAGTTTCATCCCAGTTAGAGTGGAGAAGTCTTGTTAACACTCTAGCATCTGGTTAAGATATCAGAAAAGTCATACCTTACATATTTTAAAATAAGGTTCGTTCTAGATCTGCCTTCACAGAATCTAAAAGGAAAGACTAAAACAAAATTAATAGAACATTAGGAACTTTTGGAATAATACTGGACACTTTATCAAACATGTAATTAACATCTCAGCAGCAGAGAAACTTTGAAAATTAGTGGCAAAGATTTTCTATATTTTTTGGAAAATACCGGTTACAGATCTATGATGCCTGATGGACTCACAACAAGAGAAATACAAAGTGACACGTAAGCACTCAGACTCAAAGAGCTGAAATTAAAAAGTAAAGAACCAAAACATCTTGAAAGGAGACAAAGCAAAATACACACAGGAGAATGATAAGAATAAATGAAAGCTGATCACGTTAGAAAAAATAGAAGTAGGAAGATGAATCACATTTTTTAAAAGGTGAAAATAGAAAAACCTGACATCACATTCTATATATGGAGAAAATGTCCTTCATAAACAAGGATGAACTATAGATATTTTCACAAAAATAAAGGCTGCAAGAATTGATCATCATCAAACCTGAAAGATACTCTTCAGACTGTCATTCCAGTATCTTCCTAAATAATCTTAAAAAAAAAAATAGCTATGTGAATGAAGGATTCAATGACACCACAGGACATAAAGTCATAAAACAAAAATGAACTGTATTTCTAATATTCACAATAAACAAAATTTTTTTAATTTAAAAATTGTATCATAAAAATATCCCAATGTGTACAAAAACTCTATAGTAAAAAAATATATAGATTGCTGAAAGAAATTAAAGAAGAGTAAATAAATGGAGGATTATATC
>SJYT01021106.1:162047-206739 GCA_006410635.1 Cephalophus harveyi
AAAAAAAAAAATAGCTATGTGAATGAAGGATTCAATGACACCACAGGACATAAAGTCATAAAACAAAAATGAACTGTATTTCTAATATTCACAATAAACAAAATTTTTTTAATTTAAAAATTGTATCATAAAAATATCCCAATGTGTACAAAAACTCTATAGTAAAAAAATATATAGATTGCTGAAAGAAATTAAAGAAGAGTAAATAAATGGAGGATTATATCATATTCATGGATTGGACAATACAATATTATTGTCAATTTTCCTTCAAAGTTGTCAATCATCCTTCAAAATTAAAGGAGAAGTAGATATTTTGTTTTCTTTTTTTCAACAAAGTGACATGTAGATTCAACAAAATCACAATCATGATTCTATCAGCTTTTTAAAAATTGACAAGTTAATTTAATACCAATGCAAAAGATCTAGAATACTAAAACGACCTTGAAAAGTAAGTTGGAGTGCCTATGTTATCTGATTTTAAGACTCACTAGAAATCTATGGGCTTCCCTTGTGGCTCAGCTGGTAAAGAAGCTGCCTGCAATGCAGGAGACCTGGGTTTGATTCCTGGGTTGGGAAGATCCCCTGGAGAAGGGAAAGGCTACCCACTCCAGTATTCTGGCCGGGAGAATTCCAGGGACTCTATAGTCCTTGGGGCTGCAGAGTTGGACTCGACTGAGCGACTTTCACTTTTTTTTAAGGGCTTCCCTGGTGGCTCAGATGGTAAAGCGTCTGTCTACAATGCAGGAGACCCGGGTTCAATCTCTGGGCTGGGAAGATCACCTGGAGAAGGAAATGGCAATCCACTCCAGTACTATTGCCTGGAAAATCCCATGGACAGAGGAGCCTGGTAGGCTACAGCCCACGGGGTCACAAAGAGTCAGACACGACTGAGCGACTCATGGATGGAGGATCCTGGTAGGCTAGTCCATGGGGTGGCAAAGAGTTGGACATGACTAAATGATTTTGTTTTCACTTTTCACTTTCATGCATTGGAGAAGGAAATGGCAACCCACTCCAGTGTTCTTGCCTGGAGAATCCCAGGGATGGGGGAAGTGACTTAGCAGCAGCAGCAGCAGCAGCAGAGATCTATAGTAATCAAGGCAGTGTGATATTCTGTAAATATACATATTTAGTTAAAAAAAATAGTATAAAATAGATAATCAAGCAACTCATGAGACATAAGTAGAAATCTAGAAAATCCTCTAATATATCATGAACATATTTAGAATTTGTGAATTCTGACAATGTAGTGTTTGTATTCCATATGTTAAATCACTGGAATAAAAGATTGCTCTTTTTGGGTTGGGACGAAGAAAAGACAAGTTAGAAGAGTGACTGATGGGTAGGGAAGAAGGAAAAAAGGTTCCACTGTGATTTTAGTACTTTAAAAGCAGAACAAACTATAAAAGAATGGTTTGTATTATAAAAGTCAATAAAACCATTATTGCAATGATCTACAAAAAATAAATACACATTTAGATCAGTGGAACATAATAGACATTCCAGAAATAGACCCACACATGTGGTTAATGGATTTTCAGCAAAGGTACTAACATAATTCTACACAGAAGGAAAATGTTATTTATTCCTATGGGAAGAAAATGAACCTTAACCATGCCTTCACACCATGTAAAAAGATTAATTCAGAATAGAACATGGACTTAAAATCAAAGCTAAACAACAAAATCAAGCATTATGGTGAGTCATGATATAAGACAGTATATATTATATGATTTCATTTATATAAAATGGGCGGCAGGCAAAACAACAGGCTAAATATTCAGTGGAGACAGAATTTAGAGTAGCAGTTGCCTTTGGGGGTAGACATTGACTGGAAAAGGACGTCAGGATTTTCTGAGATGATGGGAAATATTTTTTATCCTGATTTTGCTGGTGGTTGCTTGGATTTATATATTTTTCAAAGCTCACTAAATTGAATATTTCAAATACAGGCTTTTTATTATTTGTAAATTGCATCTCAAAAATGTTGATTGGTGGCTCAGCTGATAAAGAATCTGCTTTCAATGCCGGAGACCTGGGTTTGATCCCTGGGTTGGGAAGATCCCCTGGAGAAGGGATTGGCTACCACTCCCATATTTTTGCCTGGAGAATTCCATGGACAGAGAAGCCTGGTGGACTACAGTCCACGGGGTTGCTAAGAGTTAGACAGGACAGAGTGACTTGACACTTTCAATATTGATTTCAAAATATGGTTTAGAATGTTTCCTGTGGCGGAATATCAGAGCACTTTCTTTCCACAAAGCTTTTTGACACTTCTAAGTCCATCCTATATTGACAGAATTCATTGAGATCATTGAGCTGAATTCTGTGTTCAGGGTAGTTTTCCCAACACACTGTCAATGACTATTAACAAAATGATAGAGAGGAAGATAGATAGACTGATTCACAGTGGTTTGCTGTTAGAAAAAAACATTGTGAAGAAACCAGCGGCATTGGATTTATTTGCTAGAAATTATTGATGGGCATTTCTGCTGACCCAGTGCTATGAAATGCAGTTCAATACTTTTTATTAGAGGTTTTCTATGGCTCCTCTTTGGTGGAAATATAAAAGAGAGATAATTATGTTTTAGTAATTCCAATAAAAATGTAGCCATAACATAGAGTTATACTGTGATTGTAATTATTGCACAGCAGTATGAAAAATGGCTGTTCAAAGCTAATTTGATACCACAAGAAACTGTGGAGGCAAAATGCATTCTAGTTGGTGATATGATATGTAACAAGGAAGGGGAGCAGACTGGGAGTGGCTTGAGGGAATGATCAGTTCCTGATAGTGTTGATATTATCCTCTTTGTTCAGTGACTTCAACTTTACCACTCACCTATAGTTTCCAAATGACTGAAATGAATCTGGACGTGGGATCATGGTGACTAAAATTGTCCTGTGGTCAGCGGCTGGGCTGTTTGCACTTGAATGTCAATTCAATTCCCACCAAGGCTTAGGGAGATGTGGATTTAGTGACAGATGCATCATCTTGGGAACAGACAATGGCAAATGACAGTAACAAATAGCCAATAAAAGTTCAGTTTGAAAGGTTTCCATTCACAGAGGAAAGAGGAGAAAAAAGCAGGTTGTTTTTGTTTATTATTTGAACTGTGGTCAGGTCTCCAAGTATAAGACAGTGCAGAGTTCTGTAGCTATAATGACTGGTGCCGAGTGAATCTCAGAAAGCATGGATTCAGGTTGGCTTCAGTAAGGGAGAAGGTCAGATGTTGACTCTGCAGATTATTTGCCTCATCTCAAATTCTGAAGCCCAGAAAGCTGGCCAGGATTGCTTTAGAAGAACGGCTTGCAGCTGAGATTTTTCTGGCAATCAGAATTGCAGTTCATGTCACCATTTGGACTAAAGCTGAATGTGGACAGAGAAGCTGCTCAGATGAAGGAAGATGAAAAAATGCAGTCTTGTAATGAATAATTCTTCAAAGGCACATGCTTGCCCCTCAGTGGGGTATGAATATTTTCACAACTGTTTCTTGGTCAGTTTTCAGGGGGATAAAGGTTAGGTGTATGGAGATGTGATCTGAGCTTTGCCCTGGAGCTTGTTTCTCTACATTGTCTCCTGGACCAGATTCCTATGAATATATTATTATGTGTTTTGAGAGGAAGGCTATCAGGGTGAATAAATATGAGAAAGCCAACCTGTGCTCCTCTTTTTTGGCCTGTTGTAAAATAAGTTGGCAAGAAGGCTCTCTTTCAGAAGTCCTGTAGTAGAGAAATCTGTTTCCTTAACTCCTGTCACCCTTCCTGAAGGCCCCAGGATCTCTGATGCTTGTTCACCAAACATCTGTGCTCTTTAGTTTCTTAACCTTCCAATCTCTAGTGATCTTTTTTCTGTTTGTCCTCATTTTCTCACGTCTAAACTCTTTGATTCCCTATTTCAAGCATGTTGTTCTCTGACCATCACCTCCTAGCCTCCCAATTTGCCTGCTTCAGAACTTTGACTCCAAAAATTGTGAATGAGGCTGTATTATTAGTAGTACAATGGGGGCTTGAGACCTGGTCTGTTAAGCTTCAAATTCCAGCATTGAACAGCAGTGGCTGTGTATACAAGTTCTTAGTCTCTCTTTCCTTCAGTTTACTCCCTGATAGCTCAGTTGGTAAAAATCTACTTGAAATGCAGGAGACCCTGGTTTGATTCCTGGGTTGGGAAGATCCACTGGAGAAGGGATAGGCTACCCACTCCAGTATTCTTGGGCTTCCCTGGTGGCTGAGTTGGTAAAGAATCTGCCTGCAGTGTGGGAGATCTGGGTTCAATCCCTGGGTTGGGAAGATGCCCTGGAGAAGGGAAAGGCTACCCACTCCAGTATTCTGGCCTGGAGAATTCCATGGATTATTTATCCATGAGGTCGCAAAGTGTTGGACATGACTGAGCAGCTTTCACTTTCACTTTCAAGAGGTAAACAATAATAATAACTACCTCTCAGGGTTATTGAAACAATTCAGTATGTTAATTCATATAAAATGCTTCGAACAGTGCCATGCATGTGTCATTTGCTCAGCAAATGTGGAGGCCACCTCAAGTTCTCCAGTTCATGGAGGTAGCTAACACTTCTCCCTCTCCACAGCCTTACTCTTGTATGTCCATAGTTTACTTCTTAATAGTGTAAATTGCATTGTCCATCTTTATAATTATTTCTTTCCAAACACCTTAATCCCTTTGTTCTATTATCCCTAATATGTATGTGTGCATATATAGCAAAGCTCCAAGCTGGTTAGAAACAAACACCAACTTTATGACTTCACGTGAACAAGGCAGACTGCTGGTGGAAACCACCAAGAGTGCTGACTCTATTCACTTGCAGTTCATGAATCAACATCTCTAACGAATCCATAACACCAGTTGGCAATCTAACTGCACTTTCTTGTTTCCAAATTATCTATTTCATACATGCTTTTTTCTCCTCTTACCCTCATTGCCATCATGGACTATTCCTTAGCTGATGACTTCACTTCATGGATCAACATGGGGAAATTGTATCTTCTTTTTCACTACCAAATCCACTGCTTCACTTGCCTCTGTACTTACACTGACTCTTTTCTATTCTCAAGATTCAGAGGCCAATTTGGCATGTCAGCCTGATTGAATCCCCTCTAGTCTCCTTAGGCACTTGGAACCATAATAGTTCCCTGTCTTTGCTATATCATCAATTTCTCTTTCTCCCTCTCAGATAATTGTCATCATGGAAATAGTCTAGTGTTTCTTCTTTAATGAACAATTTAAAAAATCTTCTTTCAAAGCCCCAGATGGATTTCCTGGTGACTTCTACTAAATATTAAATGAAGAAATTATACTAATTCTCTTTCAGAAGATAGTAGGACAGGGAACGCAAGGAACACTTCCTAACTCATTCTAAGAGGCTAGCATTACCCTAATATTAAAACTGGAAAAAGACATTAAAAGAAAGTAAACTACAGTCCAATATCTCTCAAGAACATAGATGCAAAGATCCTCAACAAAATATTAGCAAATCCCATCCAACAATGTGTAAAAAGAATTATACACCAGAGTTCAGTTCAGTTCAGTCGCTCAGTCGTATCCGACTCTTTGCAAACCCATGAATCACAGCATGCCAGGCCTCCCTGTCCATCACCAACTCCCGGAGTTCACTCAGACTCACGTCCATCGAGTCTGTGATGCCATCCAGCCATCTCATCCTCTGTCGTCCCCTTCTCCTCCTGCCCCCAATCCCTCCCAGCATCAGAGTCTTTTCCAATGTGTCAACTCTTTGCATGAGGTGGCCAAAGTACTGGAGTTTCAGCTTTAGCATCATTCCTTCCGAAGAAATCCCAGGGTTGATCTCCTTCAGAATGGACTGGTTGGATTTCCTTGCAGTCCAAGGGACTCTCAAGAGTCTTCTCCAACACCACAGTTCAAAAGCATCAATTCTTCGACTATCAGCCTTCTTCACAGTCCCACTCTCACATCCATACATGACCACTGGAAAAACCATAGCCTTGACTAGACGGACCTTATTCGGCAAAATAATGTCTCTGCTTTTGAATATACTATCTAGGTTGGTCATAACTTTTCTTCCAAGGAGTAAGCATCTTTTAATTTCATGGCTGCAGTCACCATCTGCAGTGATTTTGGAGCCCCCCAAAATAAAGTGTGACACTGTTTCCACTGTTTCCCCATCTATTTCCCATGAAGTGATGGGACCAGATGCCATGATCTTCGTTTTCTGAATGTTGAGCTTTAGGCCAGCTTTTTTACTCTCCACTTCACTTTCATCAAGAGGCTTTTGAGTTCCTCTTCACTTTCTGCCATAAGGGTGTTGTCATCTGCATATCTGAGGTTATTGATATTTCTCCTGGCAATCTTGATTCCAGCTCGTACTTCCTCCAGCTCAGCGTTTCTCATGATATACTCTGCACATAAGTTAAATAAGCAGGGTGACAATATACAGTCTTGACGGACTCCTTTTCCTATTTGGAACCAGTCTGTTGTTCCATGTCCAGTTCTAACTGTTGCTTCCTGACCTGCATACAGATTTCTCAAGAGGCAGGTCAGGTGGTCTGGTATTCCCATAGGTTTTTAGGTAGTGAGAAATGTGCTAGATTCTATGGGAGATGTCAAGAGGTGTAAGAAATGTGACTGTCCTTTGGGGGTTCATACCCTGGAGATGAGAGTCTGAGAGAGCAGAATTTGCTAAATGCTGCAAAGGCAGCTCACAGTAGAGTCATACCGGGGGGAATAACAGAGATTTTATTTAAAGTTCTGGGCAGTTTAAATGATGGATCAAGGTAAATGTGTATGAACTTGTTAGATGGGAAAAGGGGACAGTTGAAGAGAGAAAGTATTTCATGAGTGGGAATAATGTAGAGTACAGAGGTAGGAAAAGCTACAGAGAATCTGCAAGACAGTGATATCCTAGGGGCAGGCGAGGGAGTGGGGTGGTTGAAGCCTGAGTCACAGGACAGACAGAGGGTGCAGTTCAGGAAGGAGAAGCTTATAAAGGAGGAAGAGAGGTAGGCTTTCAACCTTGAAAACTTTACAGGTTGGAAGGAAGAGTTGAGCTTTTACTCCATTTACAGTTCAGAATCACTATAGGACACAGAGTTGACCACTTTGGAGGCTCTCCAGGTGCATCTGTGTGGTGCTTGAAGGGGTAGGTCTTGATGGGACCATATCCTCTTTGGGACCTCTTACAGTTATGCTAAGACAAGTGTGTATAGTAGCTGGGAGATGCTATGGACATTCGTTTTGCTTTTAGTTTCTTTACCCAAGTATCTTCCTTGATAGTTTCTACAGAATTTGCTGGTCTGCTAGGTGGCCAGTCTTTGTAGACAGAGATAATGATTTTTGAATGTTCTACATTAAGTCTAACACAAGGTTTTTCTCTTAAAATACTGCACATCTTAGCATGTCTTGCTTTAAAAAAACATTTTATTCATTTATTTTTGGCTGTGCGGGGTTGTCATTGCTGCATGGGGTTTTCTCTAGTTGCGGATGGTAGGGACTAATCTCGAGTTGCAGTTCTCGGGCTTCTCATTGTGGCTTCTCTTGTTGTGGACCAAGGGTGAGCAGGCATCAGTAGTCATGGTCTCAGTCGGTGTGGTTCCTGGGCTCTAGAAAACAGGCTCATTAGTTGCAGTACTTGGGCTTGGCTGTCCTGTGGCATGTGGCTTCTTCTCAGATCAGGGTTTGAACTCATGTCTCCTGCATTGGCAGATGGATTTTTTACTACTGAGCCATCAGGAAAGCCCCTTACAATGTTTTTTTATCAAGATATTTTCCCATTTCATTTTTGGATGTGAGAGTTGGACTGTGAAGAAGGCTGAGCGTCGAAGAATTGATGCTTTTGAAGTGTGGTGTTGGAGAAGACTCTTGAGAGTCCCTTGGACTGCAAGGAGATCCAACCAGTCCATTCTGAAGGAGATCAACCCTGGGATTTCTTTGGAAGGAATGATGCTAAAGCTGAAACTCCAGTACTTTGGCCACCTCATGCGAAGAGTTGACTCATTGGAAAAGACTCTGATGCTGGGAGGGATTGGGGTCAGGAGGAGAAGGGGACGACCGAGGATGAGATGGCTGGATGGCATCACTGACTCAATGGATGTGAGTCTGAGTGAACTCGGAGAGATGGTGATGAACAGGGAGGCCTGGCGTGCTGCGATTCATGGGGTCGCAAAGAGTCGGACACGACTGAGCGACTGAACTGAACTGAACTGATGCTTTCTAATTTCTCTATCTTTTTATTTTTTTATGTTCTTTCTCAAGACTTTCTCAGGCATAATACAAAAGCTTTTATATACACATATTTGGTATGTATAATATATATATTAGAAAATTTGTGATTTTTTGTCTAACTAAAAAAAAATTTTTTTCCCTAAAAAACATGATTCTGTTAAAGTGCTGCACTCAGTATGCCAGCAAATTTGGAAAATTCAGCAGTGGCTGCAGGACTGGAAAAGATCAGTTCTCATACCAATCCCAAAGAAAGGCAAGGCCAAAGAATGTTCAAACTACCACATAATTGCACTTATTGCACACGCTAGCAAAGTAATGCTCAAAATTCTCCAAGCCAGGCTTCAACAGTACATGAACTGTGAACTTCCACATGTTCAAGCTGGATTTTGAAAAGGCAGAGGAACCAGAGATCAAATCGCCAAAATCCACTGGATCATTGAAAAAGCCAAAGAGTTCCAGAAAAACATCTACTTCTGCTTTATTGACTACACCAAAGCCTTTGACTGTGTGGATCACAACACACTGTGGAAAATTCTGAAAGAGATGGGAATACCAGACTACCTTACTTGCTTCCTGAGAAATCTGTATGCAGGTCAAGAAGCAGGTCCAGTCAGAACTGGATATGGAACAACAGACTGGTTCCAAATCAGGAAAGGAGTACGTCAAGGCTGTATACTGTTACCCTGCTTATATTTAACATATATGCAGAGTACATCATGAGAAATGCTGGGCTGGATGAAGCACAAGCTAGCATCAAGATTGCCGGGAGAAATAACAATAAACTCAGATATGCAGATGACACCACCCTTATGGCAGACAACAAAGAAGAACTAAAGAGCTTCTTGATGAATGTGAAAGAAGAGTGAAAAAGCTGGCTTAAAACTCAACATGCAGAAAACTAAGATCATGGCATCTGGTCCCATCACTTCATGGCAAACAGATGGGGAAACAATGAAAATGGTGAGAGGCTTTATTTTCTTGGGCTCCAAAATCACTGCAGATGGTGACTGAAGCTGTGAAATTAAAAGACATGCTCCTTGGAAAATAAGCTATGAGCAACATGACAGCATATTAAAAAGCAGAGGCATTACTTTGCAAACAAAGGTCCATCTAGTCAAGGCTATGGTTTTTCCAGTGGTCATATATGGATGTGAGAGTTGGACCATAAAGAAAGCTAACCGCTGAAGAATTGATGCTTTTGAACTGTGGTGTTGAAGAAGACTCTTGAGAGTCCCTTGGACTCCAAGGAGATCCAACCAGTCCATCCTAAAGGAGGTCAGTCTTGGGTGTTCATTGGAAGGACTGATGCTGAAGCTGAAACTCCGATACTTTGGCCACCTGATGGGAAGAACTGACTCGTTGGAAAAGACTCTGATGCTGGGAAAGATTGAAGGCGGGAGAAGAAGGGGATGACAGAGGATGAGATGGTTGGCTGGCATCATTGACACAATGGCCATGAGTTTGAGTAGGCTCCAGGAGTTGGTAATGGACAGGGAAGCCTGGCATGCTACAGTCCATGGGGTCACAAAGAGTCAGACATGACTGATCAAGTGAACTGAAGGAGAAGGGTAGATATGCTCTCTTGTTTATTTTAAAGGTCTCTTTTCTGGAAGTTCAGTTCAGTTCAGTCATATCAAACTCTCATTAAAGATACTTGACTGGAAAGCTCACTCCCAGGACAGAGCCTGCAAAGGGGAACCCTTGATCCTTAATTGTCTAGATTCCAACTCTAAAGTGTTTATTTCTGTTTTGGACTATAAGCATGTTCCTTTAAGAAGTGGGTCAGGCGTAGAACACTCAAACGCTCAAATAAGTGACTGAACCAGAATAACCATGAAATCAGGTCATTAAGTCACTGTGATACCACAGCAAGCCAGAAGCAGCAATTTTGTAAATTAATACCTGGAGTTGAGCTGAGATGGGTTAAAAGCATTGATGTGACCTGATCTAAAGTGGGAAAATGAAGTCATATTCAGGACTCCAGGAAGAAGTAAGACCTCTAGACTCAAAACCATCCTAGGGGCAGGCATGGGTCTGACATGTTTCTCACAGGTGTTGGGTGGATGTTGGCTAGTTCTTTTGGCTTAATGGATGAAAGAATTTCAAGACAGAAGGCTAGAAAATTTCGAGTTATGAGACGCCATGTGTTTAAAAATACAGAATTGAAAGACATCTATGTCTGATTGTGCTGTGGATGGTGGGTGTCCCTGGGTATTTTGTATAAATGCTCCATACCTCAGTCTCCTATCCCCAAGGAAAGGAGAAACTTGCTGACCTTGCAAGTCTTAATGCTATGAAGTTTTATTTATTTTTTTGCCCCTTGTAAATATAAGCTCCACAAGGACGGGGACTTGGAGTGATTTATGCAGTGTTGTATCACCACAGCCCAGAACAATTAACATTGCCTATAGTTATGTTGAATGACTAAATAAATGTATAAATAGGGTTATCACAACAAACTGTGGACAATTCTTAAAGAGATGAGAATACCAAACCACCTGACCTGCTTCCTGAGAAATCTGTATTCAAGCCAAGAAGCAACAGTTAGAACTGGACATGGAACAACAGACTGGTTCCAAATCGGGAAAGGAGTCCGTCAAGGCTGTGTATTGTCACCCTGCTTATTTAACTTGTATGCAGAGCACATCATGAGAAATGCTGGGCTGGATGAAGCACAAGCTGGAATCAAGATTGCCAGGAGAAAAGCCAGGAGAAATATGAATAATCTCAGATATGCAGATGACATCACCCTTATGGCAGAAAGTGAAGAAGAACTAAAGAGCCACTTGATGAAAATGAGAAAGGAAAGTGAAAAAGTCGGCTTAAAACTCAACATTCAGAACACTAAGGTCATGGCATCTGGTCCCATAACTTCATGGCAAATAGATGGGGAAACAGTGGAAACTGTGACAGACTCTATTTTTTTTGGACTCCCAAATCACTGCAGATGGTGACTGCAGCCATGAAATTAAAAGACGCTTGCTCCTTGGAAGAAAAGCTATGACCAACCTAGACAGCATATTAAAAAGCAGAGATGTGACTTTGCCAACAAAATTCCGTCTAGTCAAAGCAACAGTTTTTCCAATATTCATGTATGGATGTGAGAGCTGGTCTGTAAAGAAAGCTGAGCACCAAAGAATTGATGCTTTTGAACTGTGGTGTTGGGAAAGACTCTTGAGAGTCCCTTGGAGTACAAGGAGATCCAACCTGTCCATCCTAGAGGAGATCAATCCTGGGTATTCATTGGAAGGACTGATGCTGAAGCTGAAACTCCAATACTTGGCCACCTGATGCGAAGGGCTGATTTTTTTGAGAAGACCCTGATTCTGGGAAAGATTGAAGGCATGATGAGAAGGGAATGACAGAGGATGAGACGGCTGGTGGGCATCACCAACTCAATGGACATGAGTTTGAGTAGGTTCCAGAAGTTGGTGATGGACAGGGAAGCCTGGCGTCACATGGGGTTGCAAAGATTCGGACCTACTGAGTAACTGAACTGAACTGATAAATAGGATTGTTCTTTGGGCTCAATGAGCCCACTTTAAAATGTCCACATACAAAGGTCCAAAAAATTTATTGGACTTCCCACTTCTTTCTTTTCATCTGGGGAAGGGGCACAGATTGTGGCTAAATACTGGAGGAGGAGATCCATATTTGCACTTCTTAATAGTAACTGTGAATTCTCTGATCAGAAGTGAGGACAGGGACCCAATATTTTCTAGCAGCATTTAGGGAGATACATATTTATATTTCTCTTGAATCCCATTCACTCATAGCCTGGTCATCTTTTTCTTACCTACTCTGCTTAGTCCTGCTCCTTACTTTTAATCTGACTCTGCATCCAACCGAGAATCATTTACCTTCTATCTGGCCTCTCAGGTCCTACCTAGCCCTCTGGCAGGGCCCATTTCAATCTCATCCCCTCTGTGAGGTCCTGCCTGCTACTTCCCACCTCTGGCAGCTTTCCCTGACTGAGTTTGTTCTCTTGGCATACATTCAGTGCAGACCTTACACTTCCTATATCCTTCAGGGCAGAGCAGCACAGGCCATGAGGACAGAGGTCTAATCTACTTGGACGGGAGATTCTTCTACTGACTTTTGCTGTTGTTCAGTTGCACAGTCATGTCCAACTCTTTGTGACCCATAAACTGCAGCACACCAGACTTCCCTGTCCTTTACTATCTCCTGGAGTTTGCTCAAACTCATATCCGTTGAGTTGGTGATGACATCCAACCATCTTATCCTCTGTCACCCACTTCTCCTCCTGCCCTCAGTCTTTCCCAGCATCAGGCTCTTTTCCAATCAGCTCTTTGCATCAGGTGGCAAAAATATTGGAGCTTCAGCATCAGTCTTTCCAGTGAATGTTCAGGGTTGATTTCCTTCAGGATTAACTGGTCTTTTGACTAACATGTTTTGAATTCCTACCAAACGCCTAGCTCAGTCCAAAGTGCTGGAATAGACACTAACAATGTGTTAGGAACAACTTTGAAAAGACCAAACACAATAAGAACTCTTCTGCTCTAGGTTTTGGCTTAAAGGAAGAAGGGGACCTCCAAGTCCTAGAGATTTAGCCCTTATTATCTGGATCTGTATTCATCTTCATTTTTCTATTGCAAAAGCTTTAGGAATACATTAGTCCAGACAGGTTGTGAGATTTCCCTGCAAACATGCTGAGGAGCTTCTGCCCGCTGGTATGGTCAGAGTACATTGCAGTGTGATGGGAAATGGGGATTTTACTTGAATCTTGTGGACTTCATGAATTTTCTAATAGAATAATCATGGTCAGTATTTTTCAAAGTAGTATAAATTTTTCAAAATAAGAGTTACATAGAACCTTGGTATATAAATGGATAAAGAGTGAGCTGCTCCAGAGAGTGTATGTTCTAGGAAAGGTTGGAGATATCAGAGTCCTGCCTCTTCAGCCTCCTTTTTCCTTCAGAATTTTGTTAATGTCCTTTCATAGAATTTAGAGGTCATGATCCATTGTGGAAAATGCAAGACTTAAAAAGTCTGCAAGGCCAGGTGTTGGGTTGTTATTATTTTTTTAGATGACTTCTAGTTGAGCTATTTCAAATCCTGAAAGATGCTTCTGTGAAAGTGCTGCACTCAATATGCCAGTAAATTTGGAAAACTCAACAGTGGCCACAGGACTGGAAAAGGTCAGTTTTCATTCCAATCCCAGAGAAAGGCAACATCAAAGAATGCTCAAATTACCGCACAATTGCACTCATCTCACATGCTAGTAAAGTAATGCTCAAAATTCTCCAAGGGGAGCCTGGTGGGCTATTCCAAGCCAGGCTTCAGCAATACATGAACCATGAACTTACAGATGTTCAATCTGGTTTTAGAAAAGGCAGAGGAACCAGAGGTCAAATTGCCAACATCTGCTGGATCATTGAAAAAAAAAAAGAGAGTTCCAGAAAAACATCTATTTCTGCTTTATTGACTATGCCAAAGCCTTTGACCATGTGGATCACAATAAACTGTGGAAAATTCTGAAAGAGATGGGAATACCAGGCCACCTGACCTGCCTCTTGAGAAACCTATATGCAGGTCAGGAAGCAACAATTAGAACTGGACATGGAACAACAGACTGGTTCCAAATAGGAAAAGGAGTACGTCAAGGCTGTATATTGTCACCCTGCTTACTTAACTTATATGCAGAGTGCATCATAAGAAATGCTGAGCTGAAAGAAGCACAAGCTGGAATCAAGATTGCCGGGAGAAATATCAATCACCTCAGATATGCAGATGACACTACCCTTATGGCAGAAAGTGAAGAGGAACTAAAAAACCTCTTGATGAAAGTGAAAGTGGAGAGTGAAAAAGTTGGCTTAAAGCTCAACATTCAGAAAACTAAGATCGTGGCATCTGGTCTCATCACTTCATGGGAAATAGATGGGGAAACGGTGGAAACAGTGTCAGACTTCATTTTTTGGGGCTCCAAAATCACTGCAGATGGTGATTGCAGCCATGAAATTAAAAGATGCTTACTCCTTGGAAGGAAAGTTATGACCAACCTAGACAACATATTCAAAAGCAGAGACATTACTTGCCAAAAAGGTCTGTCTAGTCAAGGCTATGGTTTTTCCTGTGGTCATGTATGGATGTGAGAGTTGGACTGTGAAGAAAGCTGAGCACTGCAGAATTGATGCTTTTGAACTGTGGTGTTGGAGAAGACTCTTGCGAGTCCCTTGGACTGCAAGGAGATCCAACCAGTCCATTCTGAAGGAGATCAGTCCTGGGTGTTCTTTTGAAGGACTGATGCTAAAGCTGAAACTCCAATACTTTGGCCACCTGATGCAAAGAGTTGACTTATTGGAAAAGACTAATACTGGGAGGGATTGGGGGCAGGAGGAGAAGAGGATGACAGAGGATGAGATGGCTGGATGGCATCACCGTCTCGATGGACATGAGTTTGAGTGAACTCTGGGAGCTGGTGATGGACAAGGAGGCCTGGCGTGCTGCAATTCATGGAGTTGAGAAGAGTCAGACATGACTGAGTGACTGAACTGAAGTGAACTGAACAATCCCTTCAGGGAAAAAGAAACTTACACTGAGTGAACTCTTTTCTTATGCCCACACAATTATCTGTGTTTTAATGGTTTGAGCCAAGATTCAAACCCAGTATTTCTA
Organism: Cephalophus harveyi; assembly: GCA_006410635.1. Classification (NCBI taxonomy): domain Eukaryota; kingdom Metazoa; phylum Chordata; class Mammalia; order Artiodactyla; family Bovidae; genus Cephalophus; species Cephalophus harveyi. Next base: position 176,896 of record SJYT01021106.1, read on the forward strand.
TTTTAAAAAAATATTGTTTATTGATTTGGCTGTGCCAGGCTGTAGTTGCAGCATTTGGAATCTAGTTCCCTGACTAGGGATCGAACCTGGACCCTCTACATTGAGAGTGCGGAGTCTTACCCACTTGAATAGTATACCAGGGAAGTCCCAAATCCAGGTCTTTCTGACTTCAGCATCAGAGCTTGTCATCACTTCCACCCTAGCACTCTATTTCTCCTGGAATGGTCAGTGGTAAGGCTCTTCTCAAGAGCATGGAAGACAGAGGACATTTTTAAGATCACAACCCTTCCTATTAGTCTCTTTTGTTCCTTGGTCTGTGCCAAAAATGAAGGCCAATATTTTTAGAAAAGAACAAGTCCAGTGTCACACACACACACAGTGAGTAGGACACTGGTTGGGGCCGGGGGTGGGTGGAAGAGGAAAAGGGAGAGAGAGAAAGAGAGGCTCCAGGACTTGCCTAAGTTTAAAAGATCAGCATCAAAGGATATTAGATTTCCTGCTTCAAAAATTCACTTATAAGATTGACTTCAGCGAGAGTCCCGTGTGTCTGGGGAAAAGTGGATATTTTGCTTGCCCCACAACCTGTATGTGTCCCAGAAATGGAACCCATGGGAGGTCTGGAAGATAGAGGAGAAAGTGGTAACCCACTCCAGTATTCTCATCTGGATAATCCCATAGACAGGGGAGCCTGGTGGGCTATAGTCCATGGGGTTGCAGAGGAGTCAGGCATGTCTTTGCAAGTAAACAACAGAGGTGGAACCCGTGGGAGGTCTGGAAAATAACCTCCTGTTAGAGTTCTCTCTACATGCTCAGTCATTTCCAAACCTGTGACCCCATGGATTGTAGCTGCCAGACTACCCTGTCCAGGGAACTTTCCAGGCATGAATACTGGAGTGGGTGGCATTTCCTCCTCCAGGGGATCTTCCCCATCCAGGGATTGAATCCAGGTCTCCTGCAATGACAGGCAGATTCTTTTCCACTGAGCTGCTGAAGGGAAGCTCCACCTGTTAGAGCTGGTCATCTACTGAAGACACACAGAGGGTGCAACGTTCTGCTCTCCAGACTGTCATACCTGCCAAGTACGGAAGCTGTTCTTGGGTGGGAGCCCTGAGGAATGGCATCAGTTGGGGCCTCCAGTAATGCAATCACTTTTAATCAGCCTTTAATGAGGATATAAGCAGCCTCCGCTTACCTCAGTGGCAGAGAGGCAACTACACATAAACCTCAATTACTCAGACATTTAAAAATCAATTTCAAATAAAATGTCCAGGTGATGGAACTAAAGGGATTAGAAGGCTCAGGATGTGTGCACAGGCCTGGCACGACTTGTCAGTGCAATGGAGGTAGACAGCTCCTGTAACTCAATAAAGCTGGCCGGCTTTGTGCCCTGTGGGGCTTAGGGGAAGAGGTCTTATCTCCCAGCTCCTCCCAGAAGCAGAGGAAGATTCCATTGACAAAGAAGAGAACACAAAATGACTTCTGCATGCTCAGACTATGGCAAATGTTATCCTCATTTTATTTTATAGTTGTGAAGAGGAAGTGTAGCCTTAGGCTACCACTGAAGCCCCCTCCCTCCTAACCTGGCCTCCAACCAGCCTACCATATCAGATATATTATTATTTCTATAGACAATCTCGACTTTTTTTTTGCCAGTCATATCTCCTTATCATCCCCATCAACCTGCTGGTAATTTAGCTCAATAAACTTTTATCGAGCGTACACCGTGTAGCAGGCACTGTGCTGAGAAACACGGGGACACAAAGGTGAGGACATTAAAGTCTCTGCTTCACTTTCCAGGGTAGAAGAAATGAGGCCAGCTCCCTATCTGATCAGGGTTTACAGTCCTCCAAAGCCAAGTTGCTTATATATTTAAACATGGTAGGCTCTTTCATGTCTGAGTCTCAGCCCCTGTGGACAGGACAGTGCTGCTTAGCTATTCCTTTGATTCTGTGTGTTCAAGATGTTTATTCCAATTACTTTCTTCTTTGTTATTTGCCTTAATTTCTCCATGTTGTAAGGTAACATACTTTTTTGCACTATTGTGTGGATTAAATGAGCTAGAATATTGTTTTTGTTGTTCAGTTGTTAAGTCATATGTGACTCTTTGCTACCCCATGAACTGCAACACACCAAGCTTTCCTGTCTTTCGCTATCTCCTGGAGCTTGCTCAAACTCATGTCCACTGAGTTGGTGATGCCATTTAACCAACTCATCCTCTGTTGCCCCCTTCTCCTCTTGCCCTCAATCTTTCCCAGAATCAGAGTCTCTTCCAATGAGTCAACTCTTTGTATCAGGTGGTCAAAGTATTGGAGCTTCAGCTTATTGTAGTGGGTACAAATAGGGTTGGCTATGCAGTACTACCATTCTTGTACTGAGAATTATCACCATTCATATTCTATTCAATGGTGTCCCTTGGAGTTGTCAAAGTATAATGTTACAAAAGTTAAAAACATGACTCACACCAAATGGAATGGATCTGAATCAAAAATCTATTCAACTTATTAATTCATGAGATCATTAGGATGGGAAATCTGGTTCAAATGAGAATCAGGAAGGGAATTTATACAGTCACTCAGTCAAGGGGATACTGAAATGAGTTTGTTAATAAATTATAAAACTGGTTAATGACTTACAGAGCAATAGAACTATGCCTTCTGGTTTTCTATCTCACAGAAATTGACCAGTCGGTGAACACAGGTCTCTTGCATTGTAGGCAGACGCTTTACCGTCTGAGCCACCAGGGAAGTGAATCAAATACTAGTAAACAGCAAATTCAAACACAGGCAAATTCTCCCAGGTCACAGATGTAACAAATATTTTAAAGGTCTAGATAGCAAGTATTTTTGGCTTTCTAGATCATCCAACCTCTACTGAAGCTCGGATACTGTAGCCCCCAAACTACCTTAGATAATAAACAAATGGATGTTGTTGTTCCAGTAAAATTTTATGTACACATACATATAGCTAATGTTCATAGCTTGCCAGCTCCTACCCAGATGATTAAATAGCCAGGGAAATAATGCCTAAGTGTGACACTGAGGGCACATGAAGTTATCTATTAATAATTTTGGCTTGTTTTTCTTAACAGAATCAAACTGTGAATGGGGCCTCCTGAACTTGCTGCTGCAGCCCCACCCCTCGACCACCTATGCGGATTCAGCAGAGCATTTATGTTTATTCAGATGGACCACATTCTCTCCCTCCCTGTCCTCATCAGTATTGTCTGGACCATGGCTGGCACCTGACCCAAACTCAAAATCTGTAATGGAAGTAAGTAATTCTTATCCAAGGCTGGTTGCTTTTATTTATTTGACTGGACTGGTCTTAGCTACACCATGTGGGATCTTTAATTGGGGCATGTGGGATCTAATTCCTCAACGAGGGATGGAACTTGGGCCCCCTGCATTGGGAGTGAGGAGTCTTAGCCACTGGACCACCAGGGGAGTCCCTAGTTGCTTTCTTGAGTGAAAGAAGTATATACTCTGGGGATGATGGGTGAAGTAATTTTCTGCCACCTAATCCAGAAAGCAAAGGAATTGAGGTCAGAAGAAACCTACTCACTGCCTCTCTGTGCCTCAGTTTCACTCTCCACACAGTGAGGGTAATAGTGGAATAAATAGCTGAATTAAATCCCTACCTCATGGGATGGTGGTATAGTTTAAGTATGATAATGTGAGTAAAGCACCCAGCTTAGAGCACAGTATGCGTGCTGTAAAAAGTGACTTCTCTTGCCTTTGATCCCTTTCCTAGCCTCTCCTCTGGCTCCAATGCTAAATGGCTTTAGTATCAATACAGAAATTTTGCTGATACCACAGCTCTGCCTCCTCTCTGCTTGAGTTCATGCCCTTTCTTCTTGACATTGATGTTTTAGTTCACCACTGAGATCTAACTTTTGACTTTACTCAAACTGCTTCTTGTAACTTCCTGCTTTGTACTTGAGTAACTATCGTGATTTCTCTCTTTTCTTCTGTGAGTGAGGAGGAGCAGAGAGGACCAAGCAGAGCAAGAGTGAGGCTGAATGCTTTAAATAGATGATCTCTAAACCTCGTAACGATTCACTTTTAGGGACATATTATCTATTTTTACTTTATTTACATAAAGTCGAATTTATTGAAATGAAACTTATAAAGGCGAAATTCAAAATTTGGGGTGTGCAGTTACATAAGCTTTGACAATCACTTATGTAACTAATATCACCCTGAAATATTTCCATGTGCACCTTTGTGCTCAATCCTGTATCCTCTTCTTCGATTCTGCCCTTGTAATTTTGTCATTTAAAAATTTCATATAAATGCAATTTTGTATCAGGCTTCTTTCACTTCGAATAATGTTCTTAATGTTCACCCACCCATGTTGGAGCAGGTAAAGTAGCTCATTTCTTTTATTCTTGAATAGAAATTCACTGTATGGATGTATAAGTTTTTTTTTTTTTAATGGAAATATAGTTAATCTACAATGTTGTGCTAATTTCAGCTGTACAGCAGTGACTCAGTTATACACATATATACATTCTTTTTTAAAATATCCTTTTCTATTATGATTTATCCCAGGAGATTGACTATAATTCCCTGTGCTACACAGTAAGACTGTTGTTTACGCATTCTAAATACAAGTTTGCATCTTCCAACCTCAAACTCCTAATCTATCCCTTACATACCACCCCTCTCCCACTTTGCAGTCACAAATCTGATCTCTATGTCTGTGAATCTGTTTCTGTTTTGTATAGTTTCATTTGTGCCATATTTTATTATTTCATTTTTTATTGAAGTAGTTAATTTACATTGTACTGCCAATCTCTGCTGTGCAGCAAAGTGAAAGTGACTCAGTTATAAACATATATACATTCTTCTTAAAAAAAAATTCTATTATGGTTTACCCCAGGAGATTGGATATAGTTCCTTGTGCTATACAATAGACCTGGTTGTTTATCCATTCTAAATGCAATAGTTTGTGTCTACCAACCCCAAACTCCCAGCCCATTCCTCTCCCTCCCCACTTCCCCTTAACGACAAGCCTGCTCTCTATGTCCATGATTCTGTTTCATAAATAGATTCATTTGTGCCATATGTTAGATTCCACGTATAAATGAGATCATGTGGTATTTGTCTTTTTCTTTCTGACTTACTTCACTTAGTAGGATAATCTCTACTTGCATCCATGTTGCTTAAATGGCATTATTTCATTTGTTTTTTATGGCTGTAGTAATAATGGCTGAGTATCCCATTGTAAATATGCACCACATCTTCTTTATCCATTCATCCGCCGATGGATATTTTGGTTGATTCCATGTCTTGGCTTTTGTAAATAGTGCCACTATAAACACAGGGGTGCATGTATCTTTTTAAATTATAGTTTTCTCCACATATTTGCCCAGGAGTAGATTTTCTGGATCACATGGAAACTCTATACTTTTAGTTTTCTGAGGAACCTCCATACTGTTCTCCAAAGGGGCTGCAGCAACTTGCATTCCCACAAACAGTGTGGGAGCATTTCCTTCTCTTCATACTCAAATTTTTGATGATAACCATTTTGGCTTGTGTGAGGTGATTATCTCATTTAGTTTTGATTGCATTTCCCTAATACTTAGTGATGTTGAGTACCTTTTCATGTTCCTCCTGGCCATCTGCATCTCTTCTTTGGAGAAATGTCGATTAAGGTCTTCTGCCAGTGTTTTGATTCGATTTTGTGTTGTTGAGCTGTATAGGCTGTTTGTATATTTTGGAGATTAAGTCTTTGTCAGTCATGTCATTCTGGTCAAAAAGGAAAAAGTAATTACTTATGTCAAATAATGCAAATGAGTCATAGGGATTATTTTAATTAAAACCAAATTTTGTTGCAAAAGAATTATTTTAACAGGTATACAGCATGCCTATCACATTGTGGTCAACAAAAAATGTAATTGGATTAAGTAACTTCTGACTGGTTAAGAGGGTAATAGATATAGGAACAAACAATCTGGGCTTTTGTGTGGTATTTTGGATACTTTTCTATTTATTTTGCTGCTTGGCAAAAATAAAAGTCCAAATTCTTCCTGGGCTGTTTCATAACTGATAGATGAACTTGGCCTAATTGTTGATCCATAGAGAATGGTTGGAAATACCAATATCCTCAAGGTTAAATTTCCCAACTTTTGTTGTGGAAATATTTAGTCAACTAATGATCTCCTCCTGCTGTTAGCTTTGGCAGAAACTGCACCCCTTGTTCTGAAGGAACACAAAATAATCCTTAAGGGGAACAAATACCTGTGGAAGCTCCCAAAGAACTAAAATGAGGATTGCACAACATGGAGGAGAGATTTTAAACTTCTTACTGAAAGAAAAATGAAAAAAATAACCTGCAAACACAGGGATATGCATCCATGATTTAAATGAATTAAGCTGAAAAAAAACCCCTCACATCCAGAGATCCAAAGGACTCGTTGGAAATCTTAATGTCTCTCTTCCAAGTAAACTCTAAGTAGCCTGAAGAAACTTTTATTTGAGGTCAGTCTCGTCCACCCATCCATCATCCATCCACTATTCATTCATCATCCCCCTATCCATCTAGCCATCATCCATCATCCATCCATCTCAGTATATACTGGACTTCTACTGAGGAGAATACAAAGATGTCAAGACAGGCTGTTACCTTCAAGAAGCTTAATGGAAGCACCACAGTCTGGTCTTTATAGGTTTGTTTTATCTAATATTTATTGGGGTGGCCATAATGTTCATTTGGATTTTTACATAAGAGGGAACAGAAAAAGTCAAACGAACTTTGTGGCCAACCAAATGCTTAGCATTAAATATGCAACAGGCCCTCTTCCCTGGAGGCTCAGTTGGTATAGATTCCACCTGCAATGCAGGAAACCTAGGTTCAATCCCTAGATTGGGAAGATCTCATAGAGAAGAAAATGGCAACCCACTCCAGTATGCTTGTCTGGGAAACCCATGGACAGAGGAGACTGACAGGCTATAGTCCATGTGGTTGCAAAAAGTATGACATGATTTAGCAACTAAACCACCACCACATGTAACAGGTACTATGCTTAAACAGCAGGACAAATATCTCATTTAGTTTTTACAACTATTCTATGAGAACATTGTATCATTTTCCTTTCAGGAAACTAAGGTATGGAAAAGTTCTATATTAGTGTGTACATATACAGTAGCTAGCAGCAGATCTAAGCCTCTAATGAAGTCCATGTGACTTTAAGGTCAGTATCATGCTTTTGTCAGGGGTTTCCCTGATAACTCAGTTGGTAAAGAATCTGTCTGTGATGCAGGAGACTCTAGTTTGATTCCTGGGTCTGGAAGATCCACTGGAGAAGGGCTAGGCTATGCACTTCAGTATTCTTTCGCTTCCCTTGTGCCCAATGCGAGAGACATGGGTTCAATCCCTGGAGAAGGGAAAGGCTACCCACTCCAGTATTCTGGCCCGGGGAATTCCATGGACTGTGTATAGTCCATGGGGTCACAAAGAGTCGGACACGACTGAGTGACTTTCACATCATGCTTTTAAATTTTAGATTACGAAACTAGTTTACATAAGACACAAATTTAGACCATGACTGTTCTTGTCCTAAAGTCTGGCAAATAGTTATATTTTTAGAATGTGAAAATTATAATCATTATGTGTTTGTATGTGTTCCTTGGAGTGTCTTGAGAGTTTATGAAGAAGTGTGCCATATAGGCAGTATTGGTGGAGAATGTGTATCTTGCACCCAAATGGCTCACTTTTGGAGAAGGCAATGGCAACCCACTCCAGTACTCTTGCCTGGAAGGTCCCATGGGCAGAGGAGCCTGGTGGGCTGCAGTCCATGGGGTTGCTGGGAGTCAGACACAACTGGACAACTTTACTTTCGCTTTTCGCTTTCATGCATTGGAGAAGGAAATGGCAACCCACTCCAGTGTTCTTGCCTGGAGAATCCCAGGGATAGGGGAGCCTGGTGGGCTGCCGTCTATGGGGTTGCACAGAGTCGGACAAGACTGAAGCGACTTAGCAGCAGCAGCAGCAGCAGCTCACTTTTAGTTGCAAAAAGCTGAGAAGTCCTCCATTTGAAAGCTATTCCATTTGGTCATCAAGGGTTTTCGGTCTTTATGCTATCAACAAGAATGTACTATTAAGTGTCTGAAATCCTAGGAGTAGTAACAAATTTATTGAATAAGTTCTCAACCACACGGTTTGTGAGGATCCTGACCAGAGAGTGATAGTGTGATGGCATACTCAACTGGGAGTTATTACAAAGGTGTGAGCAAAGCTAAGAGGAAATGATAAGGGTTGGTTAAGTACCCTGGGCTTAGTAAGAGGGAAGTCTCTTTTCCATGTCCTCCCTTTGCTCCCCTGGAATGAGGAGGGAGGAAACCATGCCTGGATCCCTAAGAGAGTTATAGCTGCAACTCACGCTGCAGATATGGAAGAGGACTGCCTGCCAGAAGTTGGGTGGCTTTGGGAAGAGGAGCTCAGGCAGGTAAGAAAGAATGACAACAAATACATTCTCTTTCCTCCTGCCCTCCAGTACCCTGATGTCTCCATTGGCTAGAGGTCAAGGTTACATGGGTGAAGTAATCCAAAAGTGCCCCTTCCCGGAGCACAGAACAGGACAGGGAAGAGTGGACAGAGGATCTGGAAAGACAGATGGAGATAGTCAGCAGGAGGGCTGAATCAGGAGTAATTTGTCGCTAATCACATTTAAAGTAAAGCAGTTTGCAAATTACTTTCTTTTGTAAGTTAAAGCAGATTCAACATTACCCCTGCAATAGTTTTCTCTTATTCACTTTCATTTAGATTTTCTTTTATGCTTCTGAGATAAAAGGGAGCACTTACAGCTCCCTAGTGGGCTGAAGATTATGTATAGCCCTTCTTATCCTCAGCAGGGTGTGTCTAATCTGGGAATGTCATCGCTGGGACCTATGACAGGAAAGGGTACTTGAATAGACCCCTAGTAATAGGGGAAAGAAGAATGAGGATGTGTATGCTCAGAACACTGGGGAAGAGAAAGGAGCAGAAAAAAGGGACAACAATTAAAATGCAATGGCATTAATATTTTGCCTTGAGCTGATGCTCCAATGATTAAGAAGCCTCCCTCTCTCTCACCCAGGAAACTGGACCCAGTTGTAATGGGAAGAAAAGAGTAACATTACACTTTTTCATTTTGTGCAGAGGCTAGTCACACACACATGCCTCTCAGAGTAGATTATTAAAGTTGAGTCCAAGCTGCCATTATCATAAACAGGAGGTAGAGAGAGGAGCGCTTGAGGAAGGATGTTTTTCCTTATCCCAGATTCTGCCTGTTAGTAGAGGGCATGCTGAGTGGGGGGTGACAAAAATCTCCCTCTGGGCTCTGAGAACAAGTTTCCAGGGTATTTGAGAGAAGGAAGTCCCACAGTGCTATAGGTATGCTCATAATTATCTATTTCCCTGTCAAGAAATTGGCTTCCATCCTTCATTTCTGGCTGGATATTAAGCATCTTCTCGAGGCAATTTTGAAACTCTCTCTGCACACACATGCACACACACAGAGCTAACAGGGCACTGTGCATGATGACTGCAGTACGTTAAATAAAGCAAATATATCCTTGGACATTTGAAAGCTATTCCATTTGGTCATCAAGGGTTTTCGGTCTTTATGCTATCAACAAGAATGTACTATTAAGTGTCTGAAATCCTAGGAGTAGTAACAAATTTATTGAATAAGTTCTCAACCACACGGTTTGTGAGGATCCTGACCAGAGAGTGATAGTGTGATGGCATACTCAACTGGGAGTTATTACAAAGGTGTGAGCAAAGCTAAGAGGAAATGATAAGGGTTGGTTAAGTACCCTGGGCTTAGTAAGAGGGAAGTCTCTTTTCCATGTCCTCCCTTTGCTCCCCTGGAATGAGGAGGGAGGAAACCATGCCTGGATCCCTAAGAGAGTTATAGCTGCAACTCACGCTGCAGATATGGAAGAGGACTGCCTGCCAGAAGTTGGGTGGCTTTGGGAAGAGGAGCTCAGGCAGGTAAGAAAGAATGACAACAAATACATTCTCTTTCCTCCTGCCCTCCAGTACCCTGATGTCTCCATTGGCTAGAGGTCAAGGTTACATGGGTGAAGTAATCCAAAAGTGCCCCTTCCCGGAGCACAGAACAGGACAGGGAAGAGTGGACAGAGGATCTGGAAAGACAGATGGAGATAGTCAGCAGGAGGGCTGAATCAGGAGTAATTTGTCGCTAATCACATTTAAAGTAAAGCAGTTTGCAAATTACTTTCTTTTGTAAGTTAAAGCAGATTCAACATTACCCCTGCAATAGTTTTCTCTTATTCACTTTCATTTAGATTTTCTTTTATGCTTCTGAGATAAAAGGGAGCACTTACAGCTCCCTAGTGGGCTGAAGATTATGTATAGCCCTTCTTATCCTCAGCAGGGTGTGTCTAATCTGGGAATGTCATCGCTGGGACCTATGACAGGAAAGGGTACTTGAATAGACCCCTAGTAATAGGGGAAAGAAGAATGAGGATGTGTATGCTCAGAACACTGGGGAAGAGAAAGGAGCAGAAAAAAGGGACAACAATTAAAATGCAATGGCATTAATATTTTGCCTTGAGCTGATGCTCCAATGATTAAGAAGCCTCCCTCTCTCTCACCCAGGAAACTGGACCCAGTTGTAATGGGAAGAAAAGAGTAACATTACACTTTTTCATTTTGTGCAGAGGCTAGTCACACACACATGCCTCTCAGAGTAGATTATTAAAGTTGAGTCCAAGCTGCCATTATCATAAACAGGAGGTAGAGAGAGGAGCGCTTGAGGAAGGATGTTTTTCCTTATCCCAGATTCTGCCTGTTAGTAGAGGGCATGCTGAGTGGGGGGTGACAAAAATCTCCCTCTGGGCTCTGAGAACAAGTTTCCAGGGTATTTGAGAGAAGGAAGTCCCACAGTGCTATAGGTATGCTCATAATTATCTATTTCCCTGTCAAGAAATTGGCTTCCATCCTTCATTTCTGGCTGGATATTAAGCATCTTCTCGAGGCAATTTTGAAACTCTCTCTGCACACACATGCACACACACAGAGCTAACAGGGCACTGTGCATGATGACTGCAGTACGTTAAATAAAGCAAATATATCCTTGGCAAGACTTGGAAAAAAATGCTGGATTTTTCCCAGAAATAATTTCATAATAACAGAAGTGAAAAAGAAGGGAAAAAGTAAATAAACGAAAACTTCTAAGTCCATCTCAGTCACAGGGAAAGTCCACTTAAGTTTTTCAAGAAGCTATTATCAAAATCCTAAAATCCATGCTGAATTCCAACGAATCTCTTTCCATTCTAAGTCGTTACTTACTGGTAACAGCATTTCTATTATCCATGTTGAGCAATGGCTTATAGAAGAATAAGGGATTTAGAATCCAGTATCTGAATTCAGCAGGCCATTTCCAGTAACTAATCTGAAACACCAAGAAATGCCAGAAACATAATTACTAATCCAAATAGCCCTTTGTATTTGCATAAATAGAAATAGAGATCAAACTCTGGTTAATAGAGATCATTTACTCTTATGTTCTTATTTTTTGTGACATGAACTGTAACGATTGCTTTTTACATTACATTGTCACTGTCATTTGAAACATTCTGAAAAGAGAGAAGATGGTTGACTTGAAATGTAGTAGCAAGGTAGGTATAGTCTTTTTCTGCAAATCCTTGGCTGAAAACTTGGTGAACACACAGGAAATTGCTGAAAGAATTTCACCTTAGCTTTTCCTGAGGTTTTCATTCAAATGTCAGTGCTTTTATATGAAAGAGGCATAGTGTTTGTCAGGACTCAAAGGGTTTGAGAGGGAGGGCGTGAAATCTTGCTGTATCTCTTGCTTGAATTAACACAGTGATCACTCCCTTGGTGGGTCAGATGGTAAAGAATCTGCCTGCAATACAGGACCTGGGATTGATCCCTAGGTCAGGAAATCTCCTGGAGAAGGGAATGACTACCCACTCCAGTATTGCCTGGAGAATTCCATGGACAGAGGAGCTTGGTGGGCTACAGTCCACAGAGTCGCAAAGAAGCTCAAAACTTAGGTCTGCTCTGATTTTTCCTATTTTCTTCAAAGGAACTTAGTTATGAAGTCCTTATCATTGCATTCAGCAGCTTGCAATAGAGCTAACCCAGTGAACTGTGGTATAACAGGGAAGCATTACTGGTTGTCCAACTAACACTCATTCCATTTCCCTTCTCTTTTGCTGGAGAAGTCTCTCCCATTCTAGAGACTGAAAGTACCATGACTTGCTAAGGTGTAAGCGTGGGACTTAGCCATGGTCTACACAGCAAGTCTGCTAGGAGGTCTCTGGAAACAGCTTTCTCCTCCTAAGGCAAAGAGACACACCACACACATTTAAGAATGGTTACATTTAGAAGAACTGCCAGTACCAAGTGTTGGAGAGGATAGAGAACAGCTGGACCTCTACTACAATCTTTTTGCAGATAGCTTCACATGTGGAGAAGGCAATGGCACCCCACTCCAGTACTCTTGCCTGGAATATCCCATGGACAGAGGAGCCTGGTAGGCTGCAGTCCATGGAGTCGCTAAGAATTGGATATAACTGAGCGACTTCACTTTCAGTTTCATGCACTGGAGAAGGAAATGGCAACCCACTCCAGTGTCCTTGCCTGGAGAACCCCAGGGACGGGGGAGCCTGGTGGGCTGCCGTCTATGGGGTCGCACAGAGTCAGACACGACTGAAGCGACTTAGCAGCAGCAGCAGCAGTTTCACATGAAATATGAATATATGCTCATCAGAAGTATTGGCCTGTAATTTTATTTACTTGTGATGTCCCTGTTTGGTTTTGGTATCAGGGTGACACTGGCCTTATAAAATGAGTTTAAGAGTGTTCCTTCCTGTTCAGAATTCTGGAAGGGTTTAGCAAGTACTGGCATTCATTCTCCATTAAATGTTTAGTAAAATTCACCAGCAAAACCATCTGGTCCTGGGCTTTCTTTGCTGTGAGGTTTTTGATAAGTAGTTCAGTCTCCTTACATGTTGCCAGTGTGTTCAGATTTTCTATTTAGTGATTTAGTCTTGGTGGGTTGTATTTTATTTTTCCAAGGGATTTGTCTACTTCTTTTAAGTTATTTAACTTGTTGGTGTATAATCATTTATAACAGTCTTTTACAATCCTTTGTATTTCCATGGTATCAGTTGTAATGCATCCTCTTTGAGTTTTGATTTTATTTGAGTCTTCTCTCTTTATTTCTTAGTCTAGCTAAGGATTTCTGAATTTCATTTATCTTTTCAGACAATCAGCTCTTAGTTTCATTGGCCATTTCTATTTTTTCCTGGTCTTTATTGCATTTATTTCTGTGCAAATCTTTGTTATTTCCCTCCTTCTACTAACTTTGATTCAGTTTATTCTTCTTTTTCTAGTTTTTTAAAGTGTAAAGTTAGGTGGTTTATTTGAGATCTTTTTCCTTAATTCAGGCATTTACTGCTGTAAACTTCCCTTTTAGAACTGTTCTGTAGCATCCCATAAGTTTTGGTAAGTTGTGCCTTCATTTTCATTTATTTTTTGATTTTCCTTTTGATACTTGGTAGGGTTTCAATCTTAAAGTTGCCAAGACTTGTTTTGTTACCTTCGTGTGATCTATCCTGGAGAATGTTCTGTGCGCTCTTGAGAAGGATGTGTATTCTGGTACTATTTAGTGGAATGTTCTATACATGTCAGTCAGGTCCAAAAAATGGTTCAAGTCCAACATTTGCTATAGATTTTCAGTCTGAATGATTTACTCTTGAAAATGGGGTGTTGAAGTCCTGTATTTGATCTTAGTCACTTAGTCATGCCTGACTCCTTGTGACCCCATGGACTGTAGCACACCAGGCTCTTCTGTCCATGGGGATTCTCCGGCAAGAATACTGGAGTGTGTTGCCATGCCCTCCTCCAGGAGATCTTCCCAACCTAGGATCCAACCCAGGTCTCCCGCATTGCAGGTGGATTCTTTACCATCTGAACCACCAGGGAAGCCCCAGACTACTGGAGTGGGTTGCCTAGCCCTTCTCCAGAGGAATTTCCTGACCTAGGAATAGGAATTGAACTGGGGTCTCCTGCATTGCAGAAGGATTCTTTACCAACTGAGCTACCAGGGAAGCCTGTTGAAGTCCTCTACTCTTACTTTATTTGTGTATATCTCCTTCCTCAGATCTATGAGTTTGGCTTAATATATTCAGATACTCTGATGTTGGGTGTGTGTATATGTATGATTGTTACATCTTCTTGATGAACTGACCCCTTTAATACAACAATGGTTTCTCGTTACCATGTTTGGCTTAAAGCCTCTTTTGTCAGGTATAAGTATACCTACTACTGCTTTCTTCTGGTCTCCACTTGCATGAAATACATTGCATTTTCCCATTTCTTCATTTTGAGCCTGTGTGTATTTTTAAAGCTGAAGTGAGTCTCTTATAGGCTAGCATTTAGTTGTTTCTTATTTTTCACCCATCTGTTCACTCTGTATCTTTTGATTGGAAATGTTAATTTAGAGTAATTATTGTCAGGTAAGGACTTACTAGTGGCATCTTATGAATTGCTTTCTTGCCAAGACAGCACTGATGCTTATACCCATTATCTAATCCTCCAACTACATGAAATAGTAGGTAGCTCTTTGCTTTTGGGTTCTTTGAGCTCTTTGACATTGGGCTTAACAATATTTTTTTGGATCTGTCTCCAAAGGCAAGAAAAGCAAAAATAAGCAAACTAGATGACATTGAACTGAAAAGCTTTTACCTAGTAAAGGAAATCATTAACAAAATGAAGAGGCAAACTACTGAATGGGAGAATACATTTGCAAATAATATATCTAAAAGAGGCTAATGTCTAAAATATATATAAAGGATTCATGCAACTTATTATCAAAGGAAACAATTCAATTTAAAAAATGGGCAGAGGACTTGAATAAACATTTTTCCCAGAAAGACAGACAGATGGCCAGACACACGAAAAGATGTTCAACATCACTAATCATCAGAGAGATGCACACCAAAACCACGATGAGGTATCACCTCACACCTATCACCTGCTGTCATCAAAATGATCACAAATGATGTATCGAGGAGGATGCAGAGAAAAGGGAACCTTTGTGCAATGTTGGTGGTAATATAAACTGATAGAGTCACTATGGAAAACAGTACGGAGGTTCCATTTTAAATAAAATTAGCACTAACATATGATCTAGCAATTCCTCTTCTGGGTAATTATCCAAATAATATGAAAACACTAATTTAAAAAGTATGCACACCCTATGTTCTTTGCAGGATTATTTTTAATAGCCAAGATATGGAAGCAACCTAAGTATCCATTGGTAGATAAATGGATAAAGAAGATATGGTATGGGTGTATATTAATATATAATGCATAGTATAATACAGATAATGTATATATTATATGTATACATACCACATCTTTTTTATCCATATATATATATATATGTATATGAAGTGAAGTGAAAGTTGGTCAGTCGTGTCCGACTCTTTGCAACCTCATGGACTATTCAGTCCGTGGAATTCTCTAGGCCAGAATACTGGAGTGGGTAGATTTTCCCTTCTCTAGAGGATCTTCCCAACCCATGGATTGAACCTAGGTCTCCCACATTGCCATCAAATTGGACACAACTGAGTGACTAAGCTCAACACACACACACACACATATCTATATTAGAGGGTTGCTGTTTCCTTCTCCAGGGGATCTTCCCAATCCAGGGATGGGACCTACATCTCTTTCTTTGCAGGCAGATTCTTTACCAACTGAGCCACCAGCACCAAGGAAGCCCTATATATGGAATATTAGCCATAAAAGAAGAAAATCTTGCCATTTATGACAACAAGGGATGGACTAAAGGGAATTACTCTAATTGAAATAAGTCAAAGAAAAGACCATATGATTTCACCTATTTGTGGGATCTAAAAACCAAAACAGAAATAGACTCATACATGCAGAAAAAAACTAGTGGTTGCCAGAGGGGAGTGGAGTATGAGGTTGGAAAAAATAGGTGAAGGAGAATAAGAGGTAGAGTTCTAGTTACAAAATGAATAATTCATGAGGATGTAATGAATAGCATAGGGCATACAGTCAGTAATATTGTAATAATTTTGTATGGTGACAGATGGTTATCAAACTTACCATGGTGATCAATTTGTAATATTTGTAATAATTTGTAATAAATGTCAAACCAGCATGTTGTACACCGGAAACTCTATAATATTGTATGGCAACTATACCACAATTAAAAAAAAGTAGGTTGTACCATTAGACTAAGGTTTCTTAGCCTTAGCACTATTAACATTTTGGGGCTAGATAGTTCTTCATTTGAAGGGCTGTCTTGTGTGTTTGTAGACTGGTTAGCAGCATCCCAGATATGCCAGTAAGTTCCTTCTATCCTCAGTTATGACAATCAAAAATGTTTTCAGACACTGTCCCTAGAGTGCATGGGCTTCATTATTGCACCCAATTGAACACCGATGGATTAGACAGAATTTACAGATAAGGGGCCCAAGGTTTGAAGAAGTCAATTACTAGCCCAAAGGTACTTTGCTGATAAAGGACAGTGCCAAGATATCAGCCTAGATTTGCTTGTCTTTAAACTCTTGATTAATATTCTTTATTGCATATTCAAACTTGCCTCCTTCCCTTCCCCACATACATCATTTGGACTAACAGGCTGAGATCCTCCCATCAGAAGCAGGAAATGTACTGATTTCTCATTCACCTCATTGCACAGTCACTTGTCAGAAATGCCTCTCCCCAACTCAGCCAGCCTTTACCTCTCTGCCAATTCACATCTTGTGCTGTTCTGGATTAATGCATGGACCAGTTTAGTCAACGCTGCTAGAGAATGGGGGGCGGGGGGGGGGGGTCATCCTTAGAAATATCTGATGAGTGGATCCTCAGAAAAAATCTGGATTTCTTACCAGGCTAGCCATGTGAATCTTCAGAGTCTCTGCCATTTTATTTGTAAAGGAAAAATGTTATTTCACACCCCACTCTCCCCAAAGATGAACAGTAACTCACACCAGTTATAGAATCATAAGTAGTTAGGGCTCCAGGAACTTTAAAAACTGTCACACTGAACCATCTCAGTCTACTGATGTAAAGGTTGAGGCCCATTAAACAAAAGAAACTCAAAATCATACACCTTGAAATCCCCAATCCAGGCTCTTTTCTATTATATCCTCTTTCTAGAAAAGACAAAACTCAGAAGTATGAAACCGTTTCAGAGGTGGTTTGAATTATTGGTGAATTATACATAGAATTATATTTAATGGTTCTATTTCTGAATAAGATTTTATAGATGGAATTCATAATTTTTAAAATTACTCTTCTAAAATGACAAAATTCATTAATGGCTCTGCAGTTTTAGCATTTTCTGTGTTTTAAGCACTCTTGCCTGGAAAATCCCATGGATGGAGGAGCCTGGAAGGCTGCAGTCCATGGGGTTGCTAAGAGTCAGACACGACTGAGCGACTTCACTTTCACTTTTCACTTTCATGCATTGGAGAAGGAAATGGCAAGCCACTCCAGTTTCTTGCCTGGAGAATCCCAGGGACGGGGGAGCCTGGTGGGCTGCCGTCTATGGGGTTGCACAGAGTCGGACACGACTGAAGCGACTTAGCAGCAGCAGCAGCAAGCACTTATAGACTAAGCGCTCTCGCTCTCATTTAACTCTTACAGCGTAAAGTAGGTACAATGAAGATTATATCAGCTAGGAAACAGGAACCACTTTAAGATTCGGAGCAGAAGGAATTTGGCTGGGGAAATTGGTTCTATCAGAGTGGGAGAGCTAAGAAAGTAATAAGGGGGCAGGAAGTCAACTCAAGAGATTATCAACAGCAGGAAGCTGCTGCTCGGCTACCTTCAGGGCTGGAGGCACAATAGGAGGTAGTGTCCCTGAGTTTAAAAGTGGGGCCCTCTGAGGGGAAGGGGCCCTCTAGGAACTGATACTGGAAGAGATACTGCTATTTCCAGAGATCTGACAGGAAGTGGAGAGACAGAAGCGGGAGAATACCTTGACCTCTCTCCAGCTCCCACCATCCAGCCTTCCACCAGTGCCTCTCATTAACTGGACCTACCTAGGAGCCAGGGAGCAAGGGAGCCTGGGAAATAAGATTCCCTGAAACACAGGGCAGATGAAGCTCAGAGAATGGATTTGAGGACAGACAGGCACCCACCTATACAATTATCTTTACCAACTTCTTTGGTTTTGTGCCTGTCAACTCAACAGGTCCCTAACAAACAGAGGCAACTGGCAGGAAGACTCTCTGAGGGGAGAGATATTCCACATTGCTGTTTCCAGTGTTTTCTCTGTCCCTTCTCTTTATCCTAAAGAGAAAAGAAGATTTGAGTCAAAGCAATAGAAACAAGCTGGCACTTATCTTTTGATGATTTAATTGAGGTGGAATCTATCAACGGACTCACCCAGGAGTCTACCAGCTAACAAGTTCAGAAGTATGGGAAACAACAGGCATTAGACTCAGGTATTTTCCAAAAGGAAACACTAACCAGTCATATGAGTGATGAGGGCATGAGCAGAATCATATTGCGGACTGAGTTGTGTCTCCAGAATTTATATATTGAAACCCCAGAGCCCTATGTGAGGTCATAAGTGTGAAGGCCTCATCCAATATGTCTGGTGTTTTTATAAGAGAAGGAAGAGGTGCCTGAGATGCCCTCACACAGAGAAAAGGCCATGTGAGGACATAGAAGGGGGCCTTCTGCAAGCCAAGGAGCGATGCCTCGACAGAAACAAACCTGCCCACACCTTGGTCTTGGACTCTGAGCCTCCAGAACTGTGGGAAAATAAGCTGCTGTTGTTTAAGCCACCTGGTCTGTGGCATTTTGTTACGGCAGCCTGAGAACACTACTCCAAGGCACCAACACAATATATCAAATAAGAATCAATGCTCACTGCTGCTTTCAAAGACAGGGCCAAGAGGTCACCTGCTATGAGCTGCCTACTCCCTGAAATTATTTGCTAAGCAACCAAGTCCTTTTTAAAACAAACCTTTTTTTATTTTATATTGGAGAATAGCCTATTAACAGTGTTGTGATAGTTTCAAGTGGACAGCAAAAGGACTCAGCCATACATACACAAGTTTCCATTCTCCCCTAAATTCCACACCTCCCCCACCCCCAACATTGAGAAGACTTCCCTGTACTGTACAGTAGGTCCTTGTTATCCATTTTAAATACCCATCCCAAACTCCCTGTCTCTTTCCCCAGTCTTCCCCCCACCCCCTCCCCCCACCAGAACCATGAGTTTGTTGTCTAAGTCTGTAAGTCTGATTCTGATTTGTAAATAAATTCATTTATATAATTTCTTTTTAGATTCTGCAGATAAGGGGTATCATACAATATTTCTCCTTCTTTGTCTGACTTCACTCAGTATGATAATCTCTGGGAATCATGTCCTTTCTGTAGTCAGAGGTGAGGTTTAAAAACACACCTGCAGGAGAAAAACAAAGAGCAATAGTTCAAATTCATATGCAGGTATAAATGATTTTCTTGAGAGCAAGCTGTAAGCAGTGGGAGAAAGAATGAGACACTGAGTATTGGTAAAAGAAGGGATTCTGAAGAGGTGTATGGTAGGGGGAGGGAACTAGGGCACTGAAGGTAACATTTTCCAAATTTCAAGACTTGGTTGGCTGAAGTCCTGGTGAAAGATTTATTTCCTCTTAAAATCTGATTTTCAGAAAATATCCAATGCCATATATAGAAGCTGGAAAATCTAATTTTTGCATTGTTTCTCCAGACCACTGTGCTTAGGAAATTATTAAAACTGTCTAATTTGGATGCATTTCCTTAAAGTCCTTGACTCATCAGGACCTAACAATTCTGTGTTGGCTTAATTATGGGTGTATTGTTTCACTGAAGATGTTAAAATGAAGTTTAAATACGCCTCAAATGCTCAGGTATGCCATTCCAGTGTGGGATCCTGAGAGCTGCTGTGTGATTGGTTTTGGGCAAAACAGTTTGAAGAAGTAAATTGATATTCTGGGATTGGCATTGCCCTTGGGCCCTCCTGGAGCCTGGGCAGCAATCTGGGATCGGTTTGGGATTAACTATTTTCACATTTTTTCCCAGAGTCCTGTCCAAATCCTATGAGTCATAATTGAATTCCAAAAACATGCTCTTCCCTGGAAAATCAGACAGGGAGGTGGAGAAAGGGTCAGGGCCTATCTAGGGAAGAGAAGTTGGGTTTGCAGGTGGAGGTCATCTGAAGAGTTAACAAAGGAGAGAACAGTAGCAAGGCTTGCAGTTCTAGGGAAGAGAAATCTATGCGCACAATTATCAGACCACTTCCAGTTCCAGAAGCCAATCTAGGGAGAGTCTGTGCAGCAATTGTTAACATCTTTGGAAGCCCTGCCACTCAGAGTGGGGTCTCAGACCAGGAGCATCAGCAAACCTGGGAGCTCATCAGACATCCAGACTCACTGAATCAGAATCTACATCTTAACAAGACCCCCAGGTAATTTCCATGCCCGAGAAATTTTGAGATGCGCTTCACAAAAGCATTGCTTAGCCAGATGGATGTTTAAGGAGGATGAAAACATTCTGCCAGGGCTTGAGTCTATACTTGGGGCTTAATTTCCCTCATGAATAACAAAACCAAGGGGAAAGGATACAGAGAACAGAAAGAGGTTTGGGCTTGTCACAGACCTCACCCTCACCCTTCACTAGCAACAGTAGACAGTACCCATTGTGGTTGTAAACTGTGTCTGGACTGCAGGTGGCAAAGGTTGCCAGGGCTGCCACAGCTGCTATTGTCAGAAACATGCCACTCTGGGGCAGGCTCCATTAAAGTTCCCTGTTCTCCCTTCAAACGCTGTTCGTCCAACTTCTCTGGCCTGTAAGAGGGGGGCTCCAACCCACTGCTGCAGGGCGACCATTCTTGGTGTTGGGGAACCTGAAGCCAGAAGCTAACACTGCCACATAAATTCACAGGTTGCAGACCTGATGTGATCACCACTTAGAAATATGGTAGCATTTTGCTATATGTTGAAGCCTTACTCACCCCCATGTAACTGTATTTGGAGATAAGATCTTTAAGGAGATAATTAAGGTTAAATGAAGTCATAAGGGTGGGGTCTTAATCTTATAGGATTGGTGGCTTTATAAGAAGAGGAAGAGAGAGATGGATCTTTCTACACATGTGCACTGAGCAAAGGCAGGTGAGGACTCAGTGAGAAGGCAGCTATCTGCAAGCCAGGAATAGAGTGCTCACCAGAACCTGACCCCACTGAACCTTGATCTTGGACTTCCAGCCTCCAAAACAGTAAGGAAATTAATTTCTGTTGCTTAAGTCACAAAATCTATGATATTTTGTTATAGCAGTCTAAGCAGACTAAGACATATTTGTCCAAGGAGAATGGACTATTGGAAACTAGAATCTTGATAAGAAAGGGGATGTTTTTGAATTCAAAGCTTGTTTGCTGACATTGGACATGTTGATTATCTGTCAATGATCAGTTGCTAGTTATGGCTTCCAAGGACGTATCCATCTCAGTCAATTTGAGCACATATGTCCTAGGCTTTTTATTATCCTACTTGTAGTAACACATACACCTGGGAGAAGGGAGGCTATATCAACACACACCCTGGCTTCTTTAGGGTGGCCAAGCATGTAATTTGCCCAGGACTCAGGGTTGTCCTGAGACGTAGAGCTTTCAGAGCTAAAACCTGGAAAGCTCTGGGCAACTGGCACAAGTGGATCACCCTAAATGGGCCAAGTTTCACCTATTGAAAGACCAAAGGTGACATGTAGTAAGGAAATAGATAAGTTATTGAAAGGTAAGTAGAGCCTGATCTAGTTTCACCATTGTGACATCACCTCTTGATGCCTAAATTTCTCTCCCTATGAGGTGAGGGAACTGATTACCTCTAAGGGATGTTCTAGTGCTAATATAATTTCTGATTTGTGGGTTGTTCTGTCTTGGAGAGTTGGAGAGATCAAATTGTATCACTCCACAAAATAAACAAAGGAGAGGAACAAGGCTCTGAGCTTGGTGCGAGGATATACGTGTATATAAGGCACGGTCTTCATGGAACTTACTGTCTGCTGGGAGTGAGAGATGATGAATTAACAGATGCAATGAGAGCTGGGATGGAAATAAGACAGTGTTGTGATAGGTAATGATCAGGCATCTTCTCAGAAGCAGCAATGTTGTTTCAGCTGAGATCGAAAGAGAGAGAGAGGAGAATAAAGGAAAGACTAGGGAACAGTAAGGGCTTCCCTAGTGGCTTAGACAGTAAACAATCTGCCCGCAATGCAGGAGACCCAGGTTTGATCTCTGCATTGGAAAGATGTCCTGGAGGAGGGCATGGCAACCTACTCCAGGATTCTTGCCTGGAGAATCCCACAGACAGAGGAACCTGGCAGGCTACAGTCCAGTCCAAGGAGTCGCAAAGAGTCAGACACGATAAGCAACTGAGAACACAGGGAACAGTAAACACGTCAGGATCTGAGATGGGAAAGAGATTACAAAATTAAAGAAACAGAAAGGTACTGCAGTATGAATAAGCCAAGTGAGTCAGAGGTAGTGGAAAGAACTGACATTGGAGAGCCAGGCAGGGGCTAGGTCCCATGGACTTATCAGCCATGACAGGGAGTTCATTCAGACTTTATTCTAAGTGTCAAGAGAGATGAGCAAAGGGCCTGAAATTGTATGAGTTACACCAAATGGCTAATCTTACAGAATTATTATTCTATAATTCTGAATTACACATATAATTACATGCAATAAGAATATAATAAAACAGGAAGCACATAACATTTCTGTTCTGTATGTCTGATTTTAAATAATGAAAAATGCCTTCAATGGATTGACATAAGCTCAGGATCTATACATTTGCCTCATCACTTTGAATGTTAGAATCCATTTCAGCCTGACTTTCATGGAAAATGACAAAATGAATCTGAGGCTTAAATTACCCAAACCTGGTCCTTTGGGAGCAGAAGGTTTCTTGGCACATATCTTTACAGTTAAGATCTAATTATTATTGATGCACAAATGGTTTTATTGGCTGCATCTCCAAGAAAGTAAAACACAGTTTACTTTTCCCCAATGCCAAATAGTGTTTGAATAAGCACTCAAGGAGATATTACCCCTGATGTTGGATCTTTACAGAAGCTTGAATTAATGCAAGAAGGATCAGAAATTGTATCTGTTTTGGTTTAAAGTTTATCCCCCACATATTACAGACGCATTTGAGACCACTTCAAAAATTAAATACTGCACAAAATAAAGCAATAAAGGGAAGGGAAAAGAGGGCACAAATCTCTCTGTCCCTCAGAAGGAAATGACTTTACAATAGGCAAATTCATTGACTGAATTCTGTCCCTGAATTTCCTGGAAACTGAGGAAAGAAGGGGAGTGGTGAGTCATGTGACACTTATTATCTGATAACAAGAAAATGAAAGAATCACTCTGCAGAGACAAACCTTTTGCTTTGAACCCCACTGAAAGAGGAATTTATACTGTAGATTTTTGTTTAAGAGACATTGGTTATCTAATAGACAATGCTGTCTGTAAAAATGTTAAAGGAAAGACAGAAATGTAGTTTAAAAAATGTTTCTTGGGCCTGCTACCTGCAGAAGTTAAGAGTTGTATAAATTCACAATGCCATTTTTGTAGGAAGCGGAGGTATTGTGGTCCCCCTACTTTGCTTTATGATAGGGAACATACTTTATTATAGGGAATCCACTTAAAGGACCTGGAAGAAAGAAGACATTTCTTACACCCATTAGGCCCTTTCTAGCAAATTACAGCTCCTTAAAGCGAGCTTTTGGTAGGCATTGACTTGCAGTCAATTTCAGAAAGTACAAATCTCAGAGAATGCAGAGAGTGGAGACTATTAGCCAAAATGTACTCTGAATGGCCAGTCATGAAAGAGGCTGGGTTGGCCCTCTAGGGTAGGAGGTTAAGATGTGGAATTGTTGTCTTGTTCAGAGACCATCCTATTTCAGCACAAACTTGCTGGAAAAAGTGTGTATCTTTTTCTTGGAGAAGAGCTGTGATTATTCTCAAGAATTTGAACATATTCTTTGTGGTGAGTCAAATTTTGATCCTCTGGCCCATGAAGAAATACGGTGTGGGCAGATGTAAAGGAGAGTGTGACTTTCTGCTAGATGGAGCAGGGGCGGGGGTGGGGGGTGGTGGTGGAAGCATTCCCTGGGGATATCTGCCTGATTGTACAACTCCTACCACAACTATTTAAGTCAAGCTTACATAATAGAGCTACAGTTTTGCCTTTTTATACGTTCTTATCCATTGACTTCTAATTTGTCTGTGTGGCTTCTTTAACTCAAGGGCTATTTCCTCTTTTCATTAGAATTTTTACTATTAAAATTAAGATGCATTAAGTATTTTTTCAGATTGTAATCTGATATATATGTGTGTGTGTATATATATACATATATATATACGTATGTGCACAACCATCTTATACATTTACTTCATTAATGCTGTGCTAATTCCTGACAAATAGATTAGCTATTTGGTTAATCAATGAATGGAGCTTAAGACAAGCTTAGTGCTGAGGTGCTGTCTAGTTTTACTTAGTGCAAGAAGGCCATGATGCACCTATGTGGCCAAGCTTTCTCCCTACCTCAGAAGCCTGGGCTGAGAAATAAGACAGTCTCTCCATCTTCTAGTCTCATGGAGTGCCTAATTTCCTGGCCCTAAGTTATTAGCTTTTTAGTATAGTTGATCTCTGTTTCCTTCAGGGAGAAGATGCCATCTCTCCCTATTTTTCTGGTCTCACCCTCAGGGACTCATCAGTTGGAAAATCACAGACCAGCCAGGAGTGGCTGGTTTTTCAATGTCTAGATAGCTTGGTATAATCCTTGCAGAGTACATCATGAGACATGCCAGGCCGGATGAAGCGCAAGCTGGAATCAAGATTGCCGGGAGAAATATCAATAACCTCAGATATGCAGATGACACCACCCTTATAGCAGAAAGTTAAAGAGGAGAGTGAAAAAACTGGCTTAAAACTCAACATTCAAAAAAGGAAGATCATGGCATGTGGTCCCATCACTTCATGGCAAATAGATGGGCAAACAATAGAAACAGTGACAGACTTTATTTTCTTGGGCTCCAAAATCACTGCAGATGGTGACTGCAGCCATAAAATTAAAAAGACACTCCTTGGAAGAAAAGCTGTGACAAACCTAGACAGCATATTAAAAAGCAGAGACATGACTTTGCCAACAAAAATCCATCTAGTCAAAGCTATGGTTTTTTCAGTAGTCACATATGGATGTGAGAGTTGGACCATAAAGAAGGCTGAGGACTGAAGAACTGATGCTTTTGAACTGCAGTGTTGGAGAAGACTCTTGAGAGTCCCTTGGACTGCAAGGAGATCAAGCCAGTCAATCCTGGAAATTGATCAATCAAGGAATTCAATCCTGAACATTCATTGGAAGGGCTGATGCTGAAGCTGAAGCTCCAATACTTTGGCCACCTGATGGGAAGAGCCGAACTCATTAGAAAAGACCCTGATGCTGGGAAAGATTGAGGGCAGGAGGAGAAGGGGATGACAGAGGACGAGATGGTTGGATTACATCACTGACTCAATGGAGATGAGTTTGAGCAAGTTCCAGGAGATGGTGAGGGACAGGAAAGCCTGGCATGCTGTAGTCCATGGGGTCACAAAAAGTCTGATATGACTGAGTGACTGAACAATAACAAAAAGCCACTTGGTTAAAGTTCTGTGGGTCTCTGGTGGACACCAGTAATCTGTAAGTTGATCTGAATGATCTGGTGGACCTATGCATACCATTATGCCCCAAGAACCCTAGAGAGTAAGATGGTGCCTTAGTTCCTTCCAGCCTTGCCAGGGGGATCTATCCTGCAGCTCTGCCCTGTGCTCCTGGAGGTGACCTGACAAAGAAGAAATGTCAGCATCAGTTGCTGGGGTTGGGGGATCAGTGTCTGTATGTCTCCTCACTCAGCTGTCTTAAGTGAAAAGGGGAAACACTTCAGCAGGGTTGAATGAGTGAATGCTGGGCTAGGTCCCCAAGGTCACATGTAAATTTCTTAGCTTCATAGTATCGAAAAGAAAAAAAAAAAGGCATTTGCAGAAGTCTCTCTCAAAATGATCATTTTTCATTTCATTACTTGCTTTCCTTCCTTGGAAATACCCTCAATATCTTTCCAAAGCATAGATAGAGAAAAATAATTTTCTCTTCCTTTCTGATATATTATAACTGATTTTAGGGTTCTCCTAGGACTCACAGAGGTGAATTTCTCTAGGTGACATAAAAGGAGCCGTTCAGAAAAGGCACTTATAGATGTTCCAGTGAAATCAGACACCTTTGCAACTGATTTATCAAAACCCTTGAAGGGCCATTTCAAGGCAGGTGGCAGAGGCAATAATGCTGAACAAAGGGAGTACATCTAGAGGTAGAACTGTATTGCATGTTCTAAAAAAAAAGAAAAGTAGGAAGCCCACGAGGAACCATTTTGTTCCTTTTGGTTCTGAGCATGAACCAATACAATTTTTATGGAGCCCATTCAAAGCCAGATGGAGATAAATAAAGGCACTCACTTTTTTCAGTTTTTCATAAGGTAGAATTCTCTTCTGAATTTGAAGGTAATTATGGAGAGCGGCTTTTCTGCACCTTTAAGTAGGCACGGTCAAAAAAAATCACCTTCTATAAAAATCACGGTTTTTCGACCGTTAACCAAAGGAAGCATCGTCTTGGAATAAATGCACGCATCAATGAAAGCATAAACAGCAGGTATTATACTTTATATTAAAATCTCTCCTGGTGAAAAGAGAGAAAGGGGGGCTTGTAGCCCAAGAGAACAAAGATACTTTCCACTAGGACATCCAGTCCCGGGGAAGGACTGAGCTGTGGCAGCCTGTTTAATCAATGCAGTGAGTCAGCACCTGGGAAGGAAATATGAGTGAGAACAGAGGGCTCAGAAAGGCTGCCTGCCTTGGTGGAAATGGACAGCTTTTTAGGGAGACAGGGCACTGCCCAATTCTGTGGGAGATATACCAAGAAAAACTGGAGTCATTGAATCCTAGAGTGTTCAAAGTGGGCTGGACACCCAGAGCTCCTGTAATCCAACTTTCCCATTATATGGTCCAGGAAACTGAAGTGATGAGACCGGAATAATAGAAGCTGAAATGATGGGCTCATTATATTCTGGGCCCTATTCATACCATTCTGCATATAATCATACATCATTTAATATTGATACTACAATAACTCATTTAATCTTCACAATATCCTAACAGTTAGTGCTATGATTTCATTGTCTTCATTTTACAGATGAGGACTTTGAGACAAAAGGAAATTAATGTCTTAGTCCATTACTTCAATGGATTGGATGGGGCTCACTCATGATGGGGTGGGGGGAGCAATCTGTTTTACTCATTCTAGTGATTCAAATGTGAACCTCACCCAGAAACACCCTCATTGGCATAGCCAGGATAATGTTTCACCAAATGTCCAGGTATCCAAGTTAACAGGTAAAATTAACTGTCACAGAACCCTCATTCAAAGTTTCTCCATTCATCAAAAATTTACTGAGTACTTACCATGTGCCAAGCATTGTTTAATTATGGAGGATATATTATCAGTGAATAAAATCTGAAAATATGTTTGTGCTGCTGGTATTTACCTTCTAGTGGGGCAGGAAAGAAAAAAGACATTTTAAATATACCAATTATATTACATGTTAGAAGGCAATAAAAGTAATAGGAAAAAATAGAGTTGGGAGAGCCAAAAATAGAGCTTGGAAATGCTGGTAAGGGAAGGAGAAAGGCTCACCATTTTAAACAGGACAGTCAGGAAGAAGGTGAAATTTGATCAAAGACTTGAGCAAAGAAAGGGAGGGAGCTATATGGATGTGTGAGGAAGAGCATTCCAGGCAGAAGGAACAGCATCAACCCAGAAGCAGTTTTACATGAAGAGTTAAGAATGTTCCCTAATGTCTCAGAAGGTAAACAATCTGCCTGCAATTGCAGGAGACCCGGGCTTGCTCCCTGGGTCTGGAAGATCGCCTGAAGAAGGGAATGGCTACTCACTTCAGTATTCTTGCCTGGGAAATCTCATAGACAGAGGAGCCTGGTGGGCCACAGTCCATGGAGTCACAAGAGTCAGATAGGAGTGAGCACACTTTTACTTTTTTCACTTAAGGAGGTGAGTGTGCCTGGAACAGAGGGAGTGAGGGGGGAATATTGGAAGAGAGACCAGAGTCCATCATACCTATTCTGTCCACAGATTCAAGATATTCATAGTCTGTGACAGTCTGGGAAGCTTCTATGCTGCTTGACTGGGTCTAGACTTGGAATTGAATGGTGCGCTGATGGCAGTTTTCACAAGGGCCTTCTCACTGTTCATAAATTGTGATCCACAACCAGAAATCACTTTATCTGTTAATCTTATCAAACCCCTTCCATGCACAGGATTCTGTTATGGTATGGTAAGTGTAAGACAATCTCAGCCTCCATTAATTGGACATAAAGGCTTTAAGAACTGCAGTTAAATGACCATATGAATCAATACCTGAATTAATTGCCAATTATAAGTATATAATACATATACTTGCAAAGAAAGATATTGTTAACAAGTACAAGGCAATTTGGAAGCAAATTTAGATCCCTCTGACCTTGGGCAATCTGGGTGAAGCTTCCTAAAAGAGGAGAGCCTTGAATACTATGAAGCAATTAAGTAGAGAGGGAGAAGAATAGCATTCTAGAAGTAGACAAGTGTGGCTGCAAGTCAGTGTTTATAAGGTAAGGAGAAAAAACATGGTGAGAAGGATGCATTGAAGCCAGATCATTACAGACATGAATGGGAGGAATTTATATCCCACTGAGATATAAGAAATGAAGAATCATTGAAAATTTTGGAGCAGGAGACTACAAAGTTGGCAGTGCTCTTTATGAAGGCTACCATGACAATAACTCCAGAAAGAATGAAGGGATGGAGCCAAAGCAAAAACAATACCCAGTTGTGCATGTGACTGGTGATAGAAGCAAGGTCTGATGCTGTAAAGAGCAATATTGCATAGGAACCTGGAATGTCAGGTCCATGAATCAAGGCAAATTGGAAGTGGTCAAACAGGAGATGGCAAGAGTAAACATCGACATTCTAGGAATCAGTGAACTAAAATGGACTGGAATGGGTGAATTTAACTCAGATGACCATTATATCTACTACTGCAGGGAGGAATCCCTCAGAAGAAATGGAGTAGCCATCATGGTCAACAAAAGAGTCTGAAATGCAGTCCTTGGATGCATTTAAAAAACGACACAATGATCTTTGTTCGTTTCCAAGGCAAATCATTCAATATCACAGTAATCAATCCAAGTCTATGCCCCAACCAGTAATGGTGAAGAAGCTGAAGTTGAACGGTTCTATGAGGACCTTCAAGACCTTTTAGAACTAACACCCAAAAAAGATGTCCTTTTCATTATAGGGTATGGGAATGCAAAAATAGGAAGTCAAGAAACACTTGGGGTAACAGGCAAATTTGGCCTTGGAATGCGGAATGAAGCAGGGCAAAGACTAATAGAGTTTTGCCAAGAGAATGCACTGGTCATAGCAAACACCCTCTTCCAACAGCACAAGAGAAGACTCTACACATGGACATCACCAGATGGTCAACACCGAAATCAGATTGATTATATTCTTTGCAGCCAAAGATGGAGAAGCTTTATACAGTCAGCAAAAACAAGACCAGGAGCTGACTGTGACTCAGATCATGAACTCCTTATTGCCAAATTCAGATTTAAATTGAAGAAAGTAGGGAAAACCACTAGACCATTCAAGTATGACCTAAATCAAATCCCTTATGATTATACAGTGGAAGTAAGAAATAGATTTAAGGG
>SJYT01021115.1:6742-68747 GCA_006410635.1 Cephalophus harveyi
AGATGTGTATAAGAGATAAGGTCCATCTAGTCAGGTTATGGTTTTTCCTGTGGTCATGTGTGGATGTGAGAGGTGGATTGTGAAGAAGGCTGAGCACTGAAGAATTGATGCTTTTGAACTGTGGTGTTGGAGAAGACTCTTGAGAGTCCCTTGGACTGCAAGGAGATCCAACCAGTCCATTCTGAAGGAGATCAACCCTGAGATTTCTTTGGAAGGAATGATGCTAAAGCTGAAACTCCAGTACTTTGGCCACCTCATGCGAAGAGTTGACTCATTGGAAAAGACTGATGCTGGGAGGGATTGGGGGCAGGGGGAGAAGGGGATGACCGAGGATGAGATGGCTGGATGGCATCACTGACTCAATGGATGTGAGTCTGAGTGAACTCTGGGAGTTGGTGATGAACAGGGAGGCCTGGCGTGCTGCGATTCATTGGGTCGCAAAGAGTCGGACACGACTGAGTGACTGAACTGAACTGAACTGATAGATGTGCTTACGAATATTGCTTAGGATTAAATAAATAAGGTAAACATTTAAAATCTTTGATCAGAATCAAGTAGCTTTTGGCTGGAGGCACCTGGCTGTTCTTTCTCTGCGTCACCTTCAGGTTTACTGAAGACCTGATCTGAAGTTGAGACACAAGGTGTGACCACGGTCAGAACCCTATGCCAAATAGGATTCACATCCGGTAACTGCTCTTGGCAAAGAGACACCGAGTACTGAGCTGCAGTGTCAGCTGGCCTCCGTGGAGCCCCTCCTCACCATGGCTCCTGTTGCCTGGGCGCCACTGCCTGAAGGTAACCCTATGAGGGGCTCAGGTGGCTGCAGATGTGTCTCAGAGGTTCCTGGGCAGGAAGGTGAACACCCCAAGGCCCAGGCTGCACATGCTGGCTCTTTGTCTTTGGTGGCAGGACCTCTGTGTGGTGGGACCCTTGTCCATGTATCCCATGCCTCTTGTCCTTCAGAAGACACTGCCCCTAGTGACCTCTGCAGCCCTGTGAGGAGATGAGTCAGGGCTTGGAGTGCTGAATTACAGGTAACTGCTAGGGATCCAGCCCGGTGCCCTTCCAAGGGTACCACAGGACCCTCTGAGACATCCCCGGATTGTGGGGACATTTGGTGACTTCAGGGCGAAGTCATGGTCGGAGTCAATGGAATACAGCACATGTAGCTCTTTCCTAATGCCAGTTGTTTTTTTAAAATGTATTTTTAATTGGAGGATAGTTACTTTACAATATTATGTTGGCTTTTGCCATACAAGATGATTCAGCTGTAAGCATACATATGTCTCTTGCCTCTTGAACCTCCCCCCATGTCCCACCCAATTACACTCCTATCCTGAACTATGATGCTGTGAAAGTGCTGCATTCAATATACCAGCAAATTTGGAAAACTCAGCAGTGGCCACAGGACTGGAAAAGGTAGATGTGAGAGTTGGACTGTGAAGAAGGCTGAGCGCTGAAGAATTCATGCTTTTGAATTATGGTGAAGACTCTTGAGAGTCCCTTGGACTGCAGGGAGATCCAACCAGTCCATTCTGAAGGAGATCAGCCCTGGGATTTTTTTGGAAGGAATGATGCTAAAGCTGAAACTCCAGTACTTTGGCCACCTCATGCGAAGAGTTGACTCATTGAAAAAGACTCTGATGCTGGGAGGGATTGGGGGCAGGAGGAGAAGGGGACGACAGAGGATGAGATGGCTGGATGGCATCACTGACTCGATGGACGCGAGTCTGAGTGAACTCCGGGAGTTGGTGATGGACAGGGAGGCCTGGCGTGCTGCGATTCATGGGGTGGCAAAGAGTCGGACACGAGTGAATGACTGAACTGAACTGAAGTTGTCATAGAGTACCACGCTGAACTCCTTGTGTCAAATTGTTTTTCAATAAAATTTTACTTTGGAATAATTTTAGATTAATGGAAGAGTTGAAAACGTTTGTCAAAACTGATAAGCAAGTTTGGAGCATTACTTCTAACTTAACCTCACATATTATTTTTATTTAACCAGGTTGTCCATTAGGTGCTTTTGGATTTCAGAATTCAACCCACAATCTACACACACTGCATTAATTGTCATGTGTCTCCAGTGTCCTGTGCTCTGTGGAGTCCCTCATTCTCTTTTTGTAATAGCTTACGCATATGGTGTTTGGTGCTGAGTTCATGGTCTCTGAAGAAGATTTGACTCCAGGACCAAAGACACAGTTTCAGTAACTCAAAGTTTTGTGCAGCAAAGATTTTTATTTAAAATGACAGGACAGAGAAAGCTTCTGACATGGACATAAGAAGGGGGTAGAAAGAGTACCCACCCTCACTATTTTAAGCCTGGCATTATATATTTCTCAACTAGCTGGTGAGAAGAGATAAATAGAATACCTCAAGGTTGTAAGAGTTCCACAAGACCCTTTCCGAAGGCATACATCCTGAGATAACTTCAGCACAAGATTGGCCAGCGAGCCCGGGTCCTGCCAGGGAGAATGGTTCCATACAACTTCTCTGGGTGAGATATACTGTTGCTGTGTAATCAGGGGTAGAAGTCTTGAGTAACAGGTTCCCTGACAAGCTTTGTTACAATTATAATCTTTAACATAGAGGGTCAGAAGAACATTTCCCTGTTTATAGGTTCTGGACCTAAAGAAAGGCCAGTTCCTGGGTAAGATGCATTGTTGCACAAGGCTTAAGGAAAGCATGAGGGAGAGTGTTCACCTCCTCCTTAAAGGGCCCTGGATTGCCTAAGCTTTAACTCTCTTATGGGTCTGTCATGGCCTTGGCCGTCCCAGGAGGACTGGCGAGGGATGGTAGAAGGACCTCAAAGCCGAATTTGTCTGCTGTTTTATAGCAGACAAATGTAGAGTGGAGGAGGAAACAGCAGCTCTTTCTTGCCTGGAGAAACCCATGGACACAGGAGCCTCACGGGCTACAGTCCACGGGGTCACAAAGAGTGGGATGCGACTGAAGCAACTGAGCATAGCAGAAAGTGGAGTTTAGACTTTGGGTTTTGAGGAAGACACCACAGAGGTGAAAGACCCTTCCTGTCTCCTTACATCAGGGGACACGTGACAGCTGTGTGTCTTACCACTGGGTGTGTCAGCTTTGACTGTTGATTAACACTGTGTTTGTTAGACCTGCACTATTTTCCCCTCCTCTCCTCTTTTCTTTGGAGATGAGTTACTAAGTCAAGCCCACGCTCAGGGAGTGTAGGGCAGTATATTCTCCATCCTTGAGGGGATAATCTAGCTCTGTTATTAGGGATGTTTCAGTAAGGAATGATAGTCTCTTCACCCACATTATTTTAGTTTACTTTTGTTTAAATGGGCTAGGTCTTTGTGTGGTGTGTGGGCCTTCTCTTTGCAGAGCATGTTCTCTCTAGTTGTAGTAGGAAGGTTTTTAGTTGCCCCAGGGCAGGTGGGAGCTTTGTTCCCTGACCAGGGGTTAAACCAATTACTGCTGCATTGGAGGGCAGATTCTTAACTACTGGACCTCCAGGGAAGTCCTCATTTATTTACTTAATCATTTGTTTGTATCAGTATGGACTCAAACATATTACTTTATACTTTGGGTAACATCCAATACTCTGTTACATCTTTTGCCTGTCAGACCGTTTCCAGTTTGGCCATTGGGAGCGTCTCATACTTCCTTTTAGAGTTTCAAGGTTCCTTTCATCTTTTGTGCAAACAAACTGCTGTCCTAATGTGGAAGGTTGAGTTTGACACGAAGAGAGTTTTCACATGTGGAATGCCACCTCTGATGGACCCAGCCCTCTGGGCCTTAGAACTCCTGCCCTGTGTCCTTTAGGGCTGTGGACCTCAGAGTCTCTGATGCATGAGACAAACCGCACAACCTCACAGCTGCTCACTGATGTTTCTGGAGAGACTGCGCAGTGCTAGTACCTCTTGAGACCAGGTTCACTGATGGAAGAGGGTGAGACAATCAGAAAGGGCGAGTCTGGACCACCGGGGGTCCAGAATGTTTCCAGGAACTTGCTTCTTTAATCATTTGAGAAAAGTTGGAAGCATGATCTGAAATTATCAGAATTATCTGTGCTGGAGAAAATCCACCTGGTGCAGGTCCTGTGAATTCCTTCTTGGGAATGATTTGGAGGCCAAGCCTGCTGTCCAGCAGTGCTCAGGGCCCTGTCTAGGGACTGCAGATGTTAAGATATTTGAAGATGCAGGAAGGCCCAATTCCCCATTCTTATCCCCAGGACTTCACCTTGGGAATAAAGGAAAGATTCTGGATGACCTTTTTTCTACCTGAGAATGCCGTACACCTGTCCTTGGCCCTCCTGTGATTCCATCTGCTTTGTTTGGGAGATTGTTGCATCAGAGCCAGGATAGGGGGAAGGATGACCAGGAAAACAGGTCATGGTTGGGGCTGGGACAACAGAGCATTTGGCTCCAAATGGAGTCACTTATAAATGTCAACTCCACTTGATCTTTGGCAAAGATGCTACCACAAAATCTCCCTGAGCACTGTTCTCAGAGTAGGATGGGCTTCCAAGTAAACACTCCAAGGTCCAAGAGAACCACCTTTGCCAGATTCCTGGCCACAGGTCCGTGGTCCTCCTGGGAGGGATGTGGGTTGGGCTTGGGGAGCTAGTGGTTTATAATGCTGCAGAAACCCTGCCCTGAGCAGAGCACTCCAGCTGCCGCCATGATGAAGGGAGCACTGCTTGTGCTGACCCTGCTGGTGACCAGAGAGCTGACCTTCAAGACGACTGAGGGTAGGAAGGAGGTTCCAGATGGCCCTTCTGATCCTTGCCCCTTGTTGTCTCACTGCATCCTCCACAGTCCTGTCCAAGTTGCTTCTAGGGACAGAGTCCGAGGGCAGCTAACAGATCAGTGCCCAGGAGCCCTGCAGAAATTGAGCCTGTCAGTCTTTGAATGTAGAGAGTGGTGTAGCTGGAGGGATCATTAGCTATGCAAACCCTGGGGAATATTTTGTTGGCAGCACTGGCGCTCATTGGGAGGGAGGAAGAAGGCTGATATGCCCGGGGATGGTGGTCAAGGCCAGAGGGGTCTCCAGGGCTCACCCCTCTTGCTGCTCCCTCTGCTGGGAGGTTTTCTGTCTGGGATGTTAAGCAGTCCTGGGAGAGGCCGGGTCTCTGTGGGAGATGATTCTGGAAGCTTCGGATACGTGACTTCCTATCAAGTGGTGGAAACAGGAACCTTCTACTCTGGTTATTCTTTGACAAGATATTTTCTGTCTTTCCTTCAGTGGAAGCCTGCCCTGTGTTTTATGGCGGGGTTGCTTCATTGTTACTTGGAAGCAGAACATTGTTGAATTCAACGCTCGATTTGGTTGATTGTACTGATGAGGAAAAGGCAGCCTTTGGAAAAGTCCAGGATTGCTTCAATGAGGCAGGATTTGACGCCAAGCTGAATATTATAGAACTCACGGTAATTTTCTCTCCTGACCCCGACTCTGCCCTTCCCACTCACATGCATCGTGTGGTATGCCACATGGGAATAGATCATGCAGTCATGGGATATGTGACAGACAAGAGCTATAAGCAAAGAAGCACATAAACAAACCTTGGCTCCACCCTGCAGCACCTGTAATATGCAAGGGCAGTCCATGTGCACATCCAGCCTCTGTTGTTGCCAAATATGCCCACAGCATGTGAATCAACTCACACACAGAATAGGGTTGCGAGGCCAAGTGTGTTGAGGCAGGTGATTGTTTTTTCCCTCAGTGAGTGGAACTAGCATTGGAGCAGTAGAATTTTAATGTTTGGCAGGAAAGGAAGCTTTCAGCTCACACACATGTAGGAGTCATGTCAGTTCTACTTTAGGAATATTGAAAAGGAGCCCCTGGCTTTAGAATCTCTTTCCAGCATGGGACTCCCTGGCTTTGTAAGATTTCATCACCTTCTCTTGTTCCCACTGTGTGGACCTTGGGTCTGGCTCAGAGGCCCATTTCTACTGACATATCTATAAGCCTGTTTTTTTCCACTGTGGTGTTTTGGTGCCTGAGGCTCCTGAGGAGGCTTCTAGGAACCTGTGACTGCTCACCTTGGCTAGCAGTATATCTCCCGAAGAACCATTTTCCTTTATACTTCCTGTCAAACAATACTGGAGATTTTGGATAGTCTGTCTCAACATTTTTTCCCTCAAATTGTCTGTTCAAAATGAGAGGTTTTTTGCAGACAGAGTTTCATGCACTAATAGGAGCACACAGAGCACATGGGGTTGTTTACGACACCTGCATGCACGTTAGTCCACCCAGCACACCTGACAGAAGAGGCTCAGGGGCAGGAGGTGTGACCCAAACCCGGGCTCCCCCAAACCCACCTTGCCCCTCCCTCAGGACCCACCCCAGCTGTGCCCTGATGACCCTTATTATCTCCTCCTCTTCCTGGGGTGGCTGCTGGCTAGTTTCCATCCTGACGCCTGTGCCTGGGCTATTAGGGAGCCATCCTCCCCCTGGTCCCTGATGGCAGCCTCCTCTCCATTGGTGGGTCTGTGGGCAGAGTTCTTGCTGGGGAGGGAGCTGAATCCCTGAGGGTATAGCATGTGGTGATGCTGGGTAGACAGGATAGCCTTGCTGTGGGCTCATGTGTTGTCCCTCCTCCTCCTACTCCCTCCCAGGCTTCCATCATCCTTAACAAGGATTGCTCCGGCTATCAAGTGTCCACGGTTCTGAGTAGTGTTTTTGGAATGATTCTCAGTGCAATCTCTTTGGTGAAATAGTCTTTGCCAGTGATGCCTGGTCTACGCTCCATGTGCCGCCCTGTTCTTCTCAACTGAAGCTGGAATCCTGACACCTGTTCCACCTATGTGGTCTCAATCAGTCTTACTCTAATAAAATCACTGCAGCATTGCTCAGTGTGCCCAGTGTCTGTCTGTTGTGGGGAGGGTGTGAAGCAGGAGGTCTTGGGGGATGGTGAGAGTGACCCACATGGTTACTGTGGATGGGGACTGGGTTACTATGGGGACTGGGGTCAGACAGAATGAGGTAAACCTAGGCCCTGTCCTGACAAACTGTGGAACCATGGGCAGGCTTATTGTAACTTTCTCAAGTCATTCTGTCATCTACTAAATAGGGGTTGTGTATGAAGATTAAGCGAAAGAAGATATAGGTAACCCTTGCTATCATAGGCCTGGAAGGATAAAGTTGTTGTTTGTGGCCACAGATAGCATATCTCACTCTGGTCTTTAGCACGGTGGCAGAGCCTCCAGTCCTTGAAGTGTCCTTTCAGTTACTGATGAGTGACTCAGGAGATGCCCTGAGCAAGCTTGTAACAGGTCCCCTCTTCCTCCTAGTGGCATTCACCATTTTCTAATTGTTAGGTGGGTGACTTTTGAGGAGCCAGATCTTTTGTTTTCAGGGACACTTAGTACCACTGTTGTTCCTGGGTTCTGCCACAGGGACCAGGACCCCCAGGAAGTCTTGGACCAGGAGGAAGGGAGTGGATGGAAGAAGCTACCCAGCGGGAATGTTGTTTCCATGCAAACACCTCATGCTGTGAAGTGTGAATTGCAGGATGTGCCACATGACTGAATGTTCCGAATGCCCCAGTCTAGTTCTAGGAGCATGAAATAGGCAGCTGCATTACCAGGAGGACATTTGTGAGGGTACAAGGAAAGGAGTAGGTTTTATTCTAGGGTCTAAGCCTCTATAGGCTACTCTTAGCATAACCCACAAAAAGAGTGGCACTGCTGGTAAAATGTCTCTACCTTGTGGCCGAGCAGGTGAAATCAGGTCACATTCTGGGAGCTGAAGTTTGGACTTGGGGTAAGCGGTGAGAGCCTTGAGTCCTGGCTCTTCTTTGACCTGCTACCTGAATTTAGGCCTTTAAATTCACTTTTGTTCTTTCTACAACTTGATTTTACACATACCAAGGGCTGGATGCTCTCCCAGACTTAATATTAAGTGTTCAGGTCATACTAAAGAGGTCTAAAATGTTGTTGAAAAGTACAAAGTAAAAATTGAACAGATTAAGGGCTGCAAGGAGATCCAACCAGTCCATTCTGAAGGAGATCACCCCTGGGATTTCTTTGGAAGGAATGATGCTAAAGCTGAAACTCCAGTACTTTGGCCACCTCATGAGAAGAGTTGACTCATTGGAAAAGACTCTGATGCTGGGAGGGATTGGGGGCAGGAGGAGAAGGGGACAACAGAGGATGAGATGGCTGGATGGCATCACCGACTCAATGAACGTGAATCTGAGTGAACTCCGGGAGTTGGTGATAGACAGGGAGGCCTGGTGTGCTGCGATTCATGAGGTCGCAAAGAATCGGACACGACTGAGCAACTGAACTGAACTGAACTGAAGGGCTAAACTGTATTCTTGTATGAGATGAATTGATATCTAGATTTTCAGATATTCCCAAATATGTCTAAAACAATCCTTGTTCTAATGAAGGTAACTTAATGTTGACCCAGCAAACTGAATTCTTGAAGTCAACCAAAAAATTTGAGGTCAATAGGAGCTGTAAGAAGGATTGTTTTCACCAGTAATACAACAGAGTGTGAGTCTCCATAAATAATCCAGTTGTAGTCAAGGATTAAATAGATGGTCACTGTAAGAGAAGAGAAAACCCATTTATAGAGTCACTTATAGTTTAAGATATAATAAGAACAGTTTATTGAATCTTGAAGAAGGAATGGATTTTAAAATAAGGGTGTTGAGGAAAATGAGCAGACATTAAAACAATCTAGATGGATCTGCAGAGCTGTTTCCTGTGGATTTACATGGAGTAATGATTTAATTGTCATAATTCTAATGTTTAATTATTCATTTGTCACAGGTCACTTCTCCTCCACCCTCCAGTTTCTCTTTCAGTTTGACTTTCATGACATCACATTTTCTTATTTTTCTCCTGTTTTACTGGAAGATCCTTCTCAGGTTCTCAAGGCTGTATCCTATATCAAGGGTCATTCTCTTTGCATCTCTTTTCTTTCTCATGTATGTTCACTTTCTCAGTGATACCATCCTGCTTCATCTTCACCTTATAAGTTTCATATTAAAATCTCCAAGCCCTTTTCTAAAACATTGCAAAACACAGAATTGACCCTCAGTAAGCGTTCATTAAATTAATGGATACTTTTTAAAGAAAGCTCTAAAATTTTCTTGGGTGATAAATATCCACAAAATTTAAATAAATCAGTGGACACTTCAAGGGGAATTTTCCGTGGAATAGGAATGTCATTTCCCCTTACAAATAGCCACAAGTTTAATGTAATTTCAATGAATATAACAAGAGCATTTTTTGAAAGGCATTTTATTCTTATTAAATTGATCTTATCTATTATCTTATGATCCAGAAATCTCCTTCCTAGGTTTACAATAAAAAGAAATGAAAATTTGTTTTCTCATAAAACCTGCCCACGGATCTTATGGCCCCTTTTTTTCAGATCAGTTTATCAAAACTAGAAAACTCCCTAAGTGTTCTTCAGCTGGTGAATAGGTAAACAAAGCATGCCACATTCCTACAATTGAATCTATGCAACAATTTAAAGGAAGAAACAAAAAAACCAATGTAAATGCCTTATTATTGCATATATCAGTAATTTATTCTTATTTATGAGTAATGTTGCATTGTATTGATATAGCTTAATTTGTTTACCCACCCACATAGTGAGGACTATTGGAGTTGCTTTTCAATTTTGAGTGTTATAAATAAAGCTGCTATGAATATTTATGTATATTTTTAAAAATAGGAAAAACCTGTTGACACATGCAACAACGTGAACGAATCTCAAATGTATTATGATCAGTAAGAGATTTGGAACTAAGCGGCTACAGTCAAGAGCTTCCCTGGTGGCCCAGTGACTGGGACTCCATGCTCCCAATGCAGGGACCCAGGCTGGATCTCTGATCAGGGAACTAGATCCCACACATGCAGTGAAGATCCCACATACTCCAGTTAAGATGTGGCACAGCCAAATAATAAATAAGTGAAGATTAATGAAGAAGACTGTAGTCATAAGGTTTATTTATATGCTATTTATTCTATTTGGGAAAATAAGAATAGCTGTAAAAATGTCAAGTAATTAGGGGTAATATTAGGGGATGCTGAAATATGCACACTTATATCATGGGCAGATAAATGGGCTATTAAAGGAAGACCAGAAATAGATCTAAGTCATCATGGATTTTATGAAAAAGGTAATTTGCCAATCGGTGAGGGAATTTGTGTTACTTCATAGACGAAATGTTGGCAGACAAACTAACGGAATATGTGGGGAAATAAAAGTGTTACATCTATGTCTCACAGCCATCTCCAAAATTAATTTCAGATAAGTTAAATATTTACACATTCAAAGACTGGGATAGAAAATGACATAAAATCCTTAGAAAATATTACGGAAATATTTTATAGTTAAAAAAATAATATATTTTTAAACTTCAGGGTAAGGAAGACCTTTCTAAAGATGAAATGAAACTGGAGTGATAATTTTGACTGCATTAGAAATAAAATGTTCTGTATATTACTATATGTGAAATAGATCGCCAGTCCAGGTTCGATGCGTGAGAGAGGGTGTTCAGGGCTGGTGCTCTGGGATGACCCTGAGGGATGGGATGGGGAGGGAGGTGGGAGGAGGGGTTCAGGATGGGCGACACATGTACACCCATGGCTGATTCATGTCAGTGTATGGCAAAAACCACTACAGTATTGTAAAGTAATTAGCCTCCAATTAAAATAATTTACGAAAAGAGAAATGAAAAATTATTAAAAACAAAAAGCACATTCATATTAAAAAAATAAATAAAATGTTATTGCATGGCAAAATGTACCATATACACCTTTTTAGGACATCAGTCAAATGTTATTTCATTGATGTCTTATTTTTACGTTTGGCTTTTCTGGGTCTTCATTACTGTCTGGGCATTTCTCTAGTTGTGGTGAGTGGGCTTCTCGTTGTCGTGGCTTCTCTTGTGCCAGAGCACAGGCTCCAGGCCTGTGGGCTTCAGTCTTTGCAGCACGTGGGCTCAAGAGTTAGGGCTGCCTAAATCTAGAGCACAGGCTCGGTAGTTGTGGTGCACAGGTTTTGTTGTTCTGCGAGACATAGGATCTTCTCGGACCAGGGATAGATCGAACCGTGTCTCCTGCATTGGCAGGTGGGTTCTTTACCAATGAGGCACCAGGGAAGCCCCTCATTGATGAGTTTGCCAATTCTGTTTAAATTATAACAAGTCTACCCCTTCCTCTGTCCTCTATCACCCGTCTTCTTTCCCTGATTTCTTTTCTAATGTGCTATGTATTTACCAGGCATAGGGAAAGAGAAAATTAGCCAAGATGGCATGGTCAGGCTCTCTCACCCCACACCCTCTTGCCCCACGTTTTGTAAACAATGATTATGAAACAGCTAAGATTGCTTATACTACTGTGCATGAACATCACGAGGTACTCAGTTGGCCAGGGCTACTTTTGTTCCGTAAGCATATATAAACTTCACCTGAAAAAGCTCTGGAGGTTGTGTTGTGTTATGTCCACTTTGTGGCTACGTTAGGTGGTGGTGAGGCTGCATTATGGCTGTGTCCACGGGGTGCACAAGAGGAGAGAATATAGCATGTCTGCTGCTTCTACGGCTGCCAGTGCCAGCCCAGAGAGAATAAATGTTTCTGCAGATCATAGAGCTCTTCACGTTTTCTTCCAGTTTCTCCTCTCATGCCTTGCCTACCCTGCGTTCAACGAACAGTGTGCACAGTGAGGTACAGATCAGCAAGACACCAGGCTTTCTTGTTTGTTATTTTTCAATCAGCATCAGGCATAAGCTGCATAGGTAAAGAAAATTTAGTCATTAAAGAAATATTCTCTATTTGGAAATTATCTGTCATCTGTCTTCTATGTATGTATTATCCCTTCTTTTCTAAGCCAAATCCAGAATGTTCTTTGCTTACTCCAGTGTGAAATATCTAATTAAAACAATGCTGATAGTCAATGGAATATCCTAAGACAGTAAGACCAAATATATATATATTACTGACTCAGCAGAAAGTGGATTTATACCTTCCACCTAAACCTGGAGAAAATATAGGGAAGAATGATGTCCATAAATTAAACTTCAGGTAGCACAGGAGAGTGGTCTCTGAGAGAGGTGGAAAAAGTTGCACTCTATGATTGCCCACCTTTACTGTCTGGACAGAGAACCCAGATTGCCCTACAGGAGGGAGGAGTTCAAGGAGAGAAAAGAGCAGTCTCTCTGAGTTCATGAGAATGAGTTGGGAGTCCAAGATGGTCAGTGTGGTGACATTTTCAGGAGAGAATACTGAAGAGGAGAGAGTTGCACAGAAACAGGACTCCTGGGTTCTATAACAAGGCTCCATCCTATTCACTGAATACTGCCCAACGTGTGCATGTGAGAATGCTCCCCAATGTGTGCATGTGAGAATACTCCCCAATGTGTGCATGTGAGAAAACTGCCCAAAGTGAGAAAATAACAACCTGAAATGAGCAGAAGAAATAATACCAAGAATTTATACAAATCTGAAAATAATTTGTATTTCTAACAGCCTTTTTATAGGAGTACTATGGTTATTCATGGAGTGTCAATTCGTTTATTCAGGAAGGTATCTTGGCAGTGGCGTAAAATTTACCTTTACATATAGATGGTTTTGTGTCATCTTAACAATGCTTAAATGGCTTCCCTTGTGTCTCAGTGGGAAAGAACCCACCTGCTAATGCAGGAGACATGGGTTTGATCCCAGGTTAGGAAGATACCCTGGAGAGGGAAATAACAATGACTTCAGTATTCTTGCCTTGGAAATTTGGAAATCCCATGGACAGAGGAGCCTGGCTGGCTACAGTTCATGGAGTCACAAGAGTCAGACATGACTTCGTGACTGAAAACAGCAACTGCTGCTGCTGCTAAGTCGCTTCAGTCGTGTCCGACTCTGTGCGACCCCATAGACGACAGCCCACCAGGCTCCACCATCCCTGGGATTCTCCAGGCAAG
Organism: Cephalophus harveyi; assembly: GCA_006410635.1. NCBI lineage: Eukaryota > Metazoa > Chordata > Mammalia > Artiodactyla > Bovidae > Cephalophus > Cephalophus harveyi. The sequence goes on from SJYT01021115.1 coordinate 19,643, forward strand.
AACACTGGAGTGGGTTGCCATTTCCTTCTCCAATGCATGAAAATGAAAAGTGAAAGTAAGGTCGCTCAGTCTTGTCCGACTCTTCGCGACCCCATGGACTGTAGCCTACCAGGCTTTTCTGTCCATGGGATTTTCCAGGCAAGAGTACTGGAGTGGGGTGCCAAAACAGCAACAGCAGTACTTAAAAGAAGCTGCAAATGGATCAAGATATTTCAGAATAAAAGAAACAGGGCTGAAAAATATCTATAGAACTATAGAGGTACCTAGCAAATAAAAGTTTAAATTTTAGAATCTTTGAAATCCAAAAAGTTAGTAGCAGGCATGTAAAGCAGCAGAAAAATATGAACTTTTACCAGAAGTAGTCAATATAAATGAATCAATATAAAGAAATCATTAATATAAATAATTGAAGAATAGCATCAATGTAAACCATTGAAGAAGAAATCAATATAAACCCAGAATATTAGATTAAATATTAAAGATTATTAAAAATTGTATTCCAAATGTTTAAGAAGGGAGAGTATGGACATGTAAGCTAGAAGCATAGATATACTTTTTAAAAACTCAAAGTAAACTTGAATAGATAAAAAGTATATTCCACTGAATGGAATTAACAATGGATTAGTAATTGTAAAAGAAAAAAAAATTAATGACTTTGAAATAGACAATGGCAGAAACTATCCAATTAAAAACAGAAACGGTTGAAAAATGATAAAAAGCAGATCAATGAACTGTGAGACAAACCTGGGGGAGGGGAAATACATGATTAATTCAAAATCTCTTGGGAGTAATGTTCAAAGTCTGCCCATATTTGATGAAAAGTATAAACCTATAGATATACAACTCTTGGTTAACTTTAAGCATAAGAAAAATGAATAAAACTGCATTTAGCACACTGTAATCAGATTTCTTGAATGTAGTGATAAAATAGAAATCTTCAAAGCAGCCAGAGAAACAGACAAAGATAAGAGGACAGCATACTTCTCTTAGGAAACAATGTGATTTAGTGAAGTATTGAAAATATGAAAAGAAAATATTGAGAATCTCTAATTATTGGCCTGGTGAAACTAGTTTTTAAAAATAAAGGAAAAATAAACATTTTTTTCACATATGCAAAAGCTTTAAGTATTCATCATCATTATACATGCGCTATAGGAAGTAATAGAGGCTGCGCTGCAGGAAGAACAGATGTGGTAGAGCACAGAAATCTAAAACTATACTGGGGGAACGGAGAGCGGGGAGAGAGCTTACTACAAGAGCTATCTATATCTCCATGTTTATCCCTAATATTCCCTGGTGGCTCAGACGATAAAGCGTCTGCCTGCAATGCGGGAGACCCAGGTTCGATTCCTGGGTCAGGAAGATCCCCTGGAGAAGGAAATGGCACCCCACTCCAGCACTGTTGCCTGGAAAATCCCATGGACGGAGGAACCTGATAGGCTACAGTCTATGGGGTCGCAAAGAATCGGACACGACTGAGAGACTTCATTTCATTTCAGATCCCTAATATAGAGATTTTTTATACATTCACAGTGGATTTTCTTGGACTAAAATATTCAAATAATACATTCAAAAGCAGAAGTTAACAGCTGTCGAGAAAATCAGTAAATTGTAATTTAGCTCAAAGAACAATATCCAGAATAAAACAAAGAATATAATAAAATGTGGAAGTGTATAAGAGATACCACGGGACACAGTGAAATGACTGGTCGCAAAGAGTCGGACATGACTGAGCGACTGAACTGAACTGAAGTAGATACTGAAATTACTGGTAGGAGTCCCGTCTCCTGCCTAGAGCTGACTGGCAGGAGGACGCCCAGGGAGCAGAAGCTGCAGTGTGTGAGTCCTCAGTTGTGGGCGTGGACTAGGTCAGCGGGGATGCTGGCCTCAGTACACTGGGCGGCCGGCGCTGCTGCTCGTGTTGCTTTCTGCAATCGTTGGCTCAAGGATGGCTCTGGCTGGAGGGACCTAAGAGACATGGGCCAAAGCAAAGGACCCTCAGAGAGCTCCATGGAAGGTAAAAGAGTGATCCTCTGGCAATTCCTAGATTGGGTGTATCACTGAAGCCAAGTGGAGTTTCCTGGATGAGATATTAGCCAGCCTCCTGGGCACCAAGAGAACTCCTTAGCAGTGCCAGGAGAGGGTGTCATGCTTTCCCCCCCCTTTTTTGAGGTATATTTGCTTTACAATGTTGTGTTAGCTTCTGCTGTACAGCAAAGTGAATCAGGTATCCATTTATATATACTCTTCTTTCTTGGATTTCCTTCCCATTTAGGTCACCAAAGAGCATTGAATAGAGTTCCTTGTTCTATACAATAGGTTCTCATTAGTTATCCATTTTCTACATACTGTCAATAGTGTATATACGTCAATCCAAGTCTCGCAATTGATCCCAGTTGCCCTTCTTCCATTGGTGTCCATATGTGTTCTCTATGTCTTTATCTCTATTTTGGTTTGCAAATAAGTTCATCTACACTATTTTTCTAGATTCCACATATATATGTTATTATATGGTATTTGTTTTTCTCTTTCTGCCTTTTAAAAAACTTTATTTTTATTTGGATGATAATTGATTCACAATAGTGTATTAGTTTCTGCAAAATAGCAACATGAATCAGCCATACATGAATCAGCCATTCCCCTTGATCCTCCCTACCCCTCCCACCTCCCACCCCGTCTCACTCTTGTATGTTGTCACACAGCACAAGATGTGAGCTCCCTGTGTTGTATAGCAAATTTCCACGAGCTGTCTAATTTTACAGATGATGTTTTACATATGATGTTTTTCTGGAATTCTCTTCCTTTTTCTGTGATCCACCGGATGTTAGCAATCTGATCTCTGGGCCCTCTGCCTTTTCTAAATCCATCCTGTGAATGTGAAAGTTTTCGGTTCACATATTATTGAAGCCTAGCTTGAAGGATTTTGAGTATGACCTTGCTAGCATATGAAATGAGTGCAGTTGTGTGGTAGTTTGCAATTCTTTGACATCGCCCTTCTTTGGTACTAGAATGAAAATTGACCTTTCACAGTCCTGTGTCCACTTCTGTTTTCTAAATTTGCTGGCATATGGAATGCAGCACTTTAACAGCATCATGTTTTAGGATTTTTAAATTGCTCAGCTGGAATTCCATCACCTCCACTAGCTTTGTTTGTAGTGATGCTTCCTAAGGCCCACTCGACTTCACACTCCAGAATGTCTGGCTCTAGGTGAGTGATCATACCATCGTGGTTATCTGGATCATTAAGATCTTTTTTGCATAGCTATTTTGTGTATTCTTGCCACCTCTTCTTAATATCTTCTGCTTCTATTTGGTCTATACCGTTTCTGTCTTTTATTGTACCCAGGTTTGCAGGAAATATTCCCTTGGTATCTCTAATTTTCTTGAAGAGATCTCTAGTCTTTCCCATTCAATTCCTTTCCTCTGTCTCTTTGCCTTGTTCACTTAGGAAGCCTTTCTTATCTCTCCTCGCTGTTCTGTGGAACTTCATATTCATATGGATATATCTTTCATGTTTCAGTGTATATGTAGCATATCTTTCTTGTCTTGAAAGAAATATTTATTCATTTGGCTGTGCCAGTTCTTAGTTGCAGCATGCAAGAGTTTTGCTGGGGTATGCAAAATCTTTCCTGTGGCAGAGGGCTCTTCATTGTGCCATACTGGCTTAGTTGTTCCGTGGCAGGTGGGATCTTAGTTCCCATATCAGGGATCAAACCCTAGTGCCCTGCATTGGGCAGCGTAGCAGTGTTTGTCACTCATTCGTGTCCAACTCTTTGCAACCCCACGAACTGTAGCTCCTCTGTCCATGGGATTCTCCAGGCAAGAATACTGGAGTGGATTGCCAGTCCCTTCTCCAGAGGATAATCTTGACCCAGATATCAAACTCAGGGCTCCTGCGTTGCAGGCAGATTCTTTACCATCTGAGCTACAGGGAAAACCTGGGTTCGATCCCTGGGTTGGGAAGATACCCTGGAGAAGGGAAAAGCTACCCACTCCAGTGTCCTGGCCTGGAGAATTCCATGGAGTATAGTCAATGGGGTTGCAAAGAGCCAGACACGACTGAGCGACTTTCACTGCATTGAACGGCAGATTCTTAATCACTCACTGGACCACCAGGAAAGTCCATATCTTCTTTATAGGAGAGGCAGTCTTGAGGGACTTAGCAGATCAAGTAGTGATAAATTAGAACTGCATGTAAGCCTATTGCAGAGTCCTTGAAAGATTTCAGTGTTCCACTTGTTAAAAGTTTAGTTGAGGGCTTCCCTGGTGGCTCAGTGGTAAAAATCTGCTTGTCAATGCAGAAGAGCAGGTTTGATCCCTGCTCCAGCAAGATCTCATATGCTGCAGAGCAACTAAGCCCATGGGCCACAGCTATTGAGTCTGTGCTCTAGAGCTTGGGAGCCCAAGTGCTAAGCCCACATACCCTAGAGCCCATGCTCTGAAGAGGAAAAGCTATTGCAATGAGAAGCCTGCCACTCACAGTAACTAGAGAAAAGCCCATGCAGCAATTAAGACCCAGCACAGCCAAAAATAAATATAAATAAAAATATAAAATAAAAATAAATAAAATAAAAATATAAAATATAAATAAAACAATAAATAAATTTAAAAAATAAATAAATAAATATATATATATAAAGTTGAGGAGTCAACAGTTGGTTTGGCAGGCACAGAAGGCATGGAACTAGGATACCTGAGACCACAATGGTGGAGAGACTCTTGGAATGCTTGAAACGGCAATTATTAGGCAAAAATGTAGAAGATTCACCATTTTGCAAACCAGAAAAAATCCACTGGAAGGAGCCAGGTGAATGTCAGCTCTCCCTGGAACCCATACTGTTTACACATGATCCTATCTTTGCTGACATCATTCCACCTCCCTAACCAGCCTGTATCCTCTTGGAAGCTATATGCTCATGAGTTCCTTCTACACTTACAACACTTGCTAAAAACATCCTCATTTCATGATAAGTCCTACTGTTTTAGTTGGGTTGGGAGCATTGTTAGGGAAAGTGAAAATGTTTGGACACCTAATCTCAGTTTACCTCACATTTCTCTTCAACCATCTCTTTTAACTTTTATATTCTCATCTTACTCCACTTTTTGATCCAAAATATTTCCCATTCTACTCAATATGCCAGCAAATTTGGAAAACTCAGCAGTGGCCACAGGACTGGAAAAGGTCAGTTGTCATTCCAATCCCAAAGAAAGGCAATGCCAAAGAATGCTCAAAGTACCACACAATTGCACTCATCTCACACGCTAGTAAAGTAATGCTCAAAATTCTCCAAGCCAGGCTTCAGCAGTACGTGAACCGTGAACTTCCAGATGTTCAAGCTGGTTTTAGAAAAGGCAGAGGAACCAGAGATCAAATTGCCAACATCTGCTAGATCATCAAAAAAGCAAGAGAGTTCCAGAAAAACATCCATTTCTGCTTTATTGACTATGCCAAAGCCTTTGACTGTGTGTATTACAATAAACTGTGGAAAATTCTGAAAGAGATGGGACTACCAGACCACTTGACCTGGCTTTTGAGAAACCTATATGCAGGTCAGGAAGCAACAGTTAGAATTGGACATGGAACAACAGACTACGTCCAAATAGGAAAAGGAGTCCGTCAAGGCTGTATATTGTCACCCTGCTTATTTAACTTATATGCAGAGTACATCATGAGAAATGCTGGGCTGAAAGAAGCACAAGCTGGAAATGCTTTTGAACTGTGGTGTTGGAGAAGACTCTTGAGAGTCCCTTGGACTGCAAGGAGATCCAACCAGTCCATTCTAAAGGAGATCAGTCCTGGGTGTTCTTTGGAAGGAATGATGCTAGAACTGAAACTCCAGCACTTTGGCCACCTCATGCGAAGAGTTGACTCATTGGAAAAGACTTTGATGCTGGGAGGGATTGGGCGCAGGAGGAGAAGGGGGCGACAGAGGATGAGATGGCTGGATGGCATCACCGACTCAATGGATGTAAGTTTGAGTGAAGTCTGGGATTTGGTGATGGACAGGGAGGCCTGGCATGCTGCGATTCATGGGGTTGCAAAGAGTCAAACATGACTGAGCAACTGAACTGAACTGAACTGAACATTTAGACTGCAAACAGATGCATTTTGACTACAGAAGTAGAAGCTTTATGGCCCCTCCCTCTACTGGCACACTTTGAGTTATTAAAGATGGACATAGTAGTGTGTTGACATGATGACATAAAATTTAAAAATAAAATTTGACAAGTAAGGTATTTTAAGTACTGTTCACATAGCTCTTCTTTTTATTCTGATTTGCCTTCCTTTACATTTTTTGAATGTTTGCTGTTACTTTTTTTTGTTTTGTGGATTTTGGTTCTTTTTCTTCTTGTTTTTGGTAATGGGACTATAGAGTCTTTTCCAAACAATTTATTCGTAAAGAATTCATGTATCATAAATGTGCTCATTTTTAGTATACATTGTTATGAGTTTTGAGTTATTCTGTGCTGATAAACACATATAATCAAGACATTAAGCATGTCCATTGTTTTATCCATCTAAATGATATTATGTAAAATATGATCTTTTCTATCTAGTCCTTTTATTGAAATACCTTGTTGTACATAGTAGTTTATTGCCAAGTAATATTTTATCATATGGATATGCCAAAATTTGTTAATCCAACTACATGATGGCAGTGATTTCTGTTTTTTTATTTTTATTTTTTTGTTGTTCAGTTGCCAAGCCTTGTATGACTCTTTGTGACACCATGGTCTGGAGCATGTCAGGAATCTCTATCCCTCACCATCTCCCAGAGTTTGCCCAATTTCATGACCAGTGAATCGGTGATACCATCCAGCCTTCTCATCCTCTGTCACCCTCTTCTTATTATTATTTTAATGGACAGCCACATGAATTCTCTATTTTTTACTTTCTGATTCTTTCTTTAGAAATCTATTAAATATATATATGTTCATATGAGTCATGAACACACAGCCACAGACTCTCCTCTAAGGTCAGTGTTGTTACGAGAAAATCAGACCTGAGGAAGTTGGTGGCTTTCAAGAGCATCTCCAACAATGACTCCTTTATTGAACTAGTTCTTGACCACATAGCGTGTGCTAGGTCTTTTGTGCTTTGGCTTGATCAGCTGTCCTTGTATCTAAATGACTGGGACAGCGTAGTCAATCAGGGAGATTTTAAATTATGTTCAATGACAAATGAAATAAATAGATGGTCACAAAGCCACAGATACCCAGTTGGCATACTTGGTTCATGTATTGTCATTAACTTAGTGAACTCAAACCTAGGAAACCACACCTTTAGAAAACTCAGACACACTGGTATACCAGGTAGAAGAATTAAAAATACCATCCACAGAGGGGCAACGAAAAAGGAGCTTCTTTATTTTCCTGTAAATGGGACAATCCCAGTTGATACCTGTTGTGCCAGAATCCCCAACTGCCCTAACATTTATCTCTGGAAATCTATATTCCTCATGACTGTTTGGGTATTGTTAGCTGTCAGCACAATATTGTACATTAGTTCTCTAGACTTTTTCATTTTGCACATTGAATAAACCTGTCAACAGAAATTCCCATTTCTGACTAGCTTCAGTTCTTGGTAAACAGCATTCTATTTTCTATTTCTATGGGTTTAAATACTTTTTTCCTTTTTTAATGAAAATGCTTTAAATTTTAAAGAAAAATTTTAGCGTGCCATGCAGCTGGTGGGATCTTAGTTCTCCACCAGGGATTGAACCCAGGCCCTCAGCAATGAGAGCACAGAGTCCTAACCACTGGACTGCCAGTGAATCCCTGGATTTACCTGCTTTACATACTACCTCATATAAGTGTGATCGTGCAGAATTTGTCTTTCTGTGACTGGATAATTTTACTTGGAATAATGTCCTTAAAGATTCATCTATGTTGTTGCATATAGTAAGAGTTCCTTCTTTTTAAAGACTGAATAATATTCCCCTGTGTATATATGTCTATATATGTGTGTGTGTGTGTGTGTGTGTGCATGCAGGTGTGTGTGTTAGTCATTTAGTCGTGTTTGACTCTTTGCGACCCTATGGACTATAGCCCACCAGGCTCGTCTTTCCATGTGCTTCTCCAGACAAGAATACTGGAGTGGGTTGCCATTCCCTTCTCCAGGGAATCTTCCTCACCCAGGGATTGAATCCAGGTCTCCTGCATTGCAGGCAGATTCTTTACCTACTGAACTCCCAGGGAAGCCTGTGTCTCTGTGTGTATACGTGTGTGTGTGTGTGTGTGTGTGTGTGTGTATCACAATTTCTTTATCCATTTATCTGTTGCTGGATATTTAGCTTGCCCCCATGTCTTTGCTCCTATGAATAACGCTATGATGAGATCCTGATTTTCAGTCTTCTAGGTAGATACCCAAAAGTCGGCTGCTAGATCATATGGCCACTGCATTTTTCAATTTTTGAGGACTCTTCATACTGTTATCCATAATGGCTGCACCAGCATACGTTCTCTGTTTCTCAATACACATGCCAGTACTAGTCTTTTTTCAAAAATGATTTTCATAACAAGTCTGAGGTGATATCTGACTGTGGTTTTCCTTTGTATTTCCATTACAGTTACTGATATTAAGCACCTTTTATATCCCCGTTGGCTTATTATTATTTTTTATCTTCTTTGAAGAATTGTCTCTTTAGGTCCTTAGCTTATTTTTAATTGAGAGATTTCCTTGTTTTACATGCGGGTGTAGGAATTACTTGCATATTTTGCATGTTAACTTCTGATCAGGTATGTGGTTCAAAAGTATTTTTTCATTCTGTATGTGGTCTTTTACTCTGTTGATGGTTTCCTTTGCAAAGCCTTTTAGTTTTCTGTAATCCCACTTGTCTACTTTTGCTTTTGTTGCCTGTTCTTTGGGTGGAATATCCAAGAAATCACTGCCAAAACCCATGTCATAATGTTTTCCCCCTGTGTTTCCTTCTAGTAATTTTAATTTTAGGTGTTATGTTTCAGTCTTTAATCTGCTTTGGGTGGTTTTGTGTTTGTGGTATAAGACAGTCACATTTCATTATTTTTCATCTATCTGTCCAGTGGTTCCCAATGCCATTTATGGAAGAAACTGTCTTTCCCCACTGTGTATTCCTGGCACCCTTGTCCCAGATCACTTGACTGTATGTGTGTGTGCATTTTCTGGGCTCTCTAATCTGTTCCAGTGGACGATATGTCTGCATGTAAGTATCATACCGTTTCAGTTACTGCAGCTTTGTAATATGTTTTGAAATGAAGAGGTGTAGTGCCTCTAGCTTTGTTTCTCTCTCTCCAGATTGTTTTGGATATTCAGAATCCTTTGTGGTTGCATGTGATTTTTAAGATCATTTTTCTAGTTCTGTAAAAAATGCCTTATGATTTAGATTAGGAACTTCATTTGGGATTGTATGGCTATCACCACGATTAGGCTTCCAGTTCATGAATGTGGAGTGTTGATCTTATTTGTGTCTTCTTTAATGTTTTTCATCAGTGTTTTCTAGTTTTCAGTGTAGTAGTCTTTCACTTGTGTAATTCATTGTATTCTAAGCATTTTATCTTTTGTTAGTTTCCTTATGGAGTTTTCCTTGTTAGTGTGGAAGTACAGCTGTAATGGTTGTCACCAGTGTCTCTAGGTTCAGCAATAGGAAAGCGGGGCAGGTAGTGGTGATTGCTAGTGCCAGGAATGTGCCCAGGCTCAACTGCGGGACTGAGGTAAATGCACAGGGCAGTGGTGTATGCATCATGGCAAGAGCAGGGCCTGTGTTAGGATCTTGTCTGATCACAGCACACAAGCTCAGTTGCTGAGTCAGAGCTGGTGGCAGGTACACGCCTGGCTTCAGGACCAGGACTGGCTTTGCTGCATCCGCGATGGCTGTCCTGAGCTCCAGGGAGGCACTAGCTCTCATGGTTCCTGTTAGGGAGGGTGGAGGGACTCAGCACCAGGAGTCTGAGACCTTAAAGCCTGTGGGACCTTCTGCTGGGGGAGCTGTGGGCACAAGCGGTGGTTGTGCTGGCTGTTGGTTTCCTGCACAGCTCTGCCTCATCTTACCTGCAGTACTTGCAGCACTGCTGTGTTGCTGCAACTTCGTAAGGGGACCCCTGAACTCTGTCAGAGCTGCTTCACTCACATCTGTCTGTCCAATTGTTGTTTTTATTGTGGGGATAGAGAGTGGGATCTCCTACTAAACCATCTTGCTGACATTACTCTCTATATACATTTTATTTTTTATTTATTTTCTTTAGCAATAACTTTTTTTTTTAATTTTACTTTACAATACTGTATTGGTTTTGCCATACATTGACATGAATCCGCCACGGGTGTACATGAGTTCCCAATCCTGAACCCTCCTGCCACCTCTCTCCCCATATCATCTCTCTGGGTCATCCCAGTGCACCAGCCCCAAGCATCCTGTATCCTGTATCGAACCTAGACTGGCGATTCATTTCTTACATGATAGTATACATGTTTCAATGCCATTCTCCCAAATCATCCTACCCTCTCCCTCTCCCACAGATTTAGAATCAGTTTGTCAGTTTCTACAAACTTCCTGCTGGCATATGAATCAGGATTGCTTTGAAACTAAAGATCAATATAATTGAAATCTTACCAATATCGAGTCCTTCAATATAGAAGCATGGTATATGTCTCCAGTTCTTTATGACCTTTTATTTCCCTCAGTAATTAATTTTTATAGTTTCTATTCTACAGATCTTACATGTATTTTATTGATTCCATACCACATTATTTTTATGCTTTTGGTGGTCTTACAGATGATATTTTGCTTCATTTTCTGGTTATATTTTGCCTGTATGTCAAATACACTTGATTTTTATATATTGAGCTGTATTTTGCAAATATGTTCAACTCACCTTTATGCATAATGATGTTTTTGTAGATTCTTTAGAATGTTCTCTGTATATTTAGTGTTTTCTGTGAATGAGAAGAGTTTGATTTTTTCCCTTCCAAGTGTACTTTGTTTACACCTTTTCTTGCTTTATTGCAGTTGTGAGAGCTCTTAGTCCAGTGTTGACTAGAAAAAGAAAACAGTAGACTTTTTTCATTGTCCTTCATTAAATGTGATTTTAGATGAAGTCTTGTTTGTTATTTTTGATGCACTTTATTAAATTGAGGAAGTTTTCTTCTATTAATATTGTGCTAAAAGGCTTAATGGATGTTGATTTTTTCCACTTCTTTTCCACATGTTTTGATGTTTTATATACAGTTTTACCTCTTCCTTTACAGTCTGTATATATATATTAAAATTTTTTTTTCCTTCACTTCTCAGAACTGCCAGTAAAATGTTCCAAAATTTTTTTGAAGTTTGCATCTTTGCCTTCTTTTCCATTGTAGGAGGAAAGCTCTCAGTCTTTCACCATTTATTTTATGCCAGTTGTAGGTGGTTTTATTGGATGGAACTCATAATGTTGAAGAAGTTTCCTTTTCATCTTAATTTATCAATATGACTTATTATGAAAGTTTGATTTTTAAAATATATTTTCTCTTCAGTTGAGATGATCATATGACTCTTCCCCATTATTCTGTTAATATGGTGGATTTCCTTGATTGACTTTGAATGTTAAAGCAATCATACGTTCCTGGGATAAAGAGCCTTTTGTCATTATGTGTCACTTTATGTGTTGCTGGATTTGCTTTGCTAAAGTGTTAATTTTGGGGGGTATATGCTTATGACAGCTATGGCTCCATAGTTTTCGTTTTCTTGTAATATTTTTTTCTTGAAAATATGTTGAGATTTTACTGACCTCAAGAGATGAGCTGGAAAGTTTGTCTTTCATTTTCTTAAGCTATTTATATAAGATCATTATTTATATCTTCTTGAAATATTTTATAATATTCACCAGTATAACTCTATCGGCCTGGAACTGCTATGTGAGACAGTTTAATTAAAGGTTATATTTTTCTTTTACATTGAGCCACTGTGTAATTTTTGTCTTCCTTAAAGTTGTTCTTCTCATCTAAGCCATTTAGTTAATGGCCATGGATTTTTGCATCCATGGTCATCAGTGATATTGGCCTGTAGTTTTCTTTTTTTGTGGCATCTTTGTCAGGTTTTGGTATTAGGGTGATGGTGGCCTCATGGAATGAGTTTGGAAGTTTACCTTCCTCTGCAGTTTTCTGGAAGAGTTTGAGTGGGATAGGTGTTAGCTCTTCTCTAAATTTTTGGTAGAATTCATTTGTGAAGCCATCTGGACCTGGGCTTTTGTTTGCTGGAAGATTTCTGATTACAGTTTCAATTTCCATGCTTGTGATGGGTCTGTTAAGATTTTTTATTTCTTCCTGGTTCAGTTTTGGAAAGTTATACTTTTCTAAGAATTTGTCCATTTCTTCTAAGTTGTCCATTTTACTGGCATATAATTGCTGATAATAGTCTCTTATGATCCTTTGTATTTCTGTGTTGTCTGTTGTGATCTCTCCATTTTCATTTCTAATTTTATTGATTTGATTTTTCTCTCTTTGTTTCTTGATGAGTCTGGCTAATGGTTTGGCAATTTTATTTATCCTTTCAAAGAACCAGCTTTTTGCTTTCTTGATTTTTGCTATGGTCTCTTTCGTTTCTTTTGCATTTATTTCTGCCCTAATTTTTAAGATTTCTTTCCTTCTACGAACTCTGGGGTTCTCCATTTCTTCCTTTTCTAGTTGCTTTAGGTGTACAGTTAGGTTATTTATTTGACTTTTTTCTTGTTTCTTGAGGTATGCCTGTATTGATATGAACTTTCCTCTTCAGACTGCTTTGATAGTGTCCCACAGGTTTTGGGTTGTTGTGTTTTCATTTTCATTCGTTTCTATGCATATTTTGATTTCTTTTTTGATTTCTTCTGTGATTTATTGGTTATTCAGAAGCGTGTTGTTCAGCCTCCATATGTTGGAATTTTTAATAGTTTTTCTCTTGTAATTGAGATCTAATCTTAATGTATTATGGTCAGAAAAGATACTTGGAATGATTTCGATTTTTTTGAATTTATCAAGGTTAGATTTATGGCCCAGGATGTGATCTATCCTGGAGAAGCTTCCATGAGCACTTGAGAAAAAAGGTGAAATTCATTGTTTTGGGGTGAAATGTCCTATAGATATCAGTTAGGTCTAATTGGTCTATTGTATCATTTAAAGTTTGCGTTTCTTTGTTAATTTTCTGTTTAGTTGATCTGTCCATAGATGTGAGTGGGGTATTAAAGTCTCCCACTATTATTGTGTTATTGTTAATTTCCCCTTTCATACTTGTTAGCATTTGTCTTACATATTGCGGTGCTCCTATGTTGGGTGCATATATATTTATAATTGTTATGTCTTCTTCTTGGATTGATCCTTTGATCATTATGTAGTGGCCTTCTTTGTCTCTTTTCACAGCCTTTGTTTTAAAGTCTATTTTATCGGATATGAGTATAGCTACTCCTGCTTTCTTTTGGTCTCTATTTGCATGGAATATCTTTTTCCAGCCCTTCACTTTCAGTCTGTATGTGTCCCTTGTTTTGAGGTGGGTCTTTTGTAGGCAGCATATATAGGGGTCTTGTTTTTGTATCCATTCAGCCAGTATTTGCCTTTTGGTTGGGGCATTCAACCCATTTACGTTTAAGGTAATTATTGATAAGTATGATCCTGTTGCCATTTACTTTATTGTTTTGGGTTCGGGTTTATATGCCCTTTTTATGTTTCCTGTCTAAAGGATATCTTTTAGCATTTGTTGGAGAGCTGGTTTGGTGGTGCTGAATTCTCTCAGTTTTTGCTTGTCTGTAAAGCTTTTGATTTCTCCTTCATATTTGAATGAGATCCTTGCTGGGTACAGTAATCTGGGCTGTAGGTTATTTTCTTTCATCACTTTAAGTATGTCTTGCCATTCCCTCCTCGCCTGAAGAGTTTCTATTGAAAGATCTGCAGTTATCCTTATGGGCATCCCCTTGTGTGTTATTTGTTGTTTTTCCCTTGCTGCTTTTAATATTTGTTCTTTGTGTTTGATTTTTGTTAATTTGATTAATATGTGTCTTGGGGTGTTTCACCTTGGGTTTATCCTGTTTGGGGCTCTCTGGGTTTCTTGGACTTGGGTGATTATTTCCTTCCCCATTTTAGGAAAGTTTTCAACTATTATCTCCTCCAGTATTTTCTCATGGTCTTTCTTTTTGTCTTTTTCTTCTGGGACTCCTATGATTCAAATGTTGCAGCATTTAACATTGCCCTGGAGATCTCTGAGATTGTCCCCATTTCTTTTAATTCACTTTTCTTTTTTCCTCTCTGATTAATTTATTTCTACCATTCTATCTTCTACTTCACTAATCCTATCTTCTGCCTCCATTATTCTATTATTTGTTCCCTCCAGAGTGTTTTTGATCTCATTTATTGCATTATTCATTATATACTGGCTCTTTTTTATTTCTTCTAGGTCCTTGTTAAACCTTTCTTGCATCTTCTCAATCCTTGTCTCCAGGCCATTTATCTGTGATTCCATTTGATTTCAAGATTTTAGAACATTTTCACTATCATTATTCAGAATTCTTTATCAGGTAGATTCCCTATCTCTTCCTCTTTTGTTTGGTTTGGTGGGCATTTATGCTGTTCCTTTACCTGCTGGGTATTCCTCTGTCTCTTCATCTTGTTTATATTGCTGTGTTTGGGGTGGCCTTTCTGTATTCTGGTAGTTTGTAGAGTTGTCTTTATTGTGTAGTTACCTCACTGTGGATGAGGTTGTATGGATGACTAATCAAGGTTTCCTGGTTAGGGAAGCTTGTGTAGGTGTTCTGGTGGGTGGAGCTGGATTTCTCCTCTCTGGAGTGCAATGAAGTGTCCAGTAATGAGTTATGAGATGCCAATGGGTTCGGAGTAACTTTGGGCAGCCTGTATATTTAAGCTCAGGGCTGTGTTCCTGTGTTGCTGGAGAATTTGAGTGGTATGTCTTGCTCTGGAACTTGTTGGCCTTTGGGTGATGCTTGGTTTCAGTGTAGGTATGGAGGCATTTTATGAGCTCCTATCGATTATTGTTCCCTGGAGTCAGGAGTTCTCTGGTGTTCTCAGGATTTAGACTTAAGCTTCCAGCTTCTGGTTTTCAGTCTTTTACAGTAATCTCAAGACATCTCCATCTATACAGCACTATTGATAAAACATCTAGGTTAAAGATAGAAAGTTTCTCCACAGTGAGGGACACCCAGAGAGGTTCACAGAGTTACATGGAGAAGAGAAGAGGAAGGAGGGAGTTAGAGGTGACCCAAATGAGATGAGGTGGAATCAAAAGAGGAGAGAGCAATCTAGCCAGTAATCACTTCCTTATGTGCACTCCACAGTCTGGACCACTCAGAGATGTTCACGGAGTTATATTGAGAAGAGAAGAAGGAGGAAAGAGACAGAGGTGGCCAGGAAGATAAAGGGGGGGAATCAAAAGGAGAGAGACAGATCCAGCCAGTAATCAGTTTCCTAAGTGTTCTCCACTGTATGGAACACACAAAGAGATTCACAGAGTTGGGTAGAGAAGAGAAGGGGGAGGGAGGAGATAGAGGCGACCTAGTGGAGAAAAAGGAGAGTCCAAAGGGGGAGAGAGCAGTCAAGCCAGTAATCTTGCTCGCAAGTAAAAATGAGTACTGAAGATTGGGTTCTTAAAGGTACAAAATTGATAGCAAATACCAAAAAGCTAAAATTAAAGATCTAGAGTAGAGGTTGGATTTTCAAAAATACAATATTAAAGAAAAGAAAAAAAAAACAGTCACAAAAATTATAATATATATATATATATGAAGTTTGCTTTAAAAAATAGAGTCTCTCTTTTTTTTGCAAAGTAATAGTAGGTTATAAAAATGAAAATTAAAGGAGTAATAGAGGACTTAAAATTTTAAAAATTTAAGAAAAAAGAATGATAGTAAAAATAGTAAAAATATATCTAGGACTTTCTCTGCTGTTGTGGGCAGTGTGGGATCAATTCATTTTCAGATATTTCCTTGGTCCAGCTTATATTTCTCAAGATCTATAGGCCCCTTCCTATGTAGTCAGCACTTACTACAGGGTTTTAATCTATTACACCTGTTACTTCCAAGGCGGTTCCCTCCGTTTTAGCTTCTTCCGTTTGCTGGTCTCTTTAGTGTCTGATTTCCACCCTGACACAAGGGGGCGATAGTGGACACTTTTTAAGGCTCATTTGTTCAGTCGCGCTTTGGGGAGGGAGGGACGCTGCAAACAACACTGGCATATGGTCGCAGTGTCTCAGCCACACTGGGCCTGCCCCAGCTCACGGGTGCGTGTGCCCTCCTTGCCCACACTGCTCAGGCTCTAGGTTGCTCCACCGGGTACCATCTGAGGCTGGCCTTGGGCTGCATGCACCTCCCAGGTCTAAGCAGCTCAGGTTCAGGCACTCAGGTAGTCCTCAGAGGCCCAGACTCAGTTGGGGCTGTGTTTTGTGCCCTTCCCAGGTCTGAGCAGCTCAGGTGATGAGGTGTTTGGCTAGCGTGGTTGCTGTGACTTATCGCCTCCCCTGTCCCTGCCACTCGGCTTTCTGGGTGTACAACCGGCGCACCTTCTCAGGCGGATGTTGACTGTCCAGAACCCCAAGAAGTCTTAGTTAGCAAAGAAGCCTGCTTGCAGTTTGGTAGATAATGTCTCTCTTGGGCTGCGATTGCCCCCTTCCAGCTCTGGCTGCCTGTCACCCGAGGGGGATGGTCTGCAGCCGGCTAGCTCTGTTCAGTCCTTTGTTCTGTGAGTGGGCCTGGTGGTCTCTTAGGTTAGGGCTTTTTGCATGGTAGCTATCCCACAGTCTGGTTTGCTAGCCCAAGTTAGTTCCCTCAGATTGCCCTCGGGGCATTCAGGCCCAGTCCTTACTCTAAGCAATGCAGCCCACGCCTCCCTCCCCAGCCCCCGCTTGCTAGTGGTGGGTGCAGGCGTCTGCGCTGCTTCTCCGCTGGGGGAGTTACCGTTGGGCACGTAATCTGTGGGTTTAAATTATTTATTTATTTTTCCTCCCAGTTATGTTGCCCTCTGTGGTTCCAAAGCTCGCCACAGACTCAGCAGTGAGAGTGTTTCCTGGTGTTTGGAAACTTCTCTCTTTTTAAGACTCCCTTCCCGGGATGAAGCTCCGTCCCTACCTCTTTTGTCTCTCTTTTTGTCTTTTATATTTTTTCCTACCTCCTTTTGAAGACAATGGGCTGCTTTTTGGGTGCCTGATGTCCTCTGCCGGCATTCAGAAGTTGTTTTGTGTAATTTACTCAGTGTTTAAATGTTCTTTTGATGAACTTGTGGGGGAGAAAGTGGTCTCCCCGTTCTATTCCTCTGCCATCTTAGGACCACCCCCAGCAATTTTTTTTTCTTAAAGATCCTGGTTTTGATGGTTGTTGACATTCTCATTTTTTTTTTTTTTTTGAACTGCAGTGGGTCTTCATCAGTGAGCGCATGCTTTCTCTCTGGTGAGCAGAGCAACTGTGTGTTTCTGTTACATGGACTTCTCATTGCTGTGACTTCATTTGTTGCAGAGCATATGCTCTAGGGTGTGTGGACGTTGGTAGTTGTCACCAGTAGGCTCAGAGTTGTGGCTTGTGAGGTCTGGAATTCAGGATCAATAGTTATAGCACAGGAGCTTAATTGTCTGTGCCATGTGGAATCTTCCTGGACTAACGATCCCACCCATATCCCCTACATTAGCAGGCTGACTCTCAATCCCTGGAATACCAGGGAAGTGCGATACTCTTACTTCTTTATCTGTTTTCCACTTCATTGATATGAGACTTTCTTTTCTTACTTAATTAGTAAGTACAGTATAATCTTTAGTAGAAACAGTGATTTAGGTATTGTTACCTTGTTTCTTATTTTAAATGGACTGCTCATAATTTTATCATCAATATGTTTTTTTTTAATAAGTGCAGTTTATCATGCTGATAAAGATGACTTATTTTTATCCCCATTTTAAGCTTTTTAAAAAATCACAAATAACTGCTTAGTATTATAAAACTTCTTTTTATTTCTTCATCAGTTAAGATGATCATTCAATTTTTCTGTTTAGTCTCTATGTGTAACTGAACTTGGCTTGCTTCTGATTACCCATGTCTAGTAAAGCCGATCTATTGACATGGGGTTGTGCTAAAGGAAAGTGCAGTGTATATTGTAGGGCAGCAAGCAAGGAGTCCAGGTAGCTAGTATTTCAGAGGCCTGAACTCTCCAAAGAGTTGCAGGGAAAGGTTTTTAAAGACAAGGTGAGGGAAGAAGCTTTGTGGGATATGTGATCAGCAGTGGACATTTTTGTGATTAGTTGATGCTGAGGTAATTGGGAGTCAACGTCAACAACCTCTGGTTCCAAAGCCTAGAGTCTATGTGTTTGTGGGAAGCATACAGTTAACTTCTTCCACCTGATGGAGGTTTCAGTATCTGCAAAACATCTCCAAGGACATGGCTCAGAATATTATGTATAGCCATTGAGGAGTAAGTAAAGATCCTTGACTTTGTTTAATGGCTAACATATTATTTTGTCTTGCTTGACTGTTTTTCTTTCTCTCTACCTTTTCTCATGTCTCCGATTAAATGTACTATTTGCAATTCAGGGAAGGCCTAGGAGAGGAAAGTTTTTCTACAGATAAGAGGCATGTGCAATGAACATTGGTGTACATGTGTCATTTTCAGTTATGACTTCCTCAGTGTGTATGCCTAGTAGTGGGATTGTTGGGTCATATGATAGTTTTATTCCTAGTTTTTTTTTTTTTTTAATGGAATCTTCATTCTGTTCTCTATATTGGCTGTATCAATTTACCTTCCCACCAACAATGCAGGAGGGTTCTGCTTTCTCCACTTGCTCAAGCATTTATTGTTTGTAGAATTTGTGATGATGACCAATTTGACTGGTGTGAGGTGATACCCCATTGTAGTTTTGTTTTGCAAGTTAATAATAAGCAATGAGCATTTTTTTCATGTGTTGATTATCCATTATGATGTCTTCTTTGAAGAAATGTCTGTTTAGATCTCCTGTCCTTTTTTCTTTTTCTTTTGCAAGTGTTTTTCCCATTTAGGTTACTACAGAGGATCGGGCAAAGTTGCCTGTGCTATACAGACAGCAGGTTCCCTTTTGGTTATCAACTCTAAGCATAGCAGTGCATATCTGTCAGTCCCAAACCCCCAAGCTTCCCTCCTTCCTCTACTCTGACAACCTCTGGCAACCACAAGTTTGTTTTCCAAGTCTGTGAGTCCACTTCTGTGTTGCAGACAAGTCCATTTGTATCATTATTTTAACCATTTTAAAGTGTACAATTCAGTGGCATTAAATATGTTCACAATGTTGTGCCACCATCACCACTATCTAATTCCCAAACTTTTCATCAACCCAAATGCAAACCTAGTACCCACTCTTCCCCTCTCCCCAGCCCCTGGCCACCACTAGTCTGCTTTCTGTCTTTATGCATTTGCCTACTCTGGATATCTCACATGAGTGGAATAATATGTGGCCTTTTGTGTCTGACTCAGCATCATGTTCTCAAGGGTCATTCTGTTGTAGCACATGTCAGTGCTTCCTTCCTTCTTATGGCTGAATGATATTTTGTTGTATGGATATGCTGCATCTTATTTACACGTTCATCATTTGATGAACATTAAGATTTTTCCATCTTTTGGCTACTATGAATAGTGCTACTGTGAACTTCATTTATGGTGTTTTTTTTTTTTTTTTTTTTTTTTAACATATGTCTTCAGTTCTTTTGAGTACATACCAAGAGTGGAATTGCCAGTCTTAAGATAATTCTATGTTTAACTTGTTGGGTAGCTGAAAAACTGCTTTCCACGGTAGCTGGACCATTTTATTTGTACCTGTGGAGAAGGGCATGACAACCCACTCCGATGTTCTTGCCTGGAGAATCCCGTGGACAGAGAAGCCTGGTGGGCACAACCCATGGGTCACAAAGAATCGGACCCGACTGAGTGACTAATACACTTTCACCAGCCAGGTACAAGGGTTTCAGTGTCACCACACTCTGCCAACATTTGTTGTTTTCCTTTTTTAAAAAAATAAAATTATGGCCATCTAGTGTTGCAGAGTGGGACACGATGGAGTGACTTTCAGTTTCAGTGGTGTGAAGCCCATCTGCTTCTTTTCAATTAACTTATTTTTTATTGAAAGATAATTGCTTTACAGAATTTTGATGTTTTCTATGAAACCTCAACATGAATCAGCCATAGGTATACATATATCCCCTCCCTTTTGAACCTCCCTCCCATCTCCTTCCCCATTTCACCCCCTAGGTTGATACAGAGCCCCTGTTTTAGTTTCCTGAACCATACAGCAAATTCCTGTTGGTTATCTATTTTACATATGGTAATGTAAGTTTCCATGTTATTCTTTCCATACTTCTCACCCTCTGCTCCCCTCTCCCCATGTCCATAAGTCTATTCTCTATGTCTGTTGCTCCACTGCTGCCCTGTAAATAAATTCTTCAGTACCATTTTTCTAGATTCTGTATATATGCATTAGAATACAATATTTATCTTTCTCTTGCTGAACTACTTCACTCTGTGTAATAGGTTCTAAATTCAGCCACCTCATTAGAACTGACTCAAATGTTTTCCTTTTTATGATTGAGTAATATTCCCTTGTGTATATGTACCACAACTTCTTTATCCATGCATCTGTCAATGGACATCTAGGTGGCTTCCATGTTCTAGCTATTGTAAATAGTGCTGCAATGAACAATGGGATACATGTGTCTTTTCCAATTTTGGTTTCCTCAGGGTATATGCCTAGGAGTGGGATTGCTGGGTCATATGGTGGTTTTATTCCTAATTTTTTAATGAATCTTCACACCATCTTCCATACTGCCTGTATCAGTTTACATTCCCACCAAGAGTACAAGAGGATTCCCCTTTCTCCACTTTCTCTCCAGCATTTATTGTCTGTAGAATTTGTGATGGTCATTTTGATTGGTGTGAGGTCTAGTCAAAGCTATGGTTTTTCCAGTAGTCATGTATGGATGTGAGAGTTGGACTGTGAAGAAGGCTGAGCGCTGAAGAATTGATCCTTTTGAACTGTGGTGTTGGAGAAGACTCTTGAGAGTCCCTTGGACTGCAAGGAGATCCAACCAGTCCATTCTGAAGGAGATCAACCCTGGGGTTTCTTTGGAAGGAATGATGCTAAAGCTGAAACTCCAGTACTTTGGCCACGTCATGCGAAGAGTTGACTCATTGGAAAAGACTCTGATGCTGGGAGGGATTGTGGGCAGGAGGAGAAGGGGACGACCGAGGATGAGATGGCTGGATGGCATCACGGACTCGATGGACGTGAGTCTGAGTGAACTCCGGGAGATGGTGATGGACAGGGAGGCCTGCCGTGCTGCGATTCATGGAGTCGCAAAGAGTCGGACACGACTGAGCGACTGAACTGAACTGAACTGAGGTGATACCTCACTGTAGTTTTGTTTTGCAATTCTCTAATAATAAGCAAAGAGCATTTTTTTATGTGCTGATTATCCATTGCGATGTCTTCTTTGAAGAAATGTCTCTTTAGATCTTCTGCCCATTTTTGATTACATTGTTTGTTTTTCTGATGTTGAGTACATGAGCTGCTTGTATATTTTGGAGATTAACCCTTTGTCAGTTGCTTCATTTGCAATTAGTTTTTTCCCATTCCGAGGGTTGTCTTTTCATCTTGTTTATGGTTTCCATGCTGTGCAAAAACTTTTAAGTTTAATTAGGTCCCATTTGTTTATTTTTGTTTTTATTTCCATTACTCACGAGGGTGAGTCATTGAGGATCTTTCCATGATTTATCTCAAAGAGTTTTCTGCCTGTGTTTTCCTCTAAGAGTTTTATAATTTCTGGCCTTACATTTAGGCCTTTAATCTATTTTGAGTTTATCTTCGTGTATGGTGTTAAGAAGTTCTAATTTCATGCTTCTATAGTACATGTAGTTGTCCAGTTTCCCTAACATCACTTACTGAAGAGACTTTTTTCCCATTGTACTGTCTTGACTCCTTTGTCAAAGATAAGCTGCCCATAGGTGTGTGGGTTTATGTCTCAGCTTTCTATCTTGTTTCATTGGTCTATACTTCTGTTTTCTGCTAGTACCATATTGTCTTGATGACTGTAGCTTTGTACTATAGTCTGAAATGGGGATGGTTGATTCCTCCAGCACCATCCTTCTTTCTCAAGATTGCTTTGCCTATGATGGTTCTTTTGTGTTTCCATATGAATTGTGAGGTGATTTTGTTCTAGTTCTGTGAAAAATGCCATTGGTAAACGGATAGGGATTGCATTGAATTTGTAGATTGCTTTAAGTAGTATACTATTTTCACAATACTGATTCTTCCCTTCCAAGAATATGTTATATCTCTTCTTCTGTTTATGTCATCTTTGATTATTTCATCAGTTTCTTATAGTTTTCTGTATTTAACTCATTTGTCTCCTTAGGTAGGTTTATTGCTGGGTATTTTATTCTTTTTATGTCAATGGTGAATGGAATTGATTCCGTAATTTCTCTTTCTGAGTATTGATTGTTAGTATATAGGAAGTCAAGGGATTCCTGCGTATTGATTCTGTGTTGTGTGATTTTACTAAATTCACTGATTACCTCTAGTAAATTTTGATAGTATCTTCAGAATATTCTGTGTATGGTGTCATGTCATCTTCAAAACACTGAGAGTTTTCTTTCTTGTTTTCCAGTTTGGATTCCTTTATTTTTGCTTCCTCTCAGGTTGCTGTGTCTAGAACATCCAAAGCTATGTTGAATAATAGCAGTCAAAGTGGGCACTTTTGTCTTGTTTCTGATCTTAGAAGAAATGTTTTCAGATTGTCACCATTGAGAACAATGTCTCCTGTGTGTTTATTGTACATGATCTTTATTATATTCAGGTAGGTTCCTTCTATGCTGATTTTATGGAGAGTTTCTATCATAAATGGGTGCTGAATTTTGCTGAACACTTTTATTACATCTATCAGTCAATCCGTTCAGTTGCTCAGTCATGTTCGACTTTTTGTGACCGCATGGACCGCAGCACACCCGGCTTCCCTGTCCATCATGAACTCCCAGAGCTTGCTCAAACTCATATCCATTGAGTCAGTGATGCCATGCAACCATCTCACCCTCTGTTCCCTTCTCCTCCTACCTTCAATCTTTCCCAGCATCAGGGTCTTTTCCAATGAGTCGCTTCTTCTCATAAGGTGACTAAAGTATTGGAGCTTCAACTTCAGGATCAATCCTTTCAATGAATATTCAGGACTGATTTACTTTAGACTTAACTGGTTTGATCTCCTTGCAGTCCAAGGGACTCTCAAGAGTCTTCTCCAACACCACAGTTCTAAAGCATCTATTCTTTGGCTCTCAGCTTTCTTTATAGTACAACTCTCACATCCATACATGACTATGGGAAAGCCAGTCCTTTGACTAGATGGATCTTTGTCAGCACAGTAATGTCTCTCTTTTTTAATATGCTGTCTAAGTTGGTTATAGCTTTTCTTCCAAGGAGCAAGCATCTTTTAATTTCATGGCTGCAGTCACCATTGCAGTGATTTTGGAGTCTAGTCTGTCACTGTTTCCATTGTTTCCCCATCTATTTACAATGAAGTGGTGGAGTGAGATGCCATCATATGATTTTTATCTTTTAATTTGCTAATATGATGTATCACATTGATTAATTTGTATTGAAGAATGTAATTGAAGAATCCTTGCCTACCTTGTATGTACCTGTCTTGATCATCATGTGTGATCCTTATCCATTTTAAATATAGCAGGATATATATGGGCATCCCAAACTTTCTGAGTGTCCCTCACCCTCATCCTTCCCACTGGCAATAATATGTTCATTCTCTAAGTCCATCAGAGTCTTTCAGTTTTGGAAATATGTTCATTTGTATCATTTTTTTGATTCTGTATATTAGATGTCATAAGACATTTCTGTTTCTCTGTCTGATTTACTTCACTCACTATGATAGTCTGTTCAGTTCAGTTCGGTCTCTCAGTCATGTCCGACTCTTTGTGACCCCATGAATTGCAGCATGCCAGGCCTCCTTGTCCATCACCAACACCTGGAGTTCACCCAAACACATGTCCATCGAGTCAGTGATGCCATCCAGCCATCTCATCCTCAGTCGTCCCCTTCTCCTCCTGCCCCTAATCCTTCCCAGCATCAGAGTCTTTTCCAATGAGTCAACTCTTTGCATGAGGTGGCCAAAGTACTGGAGTTTCAGCTTTAGCATCATTCCTTCCAAAGAAATCCCAGGGTTGATCTCCTTCAGAATGGACTGGTTGGATCTCCTTGCAGTCCAAGGGACTCTCAAGAGTCTTCTCCAACNAGAAATCTCTAGTCTTTCCCATTCTATTGTTTTCCTCTATTTCTTGCATTGATCACTGAGGAAGGCTTTCTTATCTCTTCTTGCTATTCTTTGGAACTCTGCATTCAGTTACTTATATCTTTCCTTTTCTCCTTTTCTTTTCACTTCTCTTCTTTTCACAGTTATTTGTAAGGCCTCCCCAGACAACCATTTTGCCTTTTTGCATTTCTTTTCCATGGGGATGGTCTTGATCCCTGTCTCCTGTACAGCGTCATGAACCACTATCCATAGTTCTTCAGGTACTCTGTCTATCAGATCTAATCCCTTGAATCTATTCATCACTTCCACTGTATAATCATAAGGGATTTGATTTACGTCGTACCTGAATTGTCTAGTGGTTTTCCCTACTTTCTTCAATTTAAGTCTGAATTTGGCAATAAGGAATTCATGATCTGAGCCACAGTCTGCTTCTGATCTTGTTTTTGCTGACTGTATAGAGCTTCTTCATCTTTGGCTGCAAAGAATATAACCAATCTGATTTTGGTGTTGACCATCTGGTGATGTCCATGTGTAGTCTTATCTTGTGTCATTGGAAGAGGGTGTTTGCTATGACCAGTGCATTCTCTTGGCAAAACTCTATTAGCCTTTGCCCTGCTTCATTCTGTATCCCAAGGCCAAATTTACCTGTTACCCCAGGTATTTCTTGACTTCCTACTTTTATATTCCAGTCTCCTATAATGAAAAGGACATCTTTTTGGCTGTTAGTTCTAGAAGGTCTTGTAGGTCTTCATAGAACCGTTCAACCTCAGCTTCTTCAGCGTTCCTGGTTGGGGCATACACTTGGATTACTGTGATATTGAATGGTATGCCTTGGAAACAAACAGAGATCATTCTGTTGTTTTTGAGATTGCATCCAAGTACTGCATTTCAGACTCTTGTTGACCATAATGGCTACTCCATTTCTTCTAAGGCATTCCTGCCCACAGGAGTAGATATAATGGTCATCTGAGTTAAATTCACCCATTCCAGACCATTTTAGTTCACTGATTCCTAGAATGTCGACTTTCACTCTTGCTGTCTCCTGTTTGACTACTTCCAATTTGCCTTGATTCATGGACCTGACATTCCAGGTTCCTATCCAATATTGCTCTTTATAGCATTGAACCTTGCTTCTATCACCAGTCACATCCACAACTGGGTATTGTATTTGCTTTGGCTCCATCCCTTCATTCTTTCTGGAGTTATTTCTCCACTGATCTCCAGTAGCATATTGGGCACCTACTGACCTGGGGAGTTCTTCTTTTGGTATCCTATCATTTTGCTTTTTCATACTGCTCATGGGGTTCTCAAGGCAAGAATACTGAAGTGGCTTGCCATTCCCTTCTCCAGTGGACCACATTCTGTCAGATCTCTCCACCATGACCCACCCGTCTTGGTTGGCCTCACATGGCATGGCTTAGTTTCATTGAGTTAGACAAGGTTGTGGGCTGTGTGATCAGATTGACTAGTTTTCTGTGATTATGGTTTGTGTGTCTGCCCTCTGATGCTTCTCACAACACCTACCGTCTTACTTGGGTTTCTCTTACCTTGGACCTGGGGTATCTCTTCATGGCTGTTCCAGCAAAGTGCAGCTGCTGCTCCTTACCTCAGATGAGGAGTATCTCCTCACAGCCGCCCCTCCTGACCTTGAACGTGGAGTAGCTCCTCTTGGTCCTCCTGCACCCATGCAGCCATCACTCCTTGAGTGTAGGGTTGCTCCTCTCGGCCGCCTGTAGTTCCATCCATTTTCTGCAGCCTTTCTACCCTTGAGTATCTCTGTACTGTTCCTCCCATCTCCCCTACAGTGCTCCCACTTGATGAAAAGCCAGGCCTCTCCTAGGCCATTATCTCTGGGTCAGTTGCACAACCAGCTCTGCACTGCTGCTGCCTCTGTGAACTTATCTCAATCTTTCTCTCCTCCCTCAATACCTCCTGTCTGCTCCTTGACCAGAGCAAGTGTTCTTATGGAGCAGGGCCTCTCTGTGTGGTGCCCTGCCTAAGTGAAAGTCTCTTCCTCCAGTGGTTGCATGATTTGTTCCCTCACCATCAGATGTCTTCAAGTATTGCAGCACAGAGATTTCCTCATATCTCAAGGCCTCATATCAAAGGACACTGTCTCCATCCTCACCCCATGGCCCTCTGTCTTCTCCCCCTTCTTCATATTTTCCCAGAGTGCCTCTTCCCGTGGGGTCACTGTCTTTCACTCCCTCTTAGGGGATGAAGAGCTGCAGGAGAGCGAGAGCTGTGCTGTGTGCTGCTGCATCCCAGGGCTAGGAGAGGACCCTGCATTCGGTAGATGTTGCACAGTGTTTGTTAGAATAATGGCAGGAAGATTCCATTTCTCTGGAGTTGATAAATGAGAGTATTTTTAGTTCTATTTTCTGTAGATATGCTTGTGAATATTATATGGTATTAAGTAAATAAGATAAAGGTTTAAAATATTTGATAAGCCAGAATCATGTCGCTTTTGGCTGGAGGCACCTGGCTGTTCTTTCTCTAAGTGAACTTCAGGTCTACTGAAGAACTGATCTGAAGTTGGGACACAAGGTGTGACCACAGTCAGAACCCTATGCCAAATAGGATTCATATCCGGTAACTGCTCTTGGCAAAGAGGCACCGAGTACTGAGCTTCAGTGTCAGCTGACCTCGTGGAGCCCCTCCTCACCATGGCTCCTGCTTCCTGGGGGCCACCCCTCTGAAGGTCACCCCACAAGGGGCTCAGTTGCCTCCAGGTTTGTCTCAGATGTCCCTGGCCAGGAAGGTGAACACCACATGGCCCAGGATGCACATGCCGACCCTATTTTTGGGGCAGGACTTTCTTTTGGTGGGACAAACCCCACCGCTGCTCACTGATAGCAGATAGATTCTGGATAGATTGTGCAGTTCAAGCACCTCTTGAGACCTGGTTCACTGATGGAGAAGGAAGGACATCTAGGAGAAGGAGAAAGGATGGAAACTGCTCAGAAGCTTGTTCCCTTAAGAGCCTGAGGAAAACTAGTGGTGTGATTTGAAATTATAGAATTACCAGTGCTTGAGAAAACCCACGTGGTCTCAAGTCCTGCAAATTCCTTGTTGAACATGATTTGGAGTCCAGGGATACTGTCCATCAGTCCTCAGGGCCCAGTCTAGAGACTGTAAATGTTAAGATATTTGGAGTCTTCAGTAAAACCCAGGTCCCCATTCTTATCTCCAGGACTTAAACTTGGGGGGAAAAAGAAGGATTCTCAATGACCTTTTTTCTACCTGACAGTGATATAAACCTGTCCTCGGCCCTCTTGTGATTCCATGTGGTCACTTTGGTAGAGTGCTGCCTTTGGAGCCAGGATAGGTTGGGGGAAGGATGATTAGGAAAACAGGTGATGGCTGGGGCTGGGACAATAGAGCACTTGGCTCCAAATGGAATCACTTAGAAATGTCAGCTCCACTTGATTTTTGGCAAAGATACTACCACATGTTCTCTAGGAGCTCTGCTCTCAGAGTGAGAAAGGCTTCCCACAGTAAACATCCCAAGGTCCAAGGGGCCACCTGTGCCAGTGCCTTGCCATAGGCCTGTGGTTCTGCTGGGAGTGATGTAGGCTGGGCTCAGGGAATAGTGGTTTATTAAGCAACAGAAACTCTGCCCTGAGAAGAGCACTCCAATTGCTGCCACAATGAAGGGAGCACTGCTTGTTCTGGCCTTTCTGGTGACCTGAGAGCTTACCTTCAAGATGCATGAGGGTGGGAAGGAGGGTCCAGATGACCCTCCTGATCCTTGCCCATTACTGTCTCACTGCATCCTTCCAAGTCCTGTCCAAGCTGCTTCTAGGGGGAGATTCAGAGGGAAGCTGACAGATCAGTGCCAAGGAGTCCTGCACAAACTCCCGAGGCTCTCAGTCTTTGAATGGAGGAGGTGGTGTGGAGCTGGAAGGTTCATTATTTGTGCACACTGTGGGCGATAATTCCTTGAGGGTAGTGGTACTCATTGGAAGGGAGGAAGCAAGCTGGTATGCCTGGAGGTGGTGGTCAAGGGCAGAGGGGTCTCCAGGCCTCACCCTTCTTGCCACTTCCTCTGCTATATGTCATAGAGAAAGAAGTTTTTTGTAAGCAGTCCTGGAGAGGGTGGGTCTTTGTGGCAGGTGAGTCTGGAACCTTTGGATATGTGAGTTCTGTCAAGCTGAGGCAAAACAAGAAACTACTGACTTGGTGCTTCTTTTGACAAGGTGTTGTTTTCTGTCTCTGCCTTCATTGGAAGCCTGTCCTATTTTTTATAAAGCCCTTGGTATTGTGAGCCTTGGACTCCCAAGTAGAGCACTGAATGAAGTTTTCATTGTGCTGTGCTGTGCTTAGTCGACAGATTGATGCTAATGAAGCAGAAAAAGCAGCCATTGGAAAAATCCAGAATTGCTTCATTGAAAGAGGACCTAAAAACAGGTTTAATCATCTGAAATATAAGGTAATTTACTCTTTACCCACACTTTTGGAGAGAACTAACATGCAGCCTAGTGCAGTATGTCACATGATAATAGAGCATGCAGTCATGAGATATGTGATAGACAGAGCTATGAACAAAGAAGCACGTAAACCTTTGCTCCAACCGGCACCTGTAATATGCAAGCACAGTCCACCTGCACACCCAGCCTCTTGTTACCAAATATGTCCATCTCACCTCAATCAGCTCACACAGAAGAGGGGACTAGCGTCAATGCAATAGGACAAGTGTGTTGACTCTTGTGATTCTCTTTTTCACTGAGAGGAACAAGCATTTGAGGAGCAGAATTTTAATCTTTGAGGAAATGAAGTATTCAGCTCACAAATGTGTAGGACTCTTGTTACCTCTATTTTAGAAATATTGAAAAGGAGCCCCTGCTTTTAAAATCTCCTTCCAGCCTGAGACTCCCTGGCTTTATAAGGTTTCCGTCCCTTGGTCACATCACCTCCTCTTTACCCCTTTTAGATAGACATTGCTCTGACTCAGAGCCCCATTTCCACCAGCACGGTCTCAGTGGCTACAAGTCAGAATTTCCACTGTGGTGTTTTGGTGGCTGAGGCTCCTGTGGAAGCTTCTAGATATGTGCTGTTACTCAGTTGGACTAACAGTGTATCTCCTAAAGAACCATCTTTTTTTTTTTTTGTCATATAGTATTGGAGATTTTAAATAGTCTTTCTCACACAGATGTAAAGAACAGACTTTTGGACTCTGGGAGAAGGCGAGGGTGGGATGATTTGAGAGAATAGCATTGAAACATGTATATTACCGTATGTGAAACAGATCGCCAGTCCAGGTTCAATGCATGAAACAGGGTGCTCAGGGCCGGGGCACTGGGACGACCCTGAGGGATGGGATGGGGAGCGAGGTGGGAGGGGGAGGTCAGGATGGGGAACACATGTACACCCATGGCTGATTCATGTCAACGTATGGCAAAAACCACTACAATATTGTAAAGCAGTTAGCCTCCAATTAAAATAAATTAATCAATTTTCAAAAAGTCTGTCTCAGCACATTTTTCTTAAATTGTTGATTATTCAAAATGAGAGGTTTTCCGGGAACCAGAGTTGCATGGACTCATAGAAGTTCACATGGCACAAGGGGTTGTTTACAACACCTGTGTGCACGTTCTGTGCACCCAGCACACCTGACAGAAGAGGCTCAGGTGCAGAATATGTGACCCAAACCCAGACTTCAGCATCTTGCTCCTCTCCCAGGACCAGCCCTGACTGTGCCCTGCTGACCCTTGTCATCTCCTCCCCTCCCTGGTGTGGCTGGTGGCTCTTTCTCCCTCCTGACGCCTGTGCCTGGGCTGTTTTGGAACCATCCTCCCCCTGGTGCCTGATGGCAGCCCCTTCTCCAGTGGTGAATTTGTGGGCAGAAGTTCTTGCTGGGGATGGGGCTGAATCCCTGAGGGTGAGGCGTGAGGTGATCCTGGGGAGACAGGATAGCCTGGCTGTGGGCTCAGTTCCTGTCCCTCCTTCTCCTGCTTCCTCCCAGGCTTCTGTCACTTTTAGTGAGAATTGCTCTGGCTATAAAGTGTCCTCGGTGGTGAATGCTCTTATTGGATTCAATTCTAGTCTGCTGTCTATGGTGACATAATCTTTACCAGTGATGCCAGGCCTGTACTCGAGCTTCCTGCCCTGTTCTCCTCATCTGAAGCTGAAATCCAGACATGTGTCCCACCTGATGTGGTCTCTATCAGGCCGACTCTAATAAAACAACTGCAGCATTGCTCAGTGTGCCCAGTGTCTGTGTTCTATGTGGGTAGGATGTGAGACAGGGGGTCTTGAGTGATGGTGAGGAGAAGTGACACATGTGGTCACTGACAGCATGGGACAGGAGAAGACAGGATGAGAATAAACCTAGGTCCTGTATCTGGCAAGCTGTGTGACCATGGGCAAGTTTGTTGTAACTTTCTCAGGTCATTCTTAATCTGGTATACTGGGATTGTGTGTGAAGACTAAGCATAAAAATAAATACATAACCCCAGCTTCAAAGCCCGAAAAGAGATAAGTGTTGTCTCTGGCCACAGAAATTGTATCTCCAACTCTGGCCTTTAGCCCAGTGGCAGAGCTTCCAGTCCTTTAAATGTCCCTCTGGTTATTGAAGGCTGACTTCAGAGATGACCTAAGAGAGTATCATCACAGGTTTCCTCTTTCTCCCAATGGCATTAGCCATTTTCTACTTCTTAGGTGGGTGTCTTCTGAGGAGCCAGAATGTGTCTAGGGACATTTAGTGCCACTGCTCTTCTTGGGCCTGCCTTGGGGACCAGAACCTCCATGAAGTGTTGAACTAGATGGATGGGAGTGGCTGGAAGAAGCTACCCCAGTGGGAATGTTGTTTCCATGGAAACAGCTCATACTGTGAAGTGTGACTTGCAGGATGTGACACGTGGACACATTTCCTCATCCCTCCAGCCTACTTTTAAAGGCATGAAATGCATAGCTGCATTACTATAGGAGACTTGTGAGGCTCCAGGGGAGGGACTAGATTTTAGCCCTGTTTCCTAGGGTCTAGAACAGTGCCAGGGTACAGTCCACATGACCCACATAAAGAGTGGCATAACTGGTAAAATCTCTACCTTCTGACTAGGCAGGCATAAGTTCACATATTGTAAACTGAACTTGGGACTTGGAGCCAAGTGTCTAGGGCCTTGAGTCCTGGCTTTTCTTTGACCTGCTGGCTGAAATTAGTTAAATTCACTGATTTGCTCTTTCTACACCTTTATTTTATATGTACCAAGTTCTGTATGCTCTGCTATATTTAGTATTATCTGTTTGTGCATGCATGCATGCTCAGTCACTTCGGTCATGGCCAACTCTTTGGGATATTAAGAATTGAATCCCGCCAGTTTCCTCTTTCTGTGGGATTTTCCTGGGAAGATTACTGGAGTGCGTTGCTGTGTCCTCCACCAGGGGATCTTCTCGGCCCAGGGGTAGAACTCACGTCTCTTGCATTTCGGGTGGATCCTTTACTGCTGAGCCACCAGTGTGGCACCTCTGACCCACCCCCATCCCCGTAAATAAATCTTTGTTCTGATGAAGGTTGACTTAAATTTACCTCCCAAACTAAATTCTTGAAGTCAACCAAGAAAATTGAGACATATAGGAACTATAAGGACAGTTGTTTTCACCAAGTATTATAACAGAAGTGTAAGTTTCCATAAATAGTCTAGTTTCAATGGAGGAATAGATAACTGGTCATTGTGACAAAAGAGAAAACCCATAGATAGAATCAAAGACAGTTTAAAATATGGTAATAACTGTTCCTTGAATCATGAAGAAGGAATGGCCCTTTTAAAAATGGCACGTGTATACCTGTGGTGGATTCATGTTGATGTATGGCAAAACCAATACAATATTGTAAAGTAATTAACCTCCAATTAAAATAAATAAATTTATATTAAAAAATGGCAGTGAGACTTTTGGATAGCAGTCATTCTGACTGGTGTGAAATGGTACCTCATTGTGGTTTTGATTTGCATTTCTTTGATAATGAGTGATTTTGAGCATCTTTTCATATGTTTGTTAGCCATCTGTATGTCTTCTTTGGGGAAATGTCTGTTTAGTTCTTTGGCCCACTTTTTGATTGGGTCATTTATTTTTCACGAACAGTCTTTTGGATTCTGTGGGAGAGGGCAAGGGTGGGATGATTTGGAAGAAAGGCATTGAAACATGTATAATATCATATATGAAATGAATAGCCAGTCCAGGTTCAATGTGTGATACTGGATGCTTGGGGCTGGTGCACTCAGACGACCCAGAGGGATGGTACGGGGAGGGAGGAGGGAGGGGGGTTCAGGATGGGGAACACGTGTATACCTGTGGCGGATTCATGTTGATGTATGGCAAAACCAATACAATATTGTAAAGTAATTAACCTCCAATTAAAACAAATAAATTTATTTTAAAAATGTCATAAGATTCTTAGAAAATCTTATGAAAGAATATTTTTTAACTTCAGAGTAAAGAAGACCTTTCTAAAGATGAAAGAAAGCCCAAGTGACACATTTTGACTGCATAAAAATAAAACATTACTTCATGGAAAAATGCACTACATACACATTTTTCAGGACATCAAATGTTTCATTGATGTCTCTGTTCATTAACTTTTAACGCATCTGCTCCTCCTCCCTTCCTCTGCATTGCCTGACTCCTTTCCATGATTTCTCTTCTATTGTGCTATATATATTTACCAAGATTTATTGCTTACTATTTTTCTACCACTATCAGATATAAGCTAGATAGGAAAAGAAATTTTAGTCACCAAAGACATATTCTCTATTTGGAAATTATCTATTATCCCCTTTCCTCAACTAACACAGATACTTTGTTTGTTTTCTTCTTTATTTTTGACTCTGCTGGGTCTTTGTTGCTGTGCATGGGCTTTCTCTAATTGTGGTGAGCGGAGACTATTCTTTGTTCCTGTGCCGTGGGCTTCTTTTTTGGTGGCTTCTCTTGGTGCAGAGCACAAGCTCCAGGTGTGCAGGTTCCAGTAGTTTCAGCGTGTGGCTCAGTAGTTGCAGCTCATGGGCTTGGACCGTGGGCTCAGTAGCTGTGGCATAGCAGCTTAGTTGTTCTGTGACATGTGAAATCTTCTGTGACCAGGGGTTGATCACCTGTCCCCTCCATTACCAGCAGATTCTTATCTACTGGACCACCAGGGAAGCTTACCACAGATAGTCTTTAATCCATTTTCCATAGTGTTATTTGCTTATTCTAGCATTTATAATAAAAGCAATGCCTTTCCCAAATTGTAGTCAATGGAATGTGCTAAGTTGGTTCAGTTGTGTCTGACTCTTTTCAACCCCATGGGATCTTCCAGGCTTCTCTGTCCATGGGATTTTCCAGACAAGAATACTGGAGTGAATTGCCATTTCCTCCTCCAGGGAATTTTTCCAACCTAGGGATCGAACCGGAGAAGGTGATGGCACCCCACTCCAGTACTCTTGCCTGGAAAATCCCATGGACGGAGGAGCCTGGTAGGCTGCAGTCCATGGGGTTGCAAAGAGTTGGACACGACTATGCAACTTCCCTTTCACTTTTCACTTTCATGCATTGGAGAAGGAAATGGCAACCCACTCCAATGTTCTTGCCTGGAGAATCCCAGGGATAGGGGGGCCTGGTGGGCTGTCGTCTATGGGGTCACACAGAGTGGGACACGACTGAAGTGACTTACAGCAGCAGCAGGGATCGAACCTTCATCTTTTAGGTCTCCTGCATTGGGAGTTATAGATATATTTTTCACCACTAGTGCAACCTGGGACATCCTAACACATGAAGACAAAGCAAAACATTAGTGACTCTTGGGAGCAAATGGATTTACCATTCCACATACAGCAACTAAAACTCGATAAAATATAAGAAAGAATGATATTCAGAAGTTGAACTTCAGGTAGCATAGGAGAGTGGTCTCTGGGAAAGAGGAAATGAAGGTGTGCTCTATGACTGCCCCACTTTACTGCTTAGACAGAGTATCCAGACGGCCCTGCAGGAAGTAGGAGTTCAAGGAGGGAAACGAGCAGTCCCTCTGAATCCAGGAGAAAGAGTTGGGAGTCCCAGGTGGCCAATGTGATTACATTAGCAGGGCAGAATATCAGAGAGAATCCTATTTCTGTATATTAGAGAGAAATAGGACTCCAGATTTTTGCAAAAACGTCCCCATCAAGACCTCACTGAATACGACTCAGTATGCATATGAAAAAACTGCCCAAAGTGAGGGAATAACAACCTGAATGGAGGAAACAGTCCCAGGAAATTAGACATGTCTGAAAAGTTTTTGCATTTCTAAAAGCCTTAGAAGAATACCATGGTTATTCATGGGGAGTCGAGTAGTTTATTCAGGAAGATATCTTAGCAATCATATAAAATTTTCATTTTCATACTGATTTTTTGTGCCATCTTAAAAATACTTAAGAGAAGCTTCAGATGAATCAAATTATTTCAAAATAAAAGAAACAAGGATCAAGAATATCTGTAGAACTACAGAGGGTCACTAATATCTTAAAATTTAAATTTTGGAATATCTGGCATCCAAAAACTAAGTAATAGCCATGCAAAACAGCAGAAAAATATAAACTGTTATAAATGGTTACCAGAAATAATATAAAGAAAAAATATAAATAATTGAAGAGAAATCAATATAAACAAACCCAGAAAATACAAACATGGTACAGCTGGTAAACAAATATTAAAAGTTATTAAAATTATATTCCAAATGTTTAAGAAGGGAGGACCACTTGGATGTGTACACTAGAAGTATAGATATAGTTTTAAAGCACCCAAATTAAACTTGAACAGATTAAAAAGTATATTCTACTAAATGGAATTAACAATGGAACTAGGCACTGTAGAAGAAAATATTAGTGAGTATTAAATGGACGATGATAAAGACTATTCAGGTGAAAAGCAGAGATAATTGAAACATGGTAAAAATCAGATCAGTGAGCTGTGAGACAACCTGGGGAGGGAGAATACATGGTAAACTGGAATCTCTTAGGAAAAAATGGCCAAAATCTTTCCATAATTGAATAAAACTCTAAACCTATATATCAATAATAGTTTACTTTAAACACAAGAAACACAAATAAAATTGTACTTAGCACATTACAGTCGGATTTCATAAATGTGGTGATGAAAAGGAAACTTTCAAATCACCCAGAGAAACAGAGGAACAAAGAGAAGAACCACAGCTTCTCATGGTTGTTGTTAAGTGGCCCAGTCATGTCCAGCTGTTTGCAACCCCTCGGACTGCAGCACACCAGGCTTCCCTGTCCTTCACTATCTCCCGGAGTTTTCTCAAACTTATGCCCATTGAGTCAATGATGCCATCCAACCATCTCCTCCTCTGTCACCCCCTTATCCTCGTGCCCTCCATCTATCCCAGCATCAAGATCTTTTCCAGTGAGTCGGGTGTTCGCATCATGTGGCCAAAGAATTGGAGCTTCAGCTTCAGTCCTTCCAATGAATATTCAGGGTTGATTTCCTTTAGGATTTACTGGTTGGTTATCCTTGCTGTCCAAGGGACTCTCAAGAGTTTTCTCCAGCACTGCAGTTTGAAAGCATCAATTCTTTGGTGCTGAGCTTTCTTTTTGGTCCAACTTTCACATCCGTACATAACTACTGGAAAAACCATAGCTCTGACTATACATACCTTTGTTGGCAAATTGATGTCTGTGCTTTTTAATATGCTGTCTATGTTTGTCATAGCTTTTCTTTCAAGAGGCAAGTGTCTTTTTAATTTCATGGTTGCTGTTACCGTCAGCAGTGATTTCAGAGCCCAAGAAAATAGAATCTGCCACTGTTTCCTTTTTTTCATATCTATTTGCCATGAAGTGATAGGACCAGATGCCATGATCTTCATTTTTTGAATGTTGAGATTTAAGCCAGCCCTTCACTGTCCTCTTTCACTTTCATCAAGAGGCTCTTTAGTTCCTCTTCACTTTCTGCCATATGGGTGGGGTCACCTGCATATTTGAGGTTATTGTTATTTCTCCCGGCAATCTTGATTCCAGCTTGTGTTTCTTCCAGTCCAGCATTTCTCATGAGGTACTCTGCATATAAGTTAAATAAGCAGGGTGACAATATACAGCCTTGATGTACTCCTTTCCCAATTTGGAACCAGTCTGTTGTTCCATGTCCTGTTCTAGCTGTTGCTTCTTGACCTGCATACACATTTCTCAGGAGGCAGGTAGGGTGGTCTGGTATTCCCATCTCTCTAAGAATTTTCCATAGTTTGTTGTGACCCACACAGTCAAGGCTTTAGTGTAGTCAGTGAAGCAAAATAGATGTTTTTCTGGAATTCTCTTGCTTTTTCTATGATAAAACGAATGTAGGCAGTTGATCTCTGGTTCCTCTGTCTTTTCTAAATCCACCTTGTACATCTGGAAGTTCTTGATTCGTGTACTGCTGAAGCCTAACTTGAAGGATTTTGAGCATTACCTTGCTAGCATGTGAAATGAATGCAGTTGTGCGGTTTTTGAACATTCTTTGGCATTGCCCTTCTTTGTATTGGAGTGAAAACTGACTTTTTCCAGTCCTGTGGCCACTGCTGAGCTTTCCAAATTTGCAGTCACATTGAGTGTAGCACTTTAAGAGTATCATTAGGATTTTAAACAATTCAGCTGTTTAAAATCATGTGCACTATCTTTGTTCAGAGTAATGCTTCCTAAGATCCATTTGACTTCATATTCCAGGATGTCTGACTGTAGGTGAGTGACCACACCATCATGGGTGGTGGTGGACCC
This sequence comes from Cephalophus harveyi, assembly GCA_006410635.1. Taxonomy (NCBI): domain Eukaryota; kingdom Metazoa; phylum Chordata; class Mammalia; order Artiodactyla; family Bovidae; genus Cephalophus; species Cephalophus harveyi. Next base: position 56,593 of record SJYT01021115.1, read on the forward strand.
AAGATTTTTTTTTTTTTATAGTTCTGTGTATTCTTGCCACCTCTTAATCTCTTCTGTTTCTCTTACTGTTTCTGTTCTATTTTGTGCTCATCCTTGAATGAAATGTTCCCTTGATATCTTCAATTTTTTTGAAGTCATTTCTAGTGTTTCCCATTCTCTTGTTTTCCTTTATTTCTTTCACTGTTCATTTAAGAAGGCTTTCTTATCTTTCCTTGCTATTCTCTGCAACTTTGCATTCAGTTGGGTATATTTTTCCCTTTCTCCCTTACTTTTCTCTTGTCTTCTTTCCTTAGATATTTGTAAAGCCTCCTCAGGCAACAACTTTGCCTTGTTTCATTTCTTTTTCTTTGGATAGTTTTGGTCACTGCCTCCTGTACAATATCACAAACCTTCCTCCATAGTTCTTCAGGCACTCTGTTTACCAGACTTAACCCCTTGAATCTATTTGTTACCTCCACTGTATATTCATAAGGAATTTGATTTAGGTTGTATCTGAATAGTGTAGTGGTTTTCCCTACTTTCTTCAATTTAAGCCTGAATTTTGCAGTAAGGAGCTCATGATCTGAGCCACCATGGTGCTGAATGCTTTGCCATGGAAATGAATCGAGATCATTCTGTCATTTTTGAGATTATACCCAAGTACTGAATTTTGGAATTTTTTTTGTTGACTCTAAGGGTCACTCTATTTTTTCCTGAGGAATTATTGCCCACAGTAGTAGATACACTGGTCATCTGGAATCAAATTCTCCATTCCCGTCCATTTTAGTTCACTGATTCCTAAGATGTTGATGTTTACTATGGCCATCTCCTGCTTCACCACATCCAATTCACCTTGATTCATTGACCTAACACTCCAGATTCCTATGCACTACTGTTGCTTAGAGGATTGATCTTTACTTTCACCACCAGACACATCCACATTTGAGTGTCATTTCTGCTTTGGTTCAGCCTCTTCATTCTTTCTGGAGCTATTAGTAATTGCCTTCTACTCTTTTCCAGTAGCATATTGGATACTTTCCAGTCTGAGAGACTCATCAAACAGTGTAATATCATTTTACCTTTACATACCATGAGGTTCTCCTGGCAAGAACTGGAGTGGTTTGCCATTTCCTCCTCCAATAGCCCAGGTTTTGTCAGAACACTATGACCTGTCCATCTTGGGTGGCTGTGCATGGCATGGCCCATTGCTTCACTGAGTTATGCCAGCCCCTTCACCATAACAGGACTGTGATCCATGAAGGGGTCCATGTGCAATGGATACACTCAATTTTGGTATACATTTTGTTGAGTTTTGAAAATTTTTTACACTGATAAGTATAATCAAGATTTTAAACATTTCCATAATTTTACCCATGTAAATGGAATCATGAAATATACCATCTATCTGGTCTGGGACTAAATATATCCAGTCCTGTTGTTGAATTATGTTGTGTGCAGTGATAGGTTAGGTTAGGTTTTACCAAGTAGTATTTCTTCATGTTGGTATACCAAAATTTGTTAATCTAGCTACTTGATGGCAGACATTTCTGTTCTATTTTCCAAATTATATTTTTATTGTCATGGAAAACCATATGAAATCTACACTCTTTTTTTTTTTTTAACTTTTTGATTCTTCATTTAAATTTCTGTTAAATATTTATTTGTTTATATGAATCATACACTCCCAGCTATAGAATCTCCTCTGAGATCACTACTGTTATAAGGACAGAAACAGTTTCTCAAGTGAGGTGAGGAAGTTGATGGCTTTCAATAACACCTCCAACAATGGCTCCTTTGTTGAAATATTTATTGACCAGACAGCATGTGCTAGGTCTTTTGTCCCCTGGCTTGTTGAGCTCTATCCTTATAACTAAAGAACCAAGACAGCCTAGTCCATCAGGCAGAGTTAAATTACTTTCAGTGGCAAAAGAGATCGACCAATGGACACATAGCCATAGATATCAGGCTTGTGTGCTGAGCTCATGTATTCTCATTAGCTAAGCGAACTCAAACCTAGGAAATGACACGTTAAGAAAACTCAGTCATAGTAGTATACCTGGTAGAAAAAATAACTAACACCATCCCCAAAGGAGCCAAAATTGAAGCTTCTTTATCTCCTATAAGTGGGACAATCCCAGTTTATACCTGTTGTGTCAGTGTTCCAGCAGCCCTAACACTTCCCTCAGGAAATCTACATTTTTAATGACTTTGTACATCTTGTTCACTGTAAGCATAATATTGTACATTAGTTCTCCAGAAATGTTGCATTTTGCACATTGTATAACCTGTCAACAGATATTCCCATTTGCCAACTACTCTCAGCCCCTGGTAACCACTGGTCTGCTTTCTGGTACTATGGCTCTAAATACTTTCTTTTTTAATAAAAAATACTTTAAAAATAATTTTATATTTACATTGCATCATGTAACTTGTGAGATCTTAGTTCCTTGACTAGGGATTGAATTCAGGCCCTCAGCAATGAGAGATGGAGTCCTAACCTCTGAATCACCAGGGAGTTCTTGAGTTTAACTAACCACTTTATATACTTCCTCATATGAGTGGAATCAAGCAGAATTTGCCTTTCTGTGACTGGCTTATTTCACTTGCATAATGCCCTTAAGGCTCATCCATTTTGTTGCATATAGTAAATTTTTTTCTTTTTAAAGACTGAATAATATTCCACTGTGTATATATCACATCTTCTTTATCTGTATAAATATATAGATGGATATTTGTGTTACCCCCATGTACCACAAATAACGGTACAATGACCTGGGATTGCAATATCTCGTTGAGATCTTGATTTTAATTCTTTTAGATAAATACCCTTAAATGGGGTTGCTGGATCAGATGGCATTGTGTTTTTCAGTTTTTGAAGGCCCTCCATGCTCTTATCTATAGTGGCTGTGCCAGGTTACAGTCTCAGTTTCTCCACATCCATGCCAGTACTTGCAAGTGTTTTTTTTTTTTTTTAAATAGCCTTTATAATAAGTATGAAGTGATATCTCAGTGTGGTTTTGCTTTATATTTCCCTGATAATTATTGATATTGAGCACCTTTTACATACCTGCTGGCCCTTCTTTTATCTTCTTCAGAGAATTGTCTATTCAGGTCCAATGCTTAATTTTTAGTTGGAATGTTTTTCGTTTTTTGTTTTTTTATGAAGGTGTAAGTACTTTTGTGTGCATGCTAAGTAACTTCAGTTGTGTCCCAACTCAGTGACCCCATGGACTGCAGCATGCCGGTTTCCTCTGTCCATGGGATTCTCCAGGCAAGAATACTGGAGTGGATTACCATGTCCTCCTCCAGGGGATCTTCCCCAGCCAGGGATCAAATCCATGTCTCATTATGTTTCCTGCATTGGCAGGCAGGTTCTTTACCACCAGCGCCCCCTGGGAAGCCTAGTTTTGGAATCCTTATTTTGGATATTAACTTCTTATCAGATATGTGGTTTGAAAATATTTTCCCATTATAGGTGGCATTTTCACTTTGTTGATTTCTTTTGCTCTGCAGAAACTTTTCATTTTACTTTGTTCCACTTGTCTCCTTTTGTTTTTGTTTCTTGTACTTTGATTTTAATATCCAAGAAATCATTGCCAAGCCCATGTCATACAGTTTTCCTCCTATGTTTCCTTCTAGTAATTTTACAGTTTCAGGCATTGTGTTTAACCTATTTTGAATTGTTTTGTGTGTGTGGTGTAAGATAAAAATAAAATTTCATTCTTTTTCTTTACCATATCCAGTAGTTCCCAACACTATTTATGGAAGAGACCATCTTTTCCCATTTTGTATTCCTGGCAACCTTTCAAAGATCAGTTGAGTGTACGTGTATGAGTGTGTGTTTTCTGGGCTCTCTCTTTTGTTCCACTGGTCTATATGTCTGCATGTCAGTATCATACTATTTTAATGACTGCAGCTTTGTAATATGTTTTGAAACAAAGAGGTGTGGTACCTTCAGCTTTGTTTTTCTTTCTCAAGATTGTTTTAGCTATTCAGAGTCCTTTGTGGTTGCATATGATTTTTATGACCATTTTTCTAGTTCTTTAAAAATATGTCTTGGAATCTGGGAATTCATTGACTGTTTATATCATTTTTGGTGGTATGGATATCATAACAACATTAGTCTTCCAATCCATGAATATGGGATATTGTTCTACTTCTTTGTGTCTTCTTTAATGTTTTTCATCAGTATTTTGTAGTTTTCGATGTAGAACTTTTTCCCCCTCTGTGATTCATTCTAAGTATTTTATCTTTCCTTAACCTCCTTTTGGAGTTTTCACTGTTAATGTATGGAAATATAACTGTAATGGTGCTCAGCAGTATCTCTGGGTTCAGTAATAGGAAACTAGGGCAGGTAGTGGTGGTTGGTAGTGCCAGGAGTGTGCACAGACTCAGCTGTGAGGCTGTAGGTAAGTGCACAGGGGCAGTGGAGTATGCATTGTGGCAAGGATAGGGCTTGTGTTAAAATCTGGGTCTGATCGCAGGCACAAGTTCAGTTGCTGAGGTCAGAGCTGGCAGCAGGTCTGCACCTGGCTTCAGGACCAGGGCTAGCTTAGCTGTATGCATGATGGCTGTGCTGAGTTCCAAGGAGGCACCAGCTGTCATGGTTCATATTAGGGAGGGTGGAGGGACTCAGCACCAGGAGTCAGACCTTGAAACCTGTGAGACCTTCTGTGGTGAGAGCTGTGGGCATATGCAGCAGTTGTGCTGGCTGTTGGTTTCCTCCACAACTTTCCCTCATTTTAATTCATGCTGCTGTTAGGGGAAACACACAGACTGAAATTGCCCACCTTGGCCAGGCACCATAGTAACCATTTGTGTGAGTTATTTTACAACAGGAGGTCCTGTATGAAACATGGCACTAGTAAGACACCATCAACCGGAAGACTTTGGGAAAGATCAAAAGGAGATGCTGCATGTCCTACCCTCTCCCAGAATGGGAGTGGCATCCATCTTGGCTGAGCAGGGCTTGCACTACCAGGAAGGACTCTGAGTCAGAACGATTGGCCAGAGACAACCCGGAAACTAACCTCATCACCATAAAACCTGAGACCGTGAGACACGTGGCAGAGCAGTTCTCCTGAGTTCTCTTACCCTGCTGCTCTCTGTCCTGCCACCCCTTCCCAATAAAGTCTCTTAGCATGTGTGTCTCCTTGGATATTTCATTTCCAGTGTTTGACTGGAGCCCCCTTTTGGCCCCTGGAAGGGATGCCCCTTCCTGCAGTACTACTGTGTTGCTTAAGTTTTTTAACTGGACTCCTGAGCTTTGTCAGAGCTATGTTCATTAACATCTGCCTGTCCAATGGTTATTGTTGTTTTTTTTTTCCCCCCCATTGGGGAGATAGAGACTGGGATCTCTTACTAAACCATCCTGCTAACATTACTCTGTATATAAGTTTTAGAATCAGTTTCTCACTTTCTACACACTTCCTGCTTGGTATGTACATGCGTAATCACTCACTTCAGTCATGTCCAGCTCTATCCGACTCTATGGACTGTAGCTCGCCAGGCTTCTTTGTCTATGAGATTCTCCAGGCAAGAATACTGAAGTGAATTGCCATGCCGTCCTCTAGGGGGTCTTCTCGACCCAGGGGTCGAACCCAAGTCTCCTAAGTCTCCTGCATTGGCAGGCAGGTTCTTTACCACTAGCACCACCTGGGAAGCCCCCTGCTTGGCATATAAATCAAGATTGCATTGACTCTAAAGAGCAACAGAATTGAAATCTTATTGAGTCTTTAAATATGTAAGCATAGCATATGTCTCCATTTCTCTGTGACTTTTACTTTATTTAGAAATTAATGTTTTGTACTTTCCATTTTACAGGTTTTACACATATTTTATTAATTCCCTGCCAAAATATTTTATGTTTTTGGTGCTATTGTGAATGATATTTTACTTTGATTTTTGAATTGTTTTCAGTATGTAAAATACACATGATTTTGTGTATATTGACTTGTAGTTTACAAATATGCTAAACTCACTTACATGCACTAATGTTGTTTTTGTGGATTCTTTAGGTTTTTCTCTGTATATTATAACTTTTCCTGTGAGGAAGAGAGTTTGATTTTTTTTTCCCCTTCCAACTGTAGCTTGTTTTCATTATTTCTTGCCTTACTGCACTTGTGAGAGCTTCCAGTCCAATGTTGAATAGAAATGGAGACTAGGTGACTTTCCCTTATCTTTGATCTTTGGGAGAACAATTCAGCCTTTGTTCATTAAATGCAGTGTCAGCTGAAGTCTTCTTTGTTATTTTTGTGCCATTTGTTAGATGGAGACTATGTTCTTCTGTTACTATTGTACTGAGAAATTTAATGGATGTTTAGTTTTTTCCATTTCTTTTCTGCATGATTTGATACATAGTTTTACCTCTTCCTTTCCAGTCTGTATTTCTTTTTTATTCTTTTGTTTTACTGGTCAGAACTGTCAGTAAAATGTTCCAAAAAAATTATAAAAGTGGACATCTTTGCCTTCTTCTCTATTTTAGGAGGAAAGCATTCAATCTTTTCCCATTAAGTATTCAGATAGTTAGTATTCCCATTAAGTATTCAGTTAGTAGGCAGTTTTGTAAGTATAGCTCATAATGTTGATGAATACTTTTCTCTTAGTTTACAGATGTGTTTTATTATGAATAGTTAAAATTTTAAAACTTTTTATTTGTTTTTAATTGGAGGATAATTGCTTTACAATATTTATTGGTTTCTGCCATTCATCAATGTAAATCAGCCATAGATATAAATATGTCCCCTCCCTCTGGAACCTCCCTCTCACCTCCCACCCTATCCCACCCCTCTAGATGAATGTTTTGATTTTTAAAACATATTTTCTGCATCTGTTGAGGTGATCATATGACTTTTCTCCATTATTCTGTTAATGTGATGGATTACCTTGATTGACTTTGAATGTTGAACGAAATGTGTATGCCCGGGATAAAGATCACTTTGTCTTTATGTGCCGCTTCTTTTATATGTTGCTGGGTTTGATTTGCTAATGTGTTGATTCTTGTGAGTAAATGTTTATGAATGGTATCAGTCCATAGTTTTCTGGTAATGTTTTTTCCTAAAAATATATGAGGAAATACTTGCCTCAAGTGATGAGTTGGGAAGGTTCATTTGTTCTCCATTTTTTAAAGCATTTATATAGGATTGTTATTATTTCTTCTTTAAATATATAGTAAAATTCCCCTCTTTAACTTTGTGGGCCTGAACTTTCTTTGTGTGATGGTTTTATTAAAGATCTTTCTTAACAGATATATGGCTATTCAGATACTCTCTTTTGCACTGAGTCACTTTATGTAATTTTTGTCTTCAAGAAAAGTGGCCAATTCATTAAGCCATCCAATTAATTGGCACAATTTGTTGCTAGTGCTTTCTTATTTTTATGTATGTGGATCTATAAAGACATCCCTTCTTTTATTTATTATGGTAATTTGTGTCTTATTGCTTTTTAAATAAGTGATACACATTTATCAATTTTTTTGATTTTTCAAAGATCCTTGTTTTAAAGGTCATTGATATTCTTTTCTTTCTCTTTTTTTGGCTGTACTGGGTCTTCATCACTATATGTGGGCTTTATCTACTTACAGTGAATAGAGACTCTCTACTTGCAGAGGGTGAACTCTAGGATGTGCACTCTTCAGTAGTCGCAGTTCGTGGGACTTAGGGCATGGAGGACTCAGTAGTTGCAGCTCCCAAGCTCCAAGAGTGGGAGCTTAGTAGTTCTGGTACACATGCTTAGTTGTCCTGCATCATGTGGGTCTTCCCAGACCAGAGATCAAGCTCATGTCCCCTGCATTGGTAGGCCAACTCCAAACAGACAGAACCACCAGGAAAGTCTGGTATTCTTATTTGTTTTCTACTTTGAGATCAACAAACTTTCTTTTCATACTGAATTTGTTAGTAAATATAGTACACTGTTTAGTACAAACAGCAATTCAAACATCATTACCTTGTTTCTCATTTTAAATGGATTGCTTATATCATTTTACCATCAAATATGACGTTTGCTGAATTTCTTTTTATAAACGCACTTTATCCTGATTATGAAGAACTCCTTATTCTCATTTTAAAAGTTTTTTTCTAAATCACAATAACTGCTTAGGATTATAATACTGCTTATTTCCTTTATCAGTTAAGAGATCAGTCAATTTTTCTACTTCTGTCTGTGTATGTTTCTGAACTAGGTATGAGTCTGTTTCCCCAATCACAGGAAAGCCAATTTATTGACAGCAGGTTGTGGTGAAGGAAAGTGCAGTGTTTATTATAGGGCACCAATAAAGGAGTCCTGGAGAAGGGAATGGCAACCCACTCCAGTGTTCTTGCCTGGAGAATCCCATGTACAGGAAAGCCTGGCAGGCTACAGTCCATGGGGTCGCAATGAGTTGGACACGACTGAGTGACTAAAGCAATGCAATGCAATAAAGGAGTCAAGATAGCTAGTACTTCAGTGGCCCAAGCTCCCCAAAGGGTTTCCGGGAAAGGTTTCTAAAGACAGGTTGAGGGAGGAGGGTTTTTAGGATATGGTGGACATTCTTGTGATTGGTTGGTGCTGAGGTAATCTAGAGTCAACATCAACTATCTGGTTCCAGAAGGACTGGAGTCTACATTATTGTGGGAAACAAACAGTTAATTTCTTCCACCTGATTGGATGCAGGGTTCAATGCATGATACAGGATGCTCGGGGCTGGTGCACTGGGATAACCCAGAGAGATGGTACGGGGAGGTAGGTGGGAGGGGGGTTCAGGATGGGGAACACATGTACACCGTGGCGGATTCATGTTGATGTATGGCAAAACCAATACAATATTGTAAAGTAATTAACCTCCAATTAAAATAAATAAATGTATATTTAAAAAAAAGAACAGCTCCAAGGATATGGCTCAGAATACTATGTATAGCCCTTGAGTAGTTACAGAAGGTCTTTGACTTTATCTAATTGTTGAATCGCTACGCTATTATTATATTGTCTCGCTTGACTTTTTTTCTTTTTCTCTGCATTTTCTCACATCTCTGATTATAAATATACTCTTTCGAACTTGGGAAAAGCCTAGGAGACAGGGTTTTCTACAGACAAGAGGCATGTGGAAGACATGGTAGGGAGTGGTCTGTTCTGGGAAGACCTCTAAGGGTTCTGCTTGGTTGTATTTTTGCAGTTTATTATATATATTTGTAATACTAGGCTATGTTTGCATTAGAATAAAATAAGCTTCAAAATATATATATGGTTTTACACTTCATTCATCATATACATAAGTGTGTGTATGTGTATATATGTGTGTGTGTGTGTATGCATATACACATGCACCTGGATAAAGGCATGGCAATCCACTCCAGTATTCTTGCCTACACACATATATATATCTCCTACCTCTTGAACCTTGCCCCACCATCACCAGTTCCACCCCTCTAGGTCATCAGAGAGTGCCAGGCTGGGTTCCCTGTGCTATATAGTAGCTTCCTGCTAGATGTCTATTTTACACATAAAAATTATGGAATGCTTCACAGATTTATTTGTCATCCTTGTTCAAGGGCCATGCTAAACTCTGTATTGTTGCGGTTTTAGTATATGTGTGGCTGAAGCAAGCTCTCTCTCTCTCTCCTTTTAAAATATCAATTTAGTTATTTTCAGCTCTGTTTGGTCTTAGTTGTGGCACAAGGGATCTTTTTGTGGCAGTTTATGGGAACTTTTGTGGCAGTGCATAGGCTTCGCTCTAGTGACGGCACACAGGTTTTAGATGCCCCACAGGATGTGGCATTCCATAACCAGGGATCAAACCAGCGTCCCCTGAATTGGAAGTGGATTCTTAACCACTGGGAAATCAGGGAAGTCCCATCAAGGTCTCTCTTACTTAGGGGCTTCCCCAGTAGTCTTATCCCTTGCTCTTTATTTTTTCTCATGGATCATTAGTCCAAATGGTTTACGCATCTGTCTGATTTAGTATATTCCTCCCATGCTTCTTCTGAAAGAGTGTAGAATAAGCTCACCCTCATGGATTGGGTGTGGAAGCTGCTCCTGAGTCTGGGCCAGCCCTGTGTGTCTGCTCAGAGCGGCCCTTGTGGTAGGGGCAGTGATGACGTGAATCTGGGCTGGTCCTCCTGTCATCAGCAGGGCCTCTTCACCTGACTGTGCTGTGTTGCCCAGGCCAGTTTCTGTGTCCTTGGTGCCCACATGCATGAAGCTGTGTGCAGCCCTGCAAACTTTACAAGTGGGACCTATTTATCTAGCAAAGTAGTCATTTGGCAGTTACCTCAGTAATCTAGGAATGGACAAGATGAATCCATCCATATATTTTCTACAGAGTCCTCTGAATGGAAGATGTGTTTCTGTCAACTCTTTCCTGTGCTGAGCACCCCTCAGGATCTGCTGAGCTCTGTGCCTTCCTGAGGAGTCCCTCTTGGGGGCACATAAGAGAGTATCTGCCCTTCCATGTGCATGGCTTCAGATGACTGGGTTTGATGCCCTGACTGGGTACCCTATGTTCTGAGTCCATGAGTATTGCCAATAAATGTAGCAGTAACTCTAGTAAATGTAGCAGAATATTTTTCAAAAGGAAATCAGAAGGAAACTTCCAAGTATGATGGCAACACAGAAGCAGTGGGTGTATCTCTGCCAGTCTTCATTGGAATCATGAAGGTGAGCCCTGTCCTCAACTATTGCCTGATTCTGGACTTTTCCTTTTGGGGGGCTTGTCTCAGTACTGTTGCTCTGTATTGGCACTCAGAGCTTGTGCCCATCTCTCTCTCTGACTTTCTGGCTACCAGGTCTTGATCGATAGGGCAATATGTCCTTCTGCCTGGAATCCCCAATAGATTCCTATGGGCTGGGTAGGAAGTGCACCCCCAAACACCGTTTCAGGGCAGTTTGAGAATATCTCAGTGCAAGGTCCTTAGATAAATACATGGCTAGAGAGCATCTCCCTCCTGCATCGGGGTTCCTGTTCTCTGTGTAGGGTGATGATGCCTCTGAAGCTTCAAATATGGTATCCTTCTCCCTTCCTCCTGCTGCCTTCACTGAGCATCTTCAACTGAATTCTTCTTCTTCATAAACAGGCAGATGGACATAGGACACCATGAGACTTTGTGTCCCCAACAAAGGAGACCCAGACAGGGACTTGGGGGTATGCAGGTAAATAGAGAGGTGATGGCACGTGCTGAAGTGAGGAACTAAGGACAGTGAACACCCAAGTGAGAAAGGCCATGGGGATGAGCAGGTGGGGCTCAAGGCCCCTGGAGGCCTTTAAAAGAGAGTGTGGAGCTCACTTCTGAGGATACACACCAGCAATCAAGGAGGCTGGGGGCTGTAGTGTCTGGGGGTTGCCCTGTGGGCATGAATCCCCACACTTTCTACTGAGCTTTGTTCAGCAAGCTCCCAAGTGCTGGAGAAATCCACCAAGCTGGAAGGGCAGATGCTGGTGTTTGAAGAGGGGAGTGTTGGCAGTGGGGGATTATCCCACAGCTGCAGGTGAACTCAGATTGGCCTAGGTGGAGGCGAGGTGGGGCTTCTATGATCTCAGAGGGAAGTCATGTGAGAATCAGAGATCCAAAGTCACAGGTTTTTGATAGTTACCTTCCCACCCATCTAAGGTTTTGGATGTCAGACAGAAAAGGATTTGGGAGAAATCAAATGCTGCCTTTTCTACTAATTCCGGGAGGAACAACCCAAGGATCGGTGGCTGCGCAGGCACAGGAGGGCCTGTTGAAGGTCAGGAACGGTGGCGGTAAGGAGATACCCTTCGTCCAAGGTAAGGAACAGCGGCTGTGCTTTGCTGAACCAGCCATGAAGAAATATCCAACACCCAAGGTAAGAGAAACCCAAGTAAGATGGTAGGTGTTACAAGAGGGCATCGGAGGGCAGACACACTGAAACCATACTCACAGAAAACTAGTCAATCTAATCACACTAGGACCACAGCCTTGTCTAACTCAATGAAACCAAGCCATGCCTGCAGGGCAACCCAAGACAGGCGGGTCATGGTGGAGAGGGCTGACAGAACGTGGTCCACTGGAGAAGGGAATGGCAAGCCACTTCAGTATTCTTGCCTTGAGAACCCCATGAACAGTATGAACAGGCAAAATGATAGGATACCAAAAGAGGAACTCCCCAGGTCATTAGGTGCCCAATATGCTACTGGAGATCAGTGGAGAAATAAGTCCAGAAAGAATGAAGGGATGGAGCCAAAG